>JAHTLZ010003542.1:74518189-74534741 GCA_023846285.1 Phrynocephalus versicolor
TGTGTGTGTGTGTGTGTGTGTGTGTGTGTGTGTGTGTGTGTGTGTTCTGTCACGTCAGAACTGCCTTGAGTTGTTTTACCAGTTCCATTCCCCCAGTGAATTCCCATGGGCCAGAAGGGATATGGACCCTTTTCTCCATAGTCTATCACCACACCACACTAGGAATTGACATGGGAGTAATGAATAGAACATGCTTGAGATCAGAGTTCTGCTGCCATGTAACATACTTCCTTACAGTATATGAGGCCACAGTAAACTACAGCCTGTGTGTGTTTGAAGATATAACTGGCTTTTCAGTTTGAGCCAACAGGTGTGTGTGTGTGGGGGGGGGGAATGCAACACACCCTTTCATGAGATTTCCCATAACTCAATTTCAGTTTCTGATCAGAGTTTCATCAAGGCTGACCTTTGCTCTTTATAACAAAGTGCTTGCCTTAGAACAAACACAAACATGAAATAATGCCCTGCCGAAGGAACAAACCAGGCTAATGATTATGCCTGCAAAGAATCTATAAGGCCTGTAATTAAAAAGTGCCCATCATGACATTCCCGTATTGTAACATCCTAATTTTAATTCCAAGCTGGCATTTCAGGGGATGACTAAATTTACCTTTTTGACATTTTGTGTTTGCATCTGCCTTAAAGTTAATAGGCAGGCTTGCGCAGCATTCCCAAAATGGATCCGTTTTCTCTTGTTTACTTAACATTATGTAGTAGCTTGATAACCTAAATGTTGCCACTCCCAGAATTCTGATTTAAGCAAAGTATCGGCTCCCCTTGTTGTTTTGTTTTGCTAGGTAGCTGGACCCATGAATATTGAAGACCAAATTATTTTAACCCTGGTGGTTTTTGGCTTAGAATAATATAAGTACAGTCTCTAGCTTCAGGTATTATATGGGGGCAGGAGTTAGTAGAAGGACTTATTGGGTAATGGTTTATTCAATGGATGATGGAGGGACGTCCATCAAGAGATTGCATAATCTCTGACAGGCAGATTCCCAGAATGCATTAGTTGGAGAGACTGTCATCTTTGCTGTACTTCCAGTAGGCTGGTAAAGTTTTTCACACCTTTGTACATGACCTCTGTGGAGATTCTCAGTCATCCATGTGAGGTTATCTGGGAGTAGAGTCATGGCAACTGGACTTCTTTTCTCATGGAACTGAAACATTTAAAGTGTCCTTGCTGCCAGATAGGCCGTATAAAAACCCAATAAATTTTTAGACTGCACCAATTTTCCCACAGGAACTCTGGGTGGTTAACAAAGGTCAAGCAAATAAGTAGAATACAATTAAAACCAAAAGCAAACATAATGACGAATAATAAAAACACTATAATAAACATTTTGCTACTCATCCAAGTAATTTCTTCAGTCATTTATAAGGATGAACAATAGATTCTTTGTGGTACCTTGTATAAAGGAATTAATTCGTTCCTAATGAAATTATGTTAAGCAAATTTTCCTTTATACAAATTTCCCATAGGAATGCATTGAAAACAGAGTAATCCCTAATCATGATGATTTTTATGTTGTACAGATTAGAACCATAAGTAATTTTGTTAAGCAAATTTCCCCTATCTTCAGAATTTTTTATGTTGTACAGATTTTATGTTATACAAACCGTTTGTTATACGAGGGTCCACTGTAGTTTTATTCTCATTTGGATAAGACAGTGGCCCCTGCTACCAGATGCATACTGTGGTCAGAATTTGAAAAAGCTATTTCTTTGGACTACAAGAACCTTCAGTTGCATGGCCCTGTTAGCTGAGGCATTCTTGAAGGTGGAGTTTAAAAAGGGCCGTTTTTCAGTGCATGGGACATGAAAAAGAATGTACAGCCGTCTTATTAATCCTGAGCAATATCACCCTTTTTATTTTGAACTACAACCTTCAGAATTCCTGTATTGCTAATGACAAGGGACTGTAGGAGCTGTAGTTCCCAACACCTGGAGCACAAAAGGTTCACCACGCCTTGTATGGAAAAATGAGTCACATGTTTTCCTGAAACAAGATAACAGAAAAGAGATCAATGAGGACCAGTTTTCTGCAATGAGGGATGCTAATTTGTATGAACCTGTGTGAACTTCCTGAATTCGTGCCCAGACCATTTATATCTCTAGTCCAATGTGATATCACCATGTGTCGTATCTACCTTTAAAACTCTGAAGACTGTGAAGAAACTAATCTTTGCCATTGTTTTGGGGTATAATCCAGGGTATGTTAAGGTGCCTTGAAATCCTTTTAATTTTAATTTTAGTGGGCCTTCTGAGTGATATAATTCAGCTTGGAACTGCCAAACTGCTAAATTACATAGCACATGCTAAAGGAGAATGAACCAATGTGCAAACACTAGCCAAATTAGGCTGGTGTGCTTGTCGCTGGGCAGCCGTCCATGTAAACATTTCACATTTTCTTTATTCCTTCATCTGCTGTTGCCCTTTTCTGTTCCGATTACAAAAGCTAAGGCAGTCAGAGAAGGTGAAGGAAGGGGCCATCTGAGGCTCAGGTATTGATTTATAAGGATGAGGAACAGATTCTGAGGGAACATTTCATCACTGGGTAGCCTTTAATTACTGTTTTTGAATCCTGGCAGCATCAAATGCACTAGAAGAGCCAGATGGGCAGATCTGTCTGCTGTGCAACAGATTATTATTCTAGTGCCGTTTTCAGACGTAGATTGTCAATTTGTGGGCTTTTCTCCTTCTGGCTTCTAATAACCTTGAGGAATTATCAGACAAATAATTACCAGATCTTTCTGTTCTACTAAATAGCTTTTTTTATTTCTGTTGGATCCAGAAACTAGAACTTCAGTAGCCACTGGTTTGTTTCTTTCTGAGTCACTAGTGCTTCTCATTCTAAGGCAAGCTTAAGGAATGTAAACAAGGAAGGTTTTGTTTTATGTTCTAGCATTTATTGGACCTTGTCTGAGCTCATTCTTACAACAGGGTTGGGATGTTTGTTGAAGGTCTTCATTATTTGCCACCCATTACGTAGGTGCAATCTACTTGTAATGGATTAGTGCCTGTACATGTTGTATTCTTTCTTTTCTTGCAAAGAAAACCCATGCTGGGCCATAGCAGTTGCTAACTGCCTAGTTCAGTGGTTCTCAACCTGTGGGTCCCCAGATGTTCCTGGACTGCAACTCCTAGAAGTCTTCATCACTAGTTGAGCTGGCCAAGATTTCTGAGAGTTGCAGTCCAGGAACATCTGGGGACCCACATGTTAAGAACCACTGGCCTAGTTCTTAGTTCCAGTTAGACTAGATATGTTGAACAAACGGAACTTGTCTAATTAATAAACAAATCACACTGATTCAGTGGGTGGCTGTGAGCCCCGCAGGCCTTGATTGGGTCAACAGGGGCTTCTTGCTCCATCCCTTGATTCTCTGACAGTGACATAGTAGCTGGTTGAAACAGAATGGTTATTGAAACAAAATGGGGATTTACAACTATGCCCTTGGCTAGTTTTAGGCACTGCCCAAGTACCTGTGGTGAGGCTTGCTGAATCTAAGTCTTTCTCCCTCTCATTTAACCTCACTGGGAGAGTTCTAGTCCTCCCCCCACTTTAATAAGGATGTCACTGCTGTGGGAGACCCACATAATGGAAGATGATAGACGCCCAACTGATGGTAGTAGGGATGGTTCCTCAATTCACTTGCCTCTTACTCTTTTCCCTGGTGCACTGTTTGCAACTGCCTCTTTCCCAATATTGCTTTCCGGAGCCTGGAGACTCCTCTCCATGTGTTTCCTTTCTCCCCAATGAGAGGGGCAAGAAGGTAAGCACGGGGTTAAGATAGTAGTCTATACTCAACCCAAGGAATCTAAAGCTGGATCAGGAGCCCCGTCAAGCACCCCAACTTGGAATATGTTCTCCCAGTCCCAAGGTTGCTTGAATTCCTCTTGAGAGTTCCATCTCTGCTTGGTAGCTCTTATCAGAGTCAATCTCCTCTTTCTCCTCAAATACACCATCAGGGAGTATGTTGCCCATATATGTCACACCTTTTGCAATCTCTTTCTTCACCTCTGGTCCTGACAGTCAAGCACATGTCTTGTTGGTCCCTTACTTCGTTCTTAGGACTTGGATCATGCCCCATCTAACAGCTTACACACCTTTTTAAAAACTGGTCAACTTATACCATTCTCTTACATGGAGCTGATGGTGACCTCTCACCCAAGGGGCAGATTAGCTCCTCCTCTGCCATGTTTCAACACTACATAGCCAGACCCATGTTGAAGAATTAGCCGTCAACTGCAAAGTAGTTGTTGCAGTTGAACTCTAGATGATGGTACTTTTATCTTAAATGCCACAATTTCAGAGGCACTTAACATATTTCTGTATATCCAATAAGGAAAAGCACAGTAGGAAAACTCTATGCTTTTTTGAACTACTCTTTAACGCTTATACTGTTCCTTGATTACTAGGTGGAAATTTTTTGAATCATCTTTCTTTTAGATTTCTAACATTATAAACAGCATTGAATTGAATGTTTAGAATACTTCATTACTTTCATGGCCTGAGTGGTCTTAGGTGTAATCTTGATACAGGTGTTATATTCACCTTTTGATGATAATATTCAATTCAGGTGGGAAGACACAAGTAGGTATTCTGCTTTTTGTGATGGAGCTGGAATCAATTGATTTGTGTCAGCAGGGGTGGGAAATAAATTGTAAATGCTTTGGACAGTTTGCATTTTGTACCATTGTAAATCCAGCAGCTTGAGGACCCCCCCACACACACAGTTTCTGCTGAAATTATCACTCTTTCCTTGGTGATATTTGTGTTGTAGAGTATTGGCTGTGCCTTTTGTCAACTCTTTAGGCAACTATTCTTAGTTGAATGTGCAACAGGGAGTGAAAAGAAGACATACTGGGAGCCAGTGTGATGTAATGGTTGGAGCAGCCATTACAAACTTGCTCTTGTGAAGTTTTGGGCTAGGGCTTCTATATCTCAATAGCCAGCTATGTTGTATGAAGTTGCTTATGGGGCTGTGGAAAATGTAGTCCAGACTTGAATAAATGGAGAAATCAGCACTTAGGGAAGACCACACAGGAGTGTTTGAACGGAAAGTAGGAGAGCCAGGTTCAGTCATAAAACTCAGTGGTTGACTTGGATCACTGTTTGTTTGTTTGTTTGGCAGAAGCCTTTCTCATAGGTTATTGTGAAGATAAACCAAGAAACGGGGGAGGTATGTCATCTTCAGTCCTTTAGGAGAAAAGTGGGACTTGCATGTAGTGACAGTAAGGTATAATCAAAAGAAAATTGGAACATTTTAGACACAGCTGATGTCCTTCAAAACTACACTCGTCAGAACACCTCAGCTCTGCACTTGCACAGAATGCCTCAGACATAGTTGGGTTATTTTGCAAATTTCAGTCTGAAAAAGTAACTTTTCCCACAGAACTTCTCTTCCAGTGCTGCAGAAGACCTACTCTTGAGCTGTAGTGAGACTATAGTGTGGTGTCATTTCTCGTGTAGCAAAGCCTTTCTCAATTACTGTTTGTTGGCTGTGGATGATGGGAACTGTAGTTCTAATATGGGGACACACCATATTAGGGAAGAGAGTTATATTTTGTTCATGAAAGAGTTATGAGGAGTACTGGAACTGTCAACATTCCCAGGAGTACACATCCTATTCAGTTAAATATATATGTATATTAATAACTAATTATTAATGTTTGTTAATGTTCTTCCCATCAAGGGCTGTGTGGATGGACTCATGATATGTGTTGTGACCTATCAAATGCACCTTTCAGCTAATCATGCCTATGAGAAGTTGATGGCTATTGTGATCTACTTTCCATTCCTTTCTGCAGGAAACCAAAAAGAGAAACACCTTGTTGCAGGGAGTTGCCTCGGAAATTAATATTGACCCCAGAGTCTGTCGCTATATAAGGCACTATTATTCTTATGTATAAATCTGTCACTGTGTCAAAGCTGAATTGCCAAAGGAGAAATCAATTCGGATCCAATTGTTGTAATAAGGCTGATTACTGTATCTGGGAAGCTTTCCAAGGCTTACAGTTAAGCAATAGAAAATGTTTGCCATTTTGGTATACTTGGGGAGGATCACAGACAGGCTGTAGGAGATAAAACAAGGCAGTTGGTGATTGTGTGTGTGTGTGTGTGGAGAGAGAGAGAGAGAGAGAGAGAGAGAGAGAGAGAGAGAGAGAGAGAATGAAATAGTTAAGCATGTTCTGACCCTCTTGAGTGTCTTCATAGATCAGATGCACGATAGAATTAAAAAGCTATAGTCCAAGCAGGAAATTGTGTGCATCCTGTGTGTATTCATGAGTGATAAATGAACACATTCCTTTTTCACTACCTGGGTATGGAGCACAAAACTGCTATTGTCTCCAGCTGCCCCTAGTGTGCCTGCGCCATGAAACAAATACAGATGTTTGTAATCTGTGGCAACAATGTCAAGTGTGCCCCGATTCCCTACTTTAAAGGAAATTATAAAGATATTTCCCAGTCCCACCATGAAGTTTACTTTTTTATTTTGGTTGAGCCACATCAACTTTGGAAATAGATACACCATTAGTCCTAGCATGCATTATGGGATGCAAACTGTTTCCTGCCATAAAAGGTACCCCTGTTAGGCTACCCTATGACCCATTTGTTCAAAAACAGTGGTCTAATCCATGGGTGAGACGCTCTGGATGCTTGGGGTTTACAGCTTGCATCAGCCCTAGTTGTCAAATGCTAAGAAAATGTGGGAGTTTTCATTTAAAAACATCTGGATTGGAGAGTGATACTTGGAAGGTCCAGGATAGTCTTATCCTGCAGAGATGTGTGTGTACATATTGTACTTTGAGATGCCTTGATAACTAGATCTCTCTAGGAAGTATGTTCTTAACTGAAAATATAAAATCCAACCAATAAAACAATGGCAAGGGACAACATATTAAAAAGTTAAAAATAAAGCCAAAAGGAAAGATTTTTTTTTAAAAAAACTGTTCTTCTTTTCTGATCTTGGACATCAACACAGCTGTACTGACTCTGGATTCACTAGCTGTAAACTAGGATGTTATGTTGAATCCAGAAATGGCTCCCAGGTTCTTTAGACAATGTTCTATAACAGTCCTTGCTTTTCCTTTTCTGGTACCATGACCAGTATATTTAAGCTTTCTGTATTTTATGTGGTTTTTAAAAAATAATTTATTGGTCTCTGATCATGTGCTTTAATACTTTATTGGTCATTGTATGAATCTAGAGAAAGTCTTAGGTTTCTGTATTAAAGCTGTATTTCAGAGGTGTCTATCTTTTTTTTTTTTTACTACCCACCTGTGTTAACAATAAGTTCATGTTTCCGTGTTATACACTAACTCTGAGAATGTCACTTTTTGTTGCGTATGCGTTGCCTATTTTTTTAATTTTCAAGGAAGTGCACTGGGCCATATGACAGTAACAAAATAAAAGTAAAACCAGAAGCAACACAGTGAATGCTTTGAAAAAAACAGGTTTTTGTTTTGTTTTTTAGGATAAAATGAAAGTGCCCTCTTTATATTACTTGTAGTTCCTTGGAAGATGATTGGAATGTTGGCTATGTTCAATTATACTTTTTAATATGTCATTTTCAATACAGTTTACCTTTTTATTATTATTTATTTCCTTTTTATTATTATTTAAGACATTTTGCCAGATGTGTTGGCTTACACCGAACAGCATCTCCAGACAATCACACATATTGTTGGTAGAAATGTAGTAAGTAAATAGCTTATATAAAATAAATAAAAGGCCCGAATGAACAGGGATCAGAAAATAAAAAGCTAAATATGCCTCCCCCTCCCCCCATTGCTAAGAGCAACAATGTGAACGATCTCATAAATACGAGGCAGCCTTAATTTTTCATAAGGATTTCATCTGAGTTGCCACCATGGTTACCTGGGTGATTTGCCAGCATGCCCAGCCAACTCCAACCGTCTAGCTGTGACCAGGAGAATTATTCCAGCACGCTTGTGCATTGGTTTGCATTCCATCCGGAGGGATGTTGTTCTTTGAATTTCTGGACAAGGTCTCTAGATCTGGTGTTCATTCCTTTCGTTTCTTCCTTGTAAAACTGTTAAGAGAAGGAACCAGCCGAAAATAGACCTCATGTAGAGAGTACATTTTGCATATGGCTTGTCTCTGGACATTAGCCATGTCTGTTTGCCTCCTTCTCGGAGGTTAGAAATCCTGCACAGATTGCGCTGAAAACTAGCCCGATTTGGAAAAGGGCTGTTTTTAATTACTAAGGATTTCTGTACAAACCAAAAGACCTGCCGCCAGAATTCATGCAGAGTGAGTCTGAGAGCAGGGAAGTAGAAGTTAAGATCAGAGGTAGAAAAAGTTACATTTTGAGGCTGCAACTCTTGGTTGCTGTGTTGCCAACACATTCTGGGGGTTGTGATCTAAACAGTAAACTGCTCTGCAGCAAAGATCTCTTTTCTGTCTGTCTTTATTTTTCTTTCCCTTCCCATCCAGCTGCTGGGAGTGAGATCCCTAGTTCTTTCCATGGGTCTGAACAGATGTTTTACAGAAAGGGTTTGAACTTAGTTTAAATGTTATATAAATAGTAGGCTAGAGTCTGCATAAAGTCCTTTTCAGTGTATAAGAATACACATGATTTTAACATGAAGCAGCGGTATGGAGACAAGCAGAGAAGTTGTCTAGCAAGACGTCTTCTCCTGTGGAGCTCTCTTCCACTTGAGGCAATGGAGAACCATCCTTTTCTTGGTTAGCTTTCAGGGTGGAAATTAAAACTTTCTCCTTGTAGTAGATACATTTTCTGAAACTTTTCTGCAGCTGTATTTTGTTTGTACAGGTTTCATTGCACACTGTCTTGATCGGGTACTATTTTATGAATTTTAAAAATAAATTCAAAGGGGAAGAGCTGTTTGGAAGCAGATAAAAATGTCTGCAGAGCGACCTGGGAGATGGGCAAAATCTGCATAATTTTGCATTCCTCAATTTCCATATAAACATCAATTTTCATCTTGGCTATGGCTTGGGTATCTGGCTGTGGAAACCGAAGATGGGGGGGTTCAATATGCCACTGTAGCTCCTCAGAGAAGAGCCAGCCTGTGTAGCCCTGAGCAAGCTGCACAGTCTTGGAGTGTTCCCGGAAGAAGGGACTGGCAAACTTCTTCAGTATATTCTCTAACTCAGTGGTTCCCAACCTTCCTAATGCCGCAACCCTTTAATACAGTTCCTCATGTTGTGGTGACCCCTTGCCCTGCTTGGAAGAGTCCACAAGCCCCCTTTGGCAGGCCAGTGGCGCAGGTGCCATAGAGAACTTCTTGCTACAGGAACCCTCAGCCAATCACAGCTTCTGGTTCCATTGACTGACATCCCCTCCAACCTATCAAGCTGTAACTCACTCTTTGCCCCCTCCCCGCCCTCCAGACCCAAGTCATTTGTGCCTTTTTCTTCACTGGCTCATGGCCGCCCCTGTGAAATGGTTGTTCGACCCCAAAGGGGTCCTGACCCCCAGGTTGGGAACCACTGCTGTAATTTACAATCCCCGAAAAGGGTCCCCGTAAGTCTGGAATGACTTGATGGCTCATGATTATCATAATATATATTATTAAGATCTGAAGGAAGAAGCTTGTGGTGGTGGGGAACTAATAAGCATATTGCCTTTTTCTTTCATATCTTGACGTCAAAGTATAGAAGAGTTTGATGCCTGAAAACACTTTGAACTAATAAACAGCCTGGAAGTTTGGAGTCTTTTGATATCTACATCAACTCCTTGAGGATCTGACAAATTACCTGGAAGAGGCTTTATACATTTGCTGCAATCAAGTGAAGGGAGCAGTGAGGCTAAGATCTTTATTTTGTGCCTTGGAGAGTTCTGCTTTATCGAGATAGGCTTAATTCCTGGTGGAGGATAAATGGTGTAAAGTGCTTTTTGGCTGCCGGGGATGCTCAGCCAAATAAACTGCATTCCATCTAATGCACAGTTTTAAAATGATTGGATACAGAGATGCCATTTAGGTTTGATCAGTCACATTTGTTCAGTTTTGGAAACACATCTGATATGATCATGCAGGACATTTGCGTTTCTTAGACAGGAAGCAAACGTCTCCTAGGTGGTAGCATGAAGAATTACCGTATTTTTCACGCTATAAGACGCACCTAGTTTTTAGAGGAGAAAAACAAGGAAAAATGTTTAGCCTAAGGTTTTATGGTGGAGGAAGGGGAGGCCGCAGGTAATTAGAGCTGTGGAATCCAAGCTGCAAAAAGGGAGGCTTGCAAACGAGATGGCTCCGTGGAGACCTCTTTGCAGACAAGGTGATTTTTGACTGGGGAATCTTGGCTGCAGAAGGGGAGGGATGGTGAGAGGCTCCCTTGAGGAAGCCTCTTTGCAAAGTGGGTGATTGGAACTGCGGAATCCTGGCTGCAACACAAGATGGGAGAGGCCCGATGCAGGTATCATATCTCTAAATGAAAATCTGTGATATATATGTAATGTGGACTGCTGTATTCGCTGTGTAAGACACACAGACTTTTCCCCTTCCTTTTGAGGGTGGGAAAAGTGCGTCTTATAGGGCAAAAAATACAGTATACGCTCTGATTTGGGGGCCAGGATGATACTCTTTGTAGAGCAGGTAGGCCTTCCATAATCTGGTGCCCTCCAAATGTTTTGAAGCACAGTTCTCACCATCCCCAACTATAATGGCAGGGAATAATAGCAGATGAAGTCCAAAAAAGTCAGAAGGCATCAAACTGCCCATATTATTCTTTCCCACCTCCTTTTTTAAAAAATATGCTTCTCTCAGGCCATGGATGAGACTGAATGCTGCCTTACTTGCATTAATCCAGTGAAAGTCCTAACTCTCTTCAAGTCTTAGAAAATCCATACCATATAAGAATTTCTGAGTGCTGTACTGCTTTTTGGTTCATTTATGTGGCTGGGACAGCACTCTTGCATGTACACAGCCAAGTTTGGACATCCCCTCCCCCCATAAACACATTGTATTTTCTGGCTGGCTTGGGTCCAGTGAGCTATAATTTTTTTAAAAAAAGAGAATATTTGAGAGTTTGGCTGACATCATTAATGTGGACTAGAAAATCTCCTTAGGTTCCCCCCCCCCCGGGTGGTGTGAACGTTTAAAAAATCATTTTCCTCTCTCCTTAAAAAAAAATATTTTGCTAAATTCTGGAGGAATGTTGGGAAATATGGTGCAAAAATCGCCCCACCCCAATCTCTGCTTTGTGTACGCTGGCCAGGCAAGCATGTTGTCCAAAAAAGAAACTTCTTAATTTGCTGCTTTAAAATGGGAGCCCCCTGTTTTTCTGCCCAGTCCTGTGTGTGCCCCAAATCAGAGCAGTTACGTAAAATTAATCCCACTGACTGGAGTAGAGTGCCACCCAGGCCCAGTGCAAATGTACTACTCCATGGGGCTAAGAAATGGGAGACTTGACTGCAAAGGGATTTGTGCATAAGAGGAAAATGGAAGTAAACCTGATGAGGATTTTGCCTTTGCGGCCATGAGAACAAGCAAACAGAATATGATATGCATGTATCAGGGCGTGCCCCGTGTATTTATGAAAAAATGGGTCAGCTCTTTTAAAAACCATGAAGGAGGGACAGGCAGAATTGAAATGTTTGCTTGATCCAGATGGTGGGAAACGTAGTCACAGCACATTAGTTTTGTCTCCATGGTAATGCTAGTTTGGTAGGTTTTTAGATCTTTAGATCTGCAGTGCAGTGCTTACCACAGGGTAATCTGCATACAGTATCTGTGCTTTTATCGGGCCTGAGCATCGCCCTTATTTATTCAACCTTGGGCTGGAAAGTGTGACAGAAGTGAGTGACAGCACCTCTGTGTGAAGAAAGAAAAAGCGACAGGAAGGAATGTGCTCAGTTAACTGTGATGACTGAGATTTGCAAATGGCATTTAACTTAAGTGAGGTTGGTAAGTCGTATTTCCACAACACCCTGTATGTAGCCAGCCCTGCCCTTGTTGTGAGCAATGCCTAAAAACCAGTGGAACAAATGGAACATGCATCAAGTTGATATCCAGGGCCATCTTGAAATCTGTATTGAGTAGAAGCTAGTTTTTGAGAGGGGGGAGGAGAGAGAGAGAGAGATTGCTACAACTATAACTACACCCCCATAACTCCTTAACCAGCATGCCCAGGAAATTACAGTTTTTACAATATGGATTTTGTAAATTTTGACCTAGTTCATAGAGACCAGCCAGCATACAGCACCCTTCTGGAGTTATTCTTTATGACAGAGACGGCAAACCTTTTAGAGACGGATTGCTCAAACTGCAATTCAAAACCCACTAATTATTCACAAAGTGCCAACACAGCAGTTTAACCTGAATACAGGTGGCTGTGAAGGGGCAATATCGGGTGCAGACAGAAAGGGCTCCAAGTGCCACCTTTGGCACCCATGCCATAGGTTTGCCAGCACTGCTCTATGAGAAAACTTTTTCCTATAACAACATGGGGATCATGGACTCTGGACCACTGTGTAGTGCAGAATTCATGTATAATTCTTATGCCCCCCCCCCCAAACTTAACTATAGAGCAGAGCAATGTGCCACTGTGACCTCCCTTGACCCATCAGCCTCCTGGCATGCCCCAGCGCTCCCCCTAACCACCATGCGGAGCCACTATGCCAGGAGAGGGGGATGGATGGGCTTCTGCCATCAGACAGGGTTGCACTGCCAAAAACAGGGGCCTCAATAAGTTTTCTACCCCCATTTCTCTAGCCACCTCTTGGGGATGAGTAGCACCACAGTATTTATTGAATTTTTATGCAATTATAGGAAAAGTGACAATAGTGTACAGTGGTACCTTGTATAAAGGAATTAATTCTTTCCAAATGAAATTATCTTAAGCAAATTTTCCTTTTTACAAATTTCCCATTAGAATGCATTGAAAACAGAGTAATCCCTAATTACGACTATTTTCATGTTGTACGGATTTGCCCCATAGGCGATTTTGTTAAGCAAATTTCCCCTATCTCAGGAATTTTTTATGTTGTACAGATTTTATGTTATACAAACTGTTTGTTATACGAGGGTCCACTGTGTAACCAAAACCATGTTGCTTTGATCCGTTCAACTCAAGGGAGAAGTGTATTACTTCTCTTTTTGCTAGCAAAGGTGACTAAGAAAGCCCTTTGCTTCTTGCCCTGTCCAAAGAATCTGGATCAAGCATGCAAAAAAGTGGGGTGTAATTTCAGGTTTTGCTCCCTGCAACAGGGCCTGTGCACTTGCTCACGGGCAGCTTCTGAGCACTTTCCAGAGAGATGGTTTGAGATCACAGTTTTGCCTCACCTCCGCAATGAATAGCAGATGTGCCTGTTTAGTAATGGGCAAATAGTAACTAACTTAACTTGGCATTCATTTTAATTATGAACTCATTAAAAATATTGGCATCACGGGAACCAAATTAGTAGATGTCTGCTGGTTGGCATGTGATTGACTAGGCTGGATGGTGAACTGGAGAACTGAAATTTTTTGGAGGGAAGATTGTCAGTCCTGAGTTAAAAATATGTGCCTTGAGGTCCTGGGTGGGTTGACTTGCAGGTCAATCGGACTGTGTCCAGTGAGGCTTACTTCTAATTAGATTTACGGAGACTGTCTCTTTTTCTTGGAGACAATATTTAGCATATATAAAAGTTAAAAGGTCATCTGTTCACTTTAGGAAATTTTCATGGTATCCATATTTTTTCAGTGTCTCTCTATCCCCTTTTAGAATCTAATAGTTATAAAAATAAATGTAGGAATGAAGTAATAATAGAATAATTCCAGGTGCTCAGTTATTTGTATCTAAAATTCTGATGTTGAATGTTAAGAACATTTCCCATGTAGACTCTGAAAACATCTGTTTCCGACATTTTGGAATTGGAAACTTATTTCCCCCAGTAGTGATATTTGGATATTAGTAGCTCAGAAAGTGGTTGTCAAGTAAAATGAGCTCCCCCCCCCCCTGTGAGTATGTCTGTGTAGAGACAAGAGAATGGTTGGATGGCTGATTGGATGAAATACACCTGCATTCAAAACTGGTTAAACCGGTTTCCTTGAAGGTCAGCCCAAGTCAGCTGCTGGTTTCTGGACCAAGTTAATGTCACAACCTCTGTCAAATAAGAGAAGAAGCAGTATTTTTTAAGCAGCAAAGAGGATTGCATTAAACACTGCAAGTGCCTACATTTATCAAATCTCTGCTGTGCTTTTTCATATTAAAATTAATCTTCTGTAACATAGTTGTCAGGCAGAGGGTAAAGTAAAAAGTAAAGGAGAGAAGCTCTGTGAAGACAAAAAGGCAGCCATAAATGGCTAGGTAAGATCAGGCCCCCATGTTGTGCAGACTATAAGAGTTCTGTTTAACAGTATAGGGTCAGAAATACCGATCAACCCTTTTATATTCCACATGTTTTGGATTTTTAATTGTCTTTTTCTTTTTCTTTTTCTGTTTTTGAATAACGTCTGAATGTTGGCTTTTTGCATGAAGAGGGAGGTCCACTTTCAGTAGGGGGCATATAAGTGTGCTAAGGGGACCATATAGCTGCCTAGATACCCTAAGCACATCCGGTCTCGCCCGATTTTGGAAGCTAAGCAGGGTCGGCCCTGGTTAGTACTTGGATGGGCGACCACCAGGGAATACCAGGTGCTGTAGGCGCCTGGAGTAGGAACCAACAAGCCACTCCAGTATTCCTGCCAAGAAAACTCCATGGACATGGAGTCACGAAGAGTCGGTCACGACTGTAACGACACAACACACACAAGGGGACCATGCGTTTAGAGTAACCTCTTGATTTGTGTGAATCCAGCAACTTGAGTGTACTTGTGCTGAAAAATCAAAAATCTTGTAGCATCTTTAAGACTAATTGATTTATTTCATTGCAAGCTTTGTGGACTGTATTCTCCTTCCGTGGGCAAGTGTGTTCCATACAAGCATATTGTCCACTGCAATGTACTGTATAAAGTTCGTGTTATTGTTATGCACTATCATATTGCATCCAATGTAGGATGATCTTAATAGGGTTCTCAATGTATATGAGATTTTAAGCACTAGTTTATCATAGTCACCCCCCCCTGTGAATTTTCGTGGATCAGCAGCATGTGAACCTAGGACTAAGGAGACAAAGCCTGAAAGTGATGCTGAAATAAATCTCTTAGTTCTAAAAAGACATTTGTTTTTCTGACACAGGCTGAAAATGGACTAACACGGAAATTGGAATGGGCTTGTTGCTCATACATTTTCCTTTCGTCAGAGTCCTGTTTTTAATTAATATCTGAGGGCAATGGCATGTTAGGCATCATGTGCCCCACCAAAGGATAATCATGTGGTTCTGAGTTTTGTATGACTGAACTGGAAATTCCACAAGAGTAGCTGCATTTGCTAGTAGAAGAAAAAGTAGATTATTGACTAGTTTATTTATTTATTTTATTACAATAAGAACATTTATTTACAGAGGTTCATTCCCCTTCCCTATCTTATCTGATAGATAAAAAGCATCACAAACTAGGCATGCACTAAGTTTTCTTGAGGTAAATACAGTAAAAACCCATTGTCCCTTAAATGTGCTTAGGCCTAGAAAGCTAAAGTTTTCAGGCTTTCCAGAATGTGACTGGATTATCGTTAGAAAACCTTTGCCATATTATTTAAATAGCAAAGAAACCATAATGAAAAAGCGTTCGGAGGTTTTACGGAGGCTCAACGTACTCTGGATGGCTAAGCATATTTCATTAATAAAAGAGCTACACTATATTTTTAAATAATTTGCTCTTTTCTAACAGGGCAGTTATAATGACCTACCCCATAGGGTTCCTGAGAAGATGAAGGAAATAAGTTCTGAAAATCACTTCATGTTGTGAAAGGATATATATAAATGATTCATGATAACTTAGTGCTTCAGAGAATTTTCTGTGTATGAGTAATTTTATATATTCTGAGGGGACTTGATGGTATAGTTAGTGCTGCTTTTAGTAGCAGACCGTGTGTGTTGGTTTGTCCAGAAGCCACTATTGTTCTTACTATAATAAGAGGCATTTGGCTATATACAAAGACTCTGCTACCACATACAATCCGGGCCACATACCTGTCTACCCAGAAGTCACACTGTTTTCATTATAGCTTACTGTGAAGGTTAAGAAAATAATTGTTGTTAGAGTTGGCACCAATTAAATATGGTACCATCTAAATATGGTACCAAAGTACAGTGGGACCTTGTATAAAAGAATTAATTCGTTCCAAATGAAATGATGTTAAGCAAATTTTCCTTTATACAAATTTCCCATAGGAATGCATTGAAAACAGAGTAATCCCTAATCACGACCATTTTTATGATTTGCCCTATAGACTATTCTGTTAACCAAATTTCCCCTATCTCCGGAATTTTTTATGTTATACAGATTCTATGTTATACAAACTGCTTGTTATATGAGGGTCCACTGTAATGGCTGTTTCACAGGGTTTTGATGATGCTTGCTGTGGGATTATGGGAGTTGTAGTCCAGAGTCCACAAGCAGACTAAGACCAAGTAACAGGATATCAGAAACACGTGTGTGTGTGTGTGTGTGTGTGTGTGTGTGTGTGTGTGTGTGTGTG
>JAHTLZ010003542.1:74542928-74557580 GCA_023846285.1 Phrynocephalus versicolor
TGCACAATGTGTCCCAACGGTTAACCTGAGGAACCCTAGTCTGGAAGGGTCTAAGTCCTAATTAACCTTAATTTCCATAGCAGTTGCTAAATTCAGTGATTTTCCAGGAAAAAGCAATTGCTATTCCAACCCTTGATTTCTGTACAGAAAACCAAAGCAATAGTATTCCAGGAACACGCTAAATAACTCATTTAATAAACAAACTAATAAATGTCACAGCTAGAGAAGGTCCATTAAATCAGTGGGGTTTGGTGTGTTAATGTCTTCATAAGTTCCACTGATTTAATGGACCTGCTCTTGTTCCAGAATATGACTAAATTTCAGCTGCTGATTATAGCAAGCACGCTTTCTGCCCAATACCGTATAACTAAATTCCTGCGGTCTGGAAAAACGCTTTGAAGTATTTGAACTAGAACCTCTGTCTTTAGGTCGAAATCAGGACAGCAGATGGGAAGGTCATGTATATTTAGTATCAAACCTAATATGAATATATAGCAGCTATATAGCTTCCACTTTCACATTTTCTGTGTATTCTCCAAAAACGGTGTGACTATGTAAGCGAAAAGGAATTTCTGCTTTCTCAACAGCTCTGCACTCTTTATGGCTGATTTATATAGTATGATTTGGCCCTAAAACTGTCACAGGATCCAGCAATTTTTGTGCCCAGCCTATCCTTGAAAGATCATTCAACAGACCTCTAGTAAGGAGAATTCTTTAGTTCCTTTAGCCACTTGTTCCACAGATTGTGTGTTCTTGCTGTGGAATTGTTTTTCCTAATATCCCGTCTTGCTTATAGATAGATTTGCAACTTTTTTGCCCCTTACAATGGATGTTGTGGACAATAGGAACCTGGGAAACAGTACTTTGAAATATTTTTCCCTCATCAGGATCCTTTGTAGTCTGTATTGTATTTTTAAAGTTTTACATTCCAGAATAATGCTTGTTAAAAATTCAGCTTGTGCTTCTAAATATTTATTTCCTCTTAGAGGTAAACTATGTATCCTTCAGCAAACAGATACCGTAGACATAAACTTTAAAAAGTTTAGTATTTTGCATTACTGTGTTTTCTTTTATATATTCACTAAATAATTATAAATAAATAAGGCTAGGTGAGATGAAATTCTGTGTATCAAGAGGAGAACAAAAATCTTTCTATGTAATATCAGTTTAGCACATAACCTTCATTAAGATGAACAGGAAAACTCCTATCCTGTAGATTTCCAGGTTTGTTTGTTGTTTGAGACTTGAATTCTACTGTACCCGAGTACTCTCGGGCGGTTATTACACCTATTGATCCAGCCACAAATAAATATTTCTTTTAAAAATCGATTTGAATTATAATTTAAATAATAAAAGGTTGACAAACTTGTTTAAAATGTTTTTTTTAAATTAAGTCTTGATTTAAACCAAAACCTCACTTTCTTTCTTATTTTACTATTCTTTATTTTGTGTGCCTCCGGATTTATAGTTCGGAAGGACTTGATTTGTCTATGTGCATGCTGCAGTACTAAACTGTCCCCTTTGGGCATGCTTCCTGGTCACAAGATTGAAACCTGTAAAGTTTGTCATGTTTCCTCCCCCCAGGTGGATTTGATTTAAAATTTAAAAATTGGATTTTAAAAATGATTTATATTTTTTAAAAACGAAAACAATTAAACCATAATTTAAATAACGATTTAAACCAAGTGTTGGTGTCGCTTTGAAGTCATCGATCCTTATCCACCCTGCTTTGTCCCCAAGCATGTTAGAGATAATTATTTGATGTAATTGGGAACTCTTTTCTCAGAGAAGTCATTTGAATGTTATACAGACAGTATTCTCAAGCATAGTTAAGGAACACACACTTTTTAAAAATCAAAATTGAATTCAAATTACCAAAATTATGTGATAGTTCTCGACCTTCACTAGAGAAGACCAAAGCTTGTGCTAGATGTTGTGGCTGTGAAATTCAACTGAATGGCATCCCCAGACAATTCCGTGGTGTAAAGGGTAAATAGCCTTTGTGACTTGACCTTAGTGTAATTCCTTTTTGTGCCTGCTGGTGATCAGCAGCCATTTCGGATTTTTCATGATCACTCAGTCTGTATATTGTTTCCTTTTGAAATTCCTCAATAGTTTACATGGCTTTCTTCATATGTCTTACATGTCACAGCAGCCTGTAAATGGGTCCTTTAATTACCTATCACAAGTTTGTAAAGAGTGTTGAAATGGCAGTTCACAGCATACCACTCTCCTAAGTCTGAGTTAATTTATTAAAATATTCCACACAAGTAGTTTTTAATATTAAATGTAGCATGACGGTAAGGTAGCTCTTGCTAGGGCACTGTGCAGAAATGGCAGAGGATTCATAATAAATTACTGTACAGGAGTCTTCCTGTTATTGTATTGGCAGCACTCTGAAAACAAGAATTTGAACAATTGTCTTTGGAATTGCAACGAGAAGGGTTAGGGAACAAAATATAGCCAGAAAGGGTATTGGAAAAACAAAAAAACAAAAACTGATTTAGTGAGAAAATAGCTTAATTCTGATTGATCATTTGAACATTTCTACTAGATACCCAAGATAGAAATTTTTAGATATGGCCATTTTTGTCACTGAGGATTATAAATGCAGATACTGAAGTTGAAAACACAAAACTTTAGAGAGCTTAAGTGGAGGAATGAAACCTTTTTTAAATGCAGTGGTGCAGCAATTGCCTGCAAGCAATTCCAAGTCCAATATTTGATTTCCATTAATTTTTCTTAAAGAGGAAATTGCCTTTGCATTTGGCTAATCCATGTGGCAGATCATTTTAGTACATTACATTTTGTCGCTCTATTTTGCTAAGATCTTAACACTCACTTTATGTTTTCCTGTTTCTATTAACCAAGAATAATTGATACTGCCCAAATTTTGATTGCAAGAAATCAGTGTAAAGCTATGTTGGTGCATTGATTTGAACACTGATTAGTAGAATGTGGGTTAGTAGAATTTTAGTAAAATGTGGGATAGATAAAGGTACTGTTAGGTGGATTTGTAGTTCGTTGACTGATCCAGTGTAAAGGGTGATCATAAATGGTTCCTCCTCAGCATGAAGAGAATTGACCAGTTGTTCTGTTCTGGGCCCGGTGCTATTCAATATCTTTATTAATGTCAAGGGCAGCCCCATGTAGAGAGCACTGCAGTAATCTATTCTCGACATTACTAGTGCATGTACCAGTGTAGCAAGGACCCCAATGTCAAGGAAGGCATGCAAGTGGATAAGGCACCTGGGGAGGATTTTTTTTTTACTACCAGAGCTTTTTAAAATTCATATTGACTGGTGGGGCCCTTTATTAGTGGATTGTTCACTCATATAAATAACACAGGTTGTATCGCAGTAAGATGGGAAATTGCCATCATAGTTCCCTTATATAAAAAAGGAAATAAAGAATTTCCTAAAAACTACCAACCAGTAAGTCTTATTGGAGTAGTGGCCACAATGTATACAAAACATTTACTGGGTAAAATAGAAGACTGGGTCATGGAAAATAATCTTCTAATAGAAGATCAGGCTGGATTTAGACCCAATTACTCCACAATAGATAATTGTTTCATTTTACATCACATTCTTACACAGCAGTTTTCAAATGGTAAGAAATTGTACACAGCATTCATAGACCATAGTTTGGCTTTTGACTCAATAAATAGAAACATTCTATGGAGGAAATTGGCCAATTTGAATATGGAAACGAGACTTAAACCTGCTTAAGACCCTCTATTCAAATACGCAGTTGAAAGTTCGCACAGGAATAAATAACTCTTTAACTAAGAGTATATATTCAATATATTCAATGGAGTAAGACAAGGTTGTATACTGCACTCAGCGCTCTTCAACCTATATGTAAATGACCTACCTGGTTTTCTGCATGACACTGATACCCATATGCCAAAGATACTCAATAAATTTATTACCATTTTACTGTATGCAGATGATATGTTCCTAATGGCCCTTACCCAAATAGGCCTAAAAAGACTGCTTCAAATTTTGAACACCTACTGTGTCCAAAATTTCTTAACCATAAACAAAAGCAAGTGTAAAGTGTTGGTGTTTTGCAAGAGGAGTGTGAAACATAATTGGTGGATAAACGGGGAACCCATTGAACAAGTACACTCCTTTAACTACCTTGGACTGTTTTTCACCAACATAGGTGCGTGGTCAAACTATTATAAAAGAAGTTCGAAAAAGGCTAGGTTAGGTACTAAAAGATTGTACAAGTTACTAAGTGCTAAGCATGCAGGCTCTCTGATTCCAATATTGAAGGCGTTCAAGGCTAAAGTACTCCCTATGATGACTTGTGGAGCTGAACTGTGGGGTTTGAGCAAAGCCACCATTCTTGAACATAATCAGATCTGTTTTCTAAGAAACATACCCTGTTTCCCCGAAAATAAGACACTGTCTTATATTTATTTTTCTCAAGAAGACACACTAGGGCTTATTTTCAGGGGATGTCTTACTTTTATTAAGTATAATATGCTTGAATGTCAGCCATGCACACAACCATAGCCACCCCCATTACTAGGTTTTATTATCAGGGTAGGGCTTATATTTAACAAACACATAGAAATCCTGTTAGGGCTTATTTTTAGGGGAGGTCTTATTTTCAGAGAAACAGGGTATTTGGGAACTGATAAGAACTCATCAGCTCCTGCTGTTAGAGCAGAACTAGGCATACATTCCCTACAAAGTAACTTAATCATCAAAGTTTTTACTTACTGATTGAAGATCCTTTTTATGGATACTAATAGACTACCCAAAATATGTTTAATGGAACAAATAAACATGGCAAAAACAAATTATTGGATTAGGTGACTCTATGGGTTATTATACCTCATGGGTTCTGTAGTCAGTATTTGCTTTCAATAGCCCCACAGACATGAAAGATCTTCAAACAGCAAATCTTGGATATTAGTGCACAATCAGACCTGGAATTACTGTGCAAAAATAGATCCATAAGCTGGTTGGCGAAGAATAAAATCACTTTTCAATCTGAAAAAATATATTTCACAGTCTTTACCTCAAGCATTAAGAAGGGCCTTTGCTAGAGCCAGATTTGAATTGTTGGATTCCATGGTCAAATATGGGCGCTTTCACCACCTGCCTTATTACAAGAGAACCTGTATTTATGGATCTGCTTCTGTTGAAAACATGTCCCATATTTTGCTTGATTGCCAATTATATGTATCCATCAGGCTTGAATATCTATCCCCCTTTTTAGAAAGAACAGCCCATAGGGACCCAATTTACAGACTGTCTTATCTTCTTTTGGGATCTAATATGTACATTGTTCGCCAAATAGCCAAGTTAATAATTAAAGCTGCAGCTTTAAGAACACAATACACTGAACAAATTGGAGTATCCTGTAAAGGAGATCTACATATTTGACTTCTGTCCAGTGTATTCTGAATTTTTATTGTAGTGTACCCTACTGGATTGTGTTGCATGTAATTTAATGTATTTTATAGTTTGTGTTTTTATTGGTTGATATGGTCATGTGACTAATCAATAAATTATTTACTTACTTACTCTTCTCAACATTACTAGTGCATGTACCAATGTAGCAAGGGCCCCATTGTCAAGATAGGCATGCAACTGGGCAATCTGACACAGCTGGAAATGGGCAGAACAGACCACCTTTCCAGGTCTTGTTACCAGAGTTCTGAAGTGAAGAAGCCACATATTCGTCCTTTCCATGTGCTAGATAAATGGTCACCAACACGTGTATGCTATGTATAAGATCATCCACTTAGCTTTGTCTTTTCTCAACAGACCCTACTATCTAGAACAGGGGCCCTCAACCTAAGGCCCTGGGGCCAGATGTGGCCCCCCAAGGTCCTGAATCCGGCCCCTGGGACCAATTGCAACCCCCCCCACCTACCCCCTGTTTTGTGAGCAAGCCAACCTCTGCAGCTGCTTTTGGACTGTGATCCGGCCCCCAGTGGTGTCTGGGTGGTGGTGGACCGGCCCGCTGTTTGAAAACTTTGAGGACCCCTGATCTAGAAGAGCCCCATGGTGCAGTGGTTAAATGCCTGTACTATAGGTAAAACTGGGCTCACGACCTGGGGTTCAATCCCAGGTAGCAGGTTCATGGTTGACTCAGCCTTCCATCCTTCTGAGATCAGCAAAATGAGTACCCAGCTTGCTGGAGGGGGGGGAGGCAATGTGTAGCCTGCATACTGTAATTCAGAACCGCCCAGAGAGTACTAGAAGTGGTATGGGGCAGTATATAAGCAGAACACTAATGTAGTTTGATTTGTTTAAAGCAGCTTGCTCTACAGGTCATCTTTATTTCCTGTGTCTTGTTTCATGTCTGAGATTTAAAAAATGAAATGAAACAACCCAACAAAGGGAGGAGTTATCAAGCATCTAAAAGATGTACAAGTTTTAGTATACTGTTATATCTATTGCCCATAGTTGTTGAAATACTCTCAGACGTATTATATGTATGTGTTAGAGCCTAGAAAAGGTTATTTTTGAACTACGACTCCTAGCCGGGATGACCATTTGTTGTCTTTAATGTTTTGAGTCATGGTTCACATAAATATATTTTTGCCCAACTTTTTAAAAATCTTTACATCCAAGTAACTGGGTGATGTGTGCCAGATTTGGACCTGTAAATAGTTAGTGCAGAGATGAAAGGTAGTTTTTTCGGAAGCTTCAAAAAAGAAAGGAAAAGATCTGCACTTCAAAGATAACCCACCAGCCTTATAAAGCAATAAAAGAAAGAAAACAAAATTACAAACCATCCTAATGGCCATAAAATTCCAAAAATGGAAATGATTTGCTTTCATTACATAAAGTGTCCGTTACAGCTTCAAATAACGGAATAAATGTTGAGAATGGAAAAGCTTCCCTGTTGAACTCGTCTCTGTTTACATTACAGTAATCCTGGCCATAAAAGCCATGCAGCACAAATGCTTTCTTACGAGGACTCTCAAAACATGGATGAGACCACACTGTGATCCCAGTACAGCAAATTTGCATTGTGAGCAATGCATCTGTAGCTCTATCTTTCAAGCCATGGCTTTGACAATGTAGTCTTACCATCTGGTTGCCAAAATTCTGCAAAATTGGATGGGTTGGTGGGTTTCCTCCTCCTCTTTACAATTCTCGAAATCAGTTCAATGAAGTTTCTAAGCAGTGGCACTATTTGAGGTGCAGTTTGGAAGTGATGGAGGCTTTAAGGTAAGTGAGGGTAAAAAAAATGAACTGTGAACTGTGTTTAGGGAGCTGGGATGAGGGTGATGAAAACTGCAAAATATGCATAAACTAAAATATGCATAAACTTGGGCCTGTGCTTTTGGACTCGTTCCTTGAAATAAATTACGTTACTGTGGCATGATGTCATATATTGGGTCGCCCTGTGAATTTATTTTAATTCAGAAGAATGGGGTGTGTGTTAACTGAGAATATTGTGATCAGGATTTAGATATGTGCTGGAATGCTGCTAGGTTTTTTTTTTAAGGAAGGAATGTTAATGGACAATAAAAGCTTCTTCTCTATTTTGCTGGCAGCTTGATTCTGTGAGCAATGGCCATCACATCAAGCCATGTTAGGACTACTTCCTTTGATCACAAATTTAATACCATCTTTGCCTGAAACGTTCAAGATAACGTTTTAGTGATCCAGAAAGGGGATTCTCAATTCAGAATGGCGTCCCTTTTGCTGTCTTCACAAACCAGCAATACGACAAAGAGACCGAAAAAGACATAATGAGATTGTATATTTGAAGATGCAGCCATTTTTTTTACCGTTGAAATGTAGCGGTAACAAAAAGAAGATTGGGAAGGAAGCACCTGTATCGTTGGCGAACCAAATTCAAACCAGTTAGCTGAGGGGTAAAGCGAAACTGCAGCAATTCTCCTTCAAAGAAGCTGCAAGTTGTGATCTGTGGCATTGTATTCAGTGCTACGGCATAAATCCTATTAATTCCTCTGAACTATTCAGTCCCATATTTCCCTTGTAAATACAGATGGGATTAGCTTTGCTAAACTGAAACAATATTAGATAACATTGAAAAAGAGAGCTGTGTTGCTAGATTACACATTTTTTCATCCTAAGGCTGGGATTCGGAGTGCCATTTTGGCCTCTCCCATGGTTTTATGTGTAAGTTTAGAAGGATTTTCACCTCATCCTCGCTACCCAAAAAACCCTAAAAGAGCTTTTAAAACCCGCCCGTTGTCAATAATTAGTTTCCAAGTGTTTGGAAGGATCTCTTTTACTTATCCTTTCTCCTTAAGTGTGTGGAAAGCTCGGTGGCTTGTCTGTTCACTTATGGGTCAGTACAGTCCGTGCACCCTTGTTTCACTTTGTTGATGTTTTATTTATTCCCTTGTCCTTCTGCAGCTTTTTCCCCTCCCCAAACGGTGAAACCTCATTCCCCCCCTATATTTTCAGAAAGGCAGACAGAGAGTTACTGTCTGCATCATCAGTGGGAGAAAGCAATGAGTCATAGTGCTCCTTTTGTTTCATTTGAGTCTCGCTTGCCAAGATGCTGACAGCGAATTTTGAGTCATCAGCAGTGAACAAGCTGTAAAGCAAAATGAATACTTGAAGGGGAAAACAGGTTCGGGGATAAGAAGGGAGACCTGCAATGTGATACGATATTAAAGAACTGTTGTATTGTGGTGATAATTTCACTGTTCATAAGGATGCAGATGAGAGATGGGCTTTTCATTTCGGAAGTGGTCCGCTTCGGAAACGGAACGTGGGAGCCCAGTTGGCATTTGGAACTGAAGGAACGCAATCAACCAATCCCTTACCTTGCTCTGGGCTCGCCCGGGGCTAAACTCCAGCAAGGGAAAATCCTCTGACGTCATCTTTCCTTCTCCCTGCCGCTGGTTCCAAATGCCAGCTGGGCTCCCACGTTTCGTTTCGGAAGCTGATTACTTCTGTAATGAAAAATAGTTGCTGTTTCATCCTCAAGAAGAAATCCTTATTGGTATTATGAATCTGAATCACTTTCAGTCCAGAGGCTGCTTTATGCAAGATCAGATTATCTTTTCTACACAGTTATTTCCTGCTGTGACTGAACGACTATGTAGAAACTGAGTCATTCTCTTTCAAAGAGTGCATGTTGGATGGTCTTTGATTATATGGAGAATTTTGGGCTGTGACTCCTCTTTATTAATGATGTTAAATGCACCATGTCACTACTAGGGTGACCATGTGTTGTGTGTTGCAGAGACATTCCATTATTTCAGTGGTCCTTCATCTTTGAGCCTCCGGATATTTCAGCTCCTTGACCATCACTTTTGCCAATGGCTACTTGTCACTATGGAGGAAGCCCAGAGGTCAAGTTACTATTGTTAACCATCTGCATTGCGCACATTATAGAGCATGGGAATTTCTGGTCCTAGGGACTGTTTCTAATAGTACTTACCTTTCCTTACACAAAAGCTCCTCTGACCATCCCTTGAATGGTTCTGTTCATTTGTTATTCCTTGTTGAAATATTGTTGCTGGGATACAGATGTTATTCTTCCCTGTTTCTCCTGCATTATAGTTAGTGAGAAACTGACGTATGAGACCTTTCTGTCACCAATGAGTCTTATTTCCTTATAATCTCTTCCTTGAATTTTGTTTCAGTGTATATTAGGAATGCAGTTCTGCTAAGAAAAAAAAAGTAAAACATGCTCTGGCCAGTTGTTGTTTTCCTTAATGGCTTCATAGAATGAATGCAGAATGTCTGTTTCTTATTCATGAGTGCATGTCATTGAATCAACACATACTGTATTTCAAAAAGACTGACTGCAAATCTATGTGGGATTGAGTTACCTGTAATTCAGAAATAAAGGGAAGAGGGGGATCTATTTTGTAATGCTGTATCATGCATGCTGCATGTTAATGATTGTTGCAGGACCTGCCATCTATGTATTCTGGTTGAAATCTAAATTAAGAATGTCTTGAACAAATATATCTGGGAAGGTAATGTCTAAACCAGACATGTCCAAACTTCGGCCCTCCTGATGTTTTGGACCACAACTCCCAGAATTCCAAGCCTGTATTTCCAAAGGCAAAGGACTGTGGGAGTTATGGTCCAAAACATCTGGAGGGCTGAAGTTTGGACATGCCTGGTCTAAACGAAGAAGGGAAATAAACTTGCTTCCTTTTTGTTCTGGGAGGTTTTGGTACGTTGCTACTTCCAGTTCTTATTCTTGATTAGTGCTAGTTATTGCTTGATAATAGACACTTTGGCTCTGTTGTTTGGTTTTGAGACCTGCATTCCTAACTACTGAAATAATATATAGGCCCTTAGGATCATGGCATACTGTTTCAGTTTGAGTTCTGCCCAGTCACAAAACCATATAAACTAACCTATGCAGAACAGGTTTAATGAGCCCAAAACCTTTACAAAGCTGCCCGTTACAGCAACTTTAATAGTAAAATTATCTCACACTATTTTCTCAGTTTTTTTTCATTGAAAGCCCTAGTAGGCAGAAAGGCAATTTATGATTACTTCTAATGGATGTACAGTGGTACCCCGACTTAAGAGCAGCTCGACTTAAGAGCAATTCGACTTAAGAGCGAAAACTGTTAGCATTTTAATGGCCGCCTTACAAACTTTAGATATGTTGTGCTCGACTTACAAATAATTTTTTATTTTTTAACTTATTTTTTAATTTTTTAGATAGGTACCCCGACTTAAGAGTAGTTCGACTTAAGAGCATGCATTTGGAATGGGATAAATTCGTAAGTCGAGGTACCACTGTATATTGTGCATAGGGTAGCAACTTAAAATTCTCTGTTGTGATAGGTTATGCTGTAGGTGCCTGGAGAAGGAACTGGCAAGCCACTATAGTATTCCTGCCAAGAAAACTCCACGGACATGGAGTCACAAAGAGTCGGCCACAACTGTAATGACATGGCAGCAACAACAATACCTTTGGCCCAGACCTCAGGAATATTAATTGGGGGGGGGGTACAATTCTCAGAATCCCATGCAAAAGAGATTTCTTAGTGGTATATTTTTATAGACATATGCAGTAGGGATTAATGTACATAAAAGCCTGTAATGGACACCTACTGGAACTTTCATATGTAAGAACCAACATACAGAGGCCGTATCAACATCAACTGAAACCTGGCAACTAGACATCTAGTCTGTCCTCTCACTTGATGACTTTGAGCAATTTACTTGATTAAAGTAAAATTAACCCCATATTGGTGATTCATGCCTAAACTTTCTGTCTCATGAAAAAGAGCAATAAACCAGTGGACCAGCCTTTACTCTTTTACGCTTTGCGTAGCTTAGCACCTAAGAAATGTGAAATTGATTTTGCCTTGCCGGGGAGAGGGGGATGAATCCCACCTTCATTATTGGGAGAGCTCTAAATAGTACTTTTTTGAGTTTGATCGTGGGAAGTGCAAGGCATTTGATGCTTTGCCTTTTTGTTTTTGAAGTACTGCTTAAAAGCTTAGCCAAATGTTTATATTGTTATTTAAATAGTGCATCAACAGTTCCAAATCTTTTGTATGTCTGTCATGCCTGATTAAAGAATCTTGCTAATAGTGGAGAACATGCTAATTGGCAATGTCTTTTGCCAGCCATTACTAGCCCTAGCATTCTATATAATCCGCGGTTGATTAATTTAATGAAGGGCAATGTAGTTTTGTACAACAGAATATTCAAATGACAATGCAACTCTCTGATTCTTGGACTCTCTACCGCCAGGACAAAACTACAGTGAAGAGCTTAGTTGTTGGGAGAAAATGACTCCTGTGTAAATTAAATTTTGTAGGCAGAATGAGCATAATGTACTTTCGGTTGTTCATTCATTACAATCACCAAGACAGACAGACAGTTCCTCAGTAGCAAAGCATATGCTACCTTGACTTAAGCAGCTGGATTGTGTCTTCGTTCAAGCTTTTATTTATGTTTTTTCCCTTTGCTTTCCTTGGCAGGTGACATCACACAGAAGGGCTATGAAAAGAAGAGATCAAAATTAATTGGGGCCTACTTGCCACAACCTCCGGGTATGTAGAAATGTAAAAGCGATACAATGCATGGAACTGTTGTGTGTATTGATCATTGCACCAGAATATTAATGTGTGTCTTTGGGAGGAAACAATCAGGGACACAAAGGAACTTGTCACTTCCATGCAATGCGTGTAATTTGCTTTCACCATCCAGTTTTTCTGTACAAATGTATGTCTCCTTTTACAGTTATGTTCTAGAAATACATAGTCATGCCCATCCCTAGTGCGAATTGAATTGAAAATGTATTTTGATGAGAATTTTTAAAAAGAAAATAGTGTAGTCATTTTTAATGGAGGGAAACTAGCAGGGGGAAGTTTTTTTTTACATCAGACTGAAAGCAGAGCTAATGAAATCAGTGTCATCAAAACTGGAAACAAACTAAAGGATTATCTTAGCAATACATCTCGGTCACCAGAGGGTTGGGGGGGGGGTTCCTTTTATCCCATCCATGAACCTTGTTACTGTTAGAAGTGAGAGGGTCCTAGAAATTCCGCAGAAGATCAAATGGTTCCAGTGTTGTAAGGAGATGTTTATGAAGAAAAAGTCCTTATTTTTTTTCCTTATTTTAAATAATGGGTTGGGCATTACTGAAGCATAGTTGGGGTGGTGGTGGCAGAATTGCCTTCCATTTCAGAGGCATAGCAAATACCCAAAGGGCAGTCATTATTTTGGCCTAGTTCCCTGGAGTTCTATCAGCTTAATCCAGCAGCGCTAACACTGAGGTATAATGGTAGTCACAGTCAACAAACATCTGGTGGGCCAGGCATGGTTCACTTCTAAGTTGGATGGACTGTGTTTTTTTGAATACTTTCATGACTCTGCATTAAGACATTGTGTGGGGTTCCAGCACTCCTGTAGAACTGATGTGTGTATATATACATAGAACACGCCATTCCATCTGGAAACCAAAACTAACTTTCTTTGTAGAAATGCGAAAACAGGAGTCTCTCTACTACAGTGTATTATGTTATTGGGCAGAAAAAGCAGATTGGAAAGTTGCGCTTACTAAATGAAAAATCACTTTTCTTCTTAGGACTTTAATATGTCTGTATTATTGTTTTTTTTCCATATACTGTATGTGTCTTTAGTAATTTCTGAACAAAATTGGTGTTTTCACGTTATGGGATTCATTCTAACCTTAATTCATAAGAACATGAAAATGCTATTCCCTATCTGGGGAAAATAAATTATCACAAAGTGCCAGTAGGGCTGCGGACAGAGTGGTCATTCGCACCATCTGCAGACGATCTTAACCAGCCTCTTAACTGACCATAATCTACTGGGAAAGGCGAACATTAGTAAGCCATGGCCTTGATTCCTGCAGTTGAGCAATCTTGGCTAAACCTGAAAAGCAAAATGGCAGAATTCCACACATGACCTTTGGGTAAGACCTCCTTCCCTTTCTGTGGAACCATGATACTGGACAAACGGTAATCCACACGGCAGTTCCCCACTGTTCCAGCATCTAGGCCTCTTGCTGCTGCTTTGCTGACATTACAAACACCAATGTTGGCAGAGTGGGAAATTGATTCTGTGGCTCTGTACTGTAAGCGTTTGTACGTGTGTGTGTGTGCGCGCCCGCATGTGTAAATGTATGTATGTGTGTGTACGTGGGTGTATGTGCACCCCTAGGCGTGGGTGTCTTAAATTTTTTGCGTATGCACACACTTCACTGCATGGGGGTGGACGCTCCATCCGTGGCTGTAACAAATGTAAAAAAACTAAAACGTGATTTAATTAGTTTTTTTCAACTTGTTACAGCGGCGAATGGAGCTGCCGCGGTACGGTGCAGACTGCAGCACAGTGAAGGAGCCACGAGGAGGACGCTCCGCACTGGCAACATTGGGGTCTGTGACATCCGGGAAGCAGCAGCTAGAGAGCGCACCGCACCGCACAGCACAGCGGCCAACCGGCCTCTCTTTTACTTTCGCTTTGGTGAGCACAACATATATGTATATGTATATTTTATATATCCATGCATTTTTAATGAGTCTGTTCAGGGGGAAAAACAACAACATTCTTTTGTTGGAAGCCTTTGGGGAATCCCTGACATAGCTAATGGAAGAGGTTATGTCTCACAATGCCATTCTCGGAATTCCAAAGCAGCAAACCATTTGCCGGTGGCGGTTTTTATTTTGTTCTGTTTTTATTTTGTTTTGTTTTTTTGCCACTGCTGTGGTTCTTTGTTTATTTTTCACAACTGGCACCGACTGCTTAATGGACTCGGTCAAAGAGCACAACTTCCCATTGCCTTAGTTGGTCTAGTGCGGGGGTCTGCAACCCGCGGCTCCGGAGCCGCATGCGGCTCTTTGGAACATTTGCCGCGGCTCCGGGAGGGTTCAGAAATTTCAATACAAAGGCGCCAAATCTCGCGAGGACAGCCCGTCCCACAAGGCGGCGCGAAGCCAAGCGCAGCCACACTCTCAGCGTGCTCCCTCTTCTTCAGAGCAAGAGAGAGAGAGGGAGGCGTGGTGGAAAGTGCCCACTGAACGGCAGCCTTTTTTCTTTTTTTTTAACTTCAAGAAAACCTCCCAGATCTGGATTGTTGCCTCCCCGCCCCAGAAAAAAAGACGGGAGGAGAAAACCCTCCTTCCTTCCTTCCCCCCTTCCCCTTCCTTTCTTGCTTGGGTGTTTGGTGGGAGGGGGAAGAAGC
>JAHTLZ010003542.1:74578580-74625464 GCA_023846285.1 Phrynocephalus versicolor
TGTTGTTGTTGTTGTTGTTGTTGTTGTTGTTGTTGTTGTTGTTGTTGTTGTTGTTGTTGTTGTTGTTGTTGTTGTTTATTGGGCTTATATACCACCCGTCTTCCCGAAGGAACTCCGGGCGGTTTACAACATAAGAAAATACTAATAACAACTATTAAGTAGAAATAATTAGACAGTTTAAAAACAATTTAACACAAATAACCAAACTAAACAATAAAGAATGGCTTTGCAGATGGCGGGGGGGGGGACTTCAGTCACCAAACGCCTCCCGGAAAAGGAGAGTTTTTAATGCCTTCCGGAAGGCTGGTAGGGACTCTGCTAGGTGCACTTCTGCTGGGAGATGGTTCCATATGGTGGGGTCAGCCACAGAGAAGGCTCGGGTATGGGTGGATGTTCTCCGAGCCTCCCTGGGCGTGGCCACATGCAGCATGTGTGCCCACGACAACCACAAAAGCACTGACTCATTCTATATTGCTTCATTTGGTGAAGATAATGCATTCATACTAAATGTATAGTTCTAGCAGCAAGACCCATCTGACACCTAAATCAGAATGTTAATCTGGGATGTTAGTCTCAAATGTTAATCCAGATTCTTCTTCATGAGTCCAAAATTCATGGGAGTTTTCTGCAAAAGTGCAACGTCTCCCCCTGGGCAACAATATTTTTGTTTTTAGCATAATCTTAAAATGTTATTGCTATTGGACCTTCTGAATGAATGTGCACAGATAAATTCCCACTATAATACTGGCTTTTTGCTCCATTCTAAGATACCTCATCTGGGTCGGAAGATGAAGGATCCGTACAGGGTGATTCACAGGGAACTCCCACCTCAAGCCAAGGGAGTATAAACATGGAACACTGGATCAGCCAAGCCATCCATGGCTCGACCACGTCTACAACCTCTTCCTCTTCGACGCAAAGTGGTGGGAGCGGTGCTGCGCATAGGTTAGCTGATGTAATGGCACAAACGCATATAGGTATGGATACCCGCTATGTTATCATTCCAACCTTCCTCCTTGTACTGCAGCTGCTCCAGGATCCTTCTGGCCATCTGATTTTCTTTAAAAGGTTCCTTCTCACTAATTGAAACAACTGAAACTCATGTAGATCAGAATTTTTCAATATGACTTAAAAAGGTTGTTTTCTGTTCCAAAAAGTTCATCATGTGTTGTTAATTCATTTGCTCATATGCCTCCAAAATGCATGGGATAAGTAAAATTCTTTTCTTAGGACCCAACAAAGATAATCATATAGTAGGTAAGCTTTTGAAAAATACAGAATACTTCTTCAAGCTACATATAAGAGCATTGTAGAAGGGAGATACCTTGTGTGATCTGCCGAAATTTCGTATGAGGAGTTATTCTATGGTAGGGGAAACTGCACTTTTTGAATTTTAACCTATTAAAGTCTTACAGAATGAAAATGAGGACGGATACAATACAGGTATCTGATTTTTATTTTTGTTTTAACTCTTTCTTTGACCCCCCCCCCCAGCTAGTTGAGTGAGTAGTTATTGCAGGATCTTTCCCCACTTTGGTGCCAACAGGATGTGTTGGACCACTTGGCTCCAAGACCTAGATAATGGCGTAACACAGACAGCATAGCTTTTGGAGATGAACTGGCCTAGGTTTAAGGAATCACCATAGACTGTCAGTTGCATATTGAGTTGAGTGATTCAACATGCAACTGACAATGTTTACAGCGATTTCTTAGGTTCATCTCCAGATGTTATACTGTTTGCCTCGCCAAACAAGAGAATCATGTCCACTGACTGTAGAGGGCAGGAGGATTATCAGAGATGAGAAAAGTATTTTATCTTACTGCCAAAACCCATGAATTACCTTAAAGCAGGAAATTTTCATTTAAAATCTCTGTAACATTGAGCTTGTTCAACTGCTCAGGATCTCATGGCCTTCTTCAAGCCTTAGGGGGGCAATGTATTACTTCAGATACACATCACAGCTGCTTCGTGAATGTTTGTCAGCACTGTTAGCAAACCTCTGTGGTCCTTCCCCTCACTGAGAATGCCTTTGTGATAGCTTGTTGAAGCACAGGGAGAAATTAAGATTTAATTAAATCCCATCCAGATGCTAAAAGTCTGAATTGCATTAGTCATAAAGTCCTAATGGTTTTTTAAAACAAACATATTATTATAAAAATAATCTGGCACTTTGTAACTTTTAGATGTGGCATAAAAATTTGTTTATAAATGCTGTGGAGAGCAGATGTTCTCATGCTATTGTGGCAAGATTGAGAACTGTTTTATAATTTCCTGAAGTGCAGGTTCTACAGAGCAAGGCATCCTGGGACATGTTTTGCCCTTCCCTGGACTTTGAATAATGAACAGGAAGCGTGATGGGTGCCACAGACATCCATCTATAGCACCTGCTTGACAGTTAGGCCAAGCGAGGCAGACACCTCAAACATCAATTACAGCAAGGTGTGCCATTGGAATTATTCAGAAAGCGTTTCCACTGGCAGAAAATTTAGAGCAGCCCTTCTGGATGATTTGAATAAAGGAGTCGAAGTTACCAGTTGCTTTTCAAGAAAAAAAAATACAGGTTATGGGGACATTCTGAAAACCACATTGGTGCCAGGCACAACTACTGCTTTGACATATGCTAAGCTATTTCAAATCCTTAATCAGAGGGTAGACAGGTGCTCAGAGGTGACCTCTGTCTGTATGATGGGAATGAAAGATAGTCCCTTCAAGTGCTTCTTAGCAGGTAAGGTTTGTGAATCAGGCAGTTTCAAGTTTGACTTCTAGAAAAGTGTATGCATCTTGCATTAAAGAAAAATAAATCCAAAAAGTTTACCATTTAAAGAGAGAGAGAGAGAGAGAGAGAGATTCCCACGGTATCTATCACTTTTGAAGAAGAAAGTAATTACTCCAGATTCTTTCTCCTATTTGCAAGTTAAGATCTGAAAGCAAAACGGCCCTCTTTAACACCTGAGGAATCATAGTATTTAGCTCATGCCCTGAAAATAGGACAAAACACTGTGGTAACCCACCTGCACCCCAGGCAAACCATTACTCATTCCTAATGATTGTCCTTTAATGACCAAAAACAAAAACAAAAACAGAAAACAATAAAACATGAAAACCCCATTCTTCCATGTGAACAGCACCAATCTTAACAGTGAGAAAGGCCTCATTATGCCATACCGTTGCATTCTGAAAGTGCTGATAATTGTGGTAAATATGAATTTTTAAACAGCAGCACTAAAACCTCTGACTTGGAGGAGCAGCAGGGAATCTTCTTTCTGAACTCAAGGTGGACCTGACCTTCAGCGTCCAACCTGCATTCTTACGTGGATATTCAGATGCAAAGTCATCGCCAGTGGAGAGTACCAGAGATGAGAAGAGGCTGTAATGGGCAATATGAAAGGATGAGAACTCGGAATATTCATGCTTTCCTGCAAAGGCTTTCTAGGTTTTTAATGCAGGACTGTCTTACTTGACTTACAGCTCCCTGACTTAAAGTTCCCAGAGATACAGCAGAAATAGTTTGTCATTTGGCTGTTCCTATATTATTTATTTATTTATTTATTGCATTTGTATACCGCTGCATCTTCCTATAGGAACTTGGGGCGGTGAACAATAAAATCAAGAAAAGAAACAAGGATAAAATAAGCAAAAGGCAATAAAAGCAGGAGGGGAACCCATCATCACTGGGAAGATGGTTCCACATCGTAGGTCCCACCACAGAAAAGGCGTGGTCACGCGTACGCAATTTCCGCGCTTCTCTGGGTGTGGCCACCCTCAGTGAGCGCGCCTGCGCCATTCTCGTAGGTCTGGACCCAGTTGACCTCTGGGAGATATGCTCCACCAGGTACTATACACTTCTTTTGTAAGAGAAGCCTCGTCACTCTCCCAATCTCTTCTTCCTAATTGAGATTTACCATGAGTGCTGTTGACTAACTGAAGGATATGTACAAAATTTGTAGCTGGAGTGTAATTTTAATTGTGGAAATTCGAGCCCGCATTCCTTATTCGTAGTTAATATATTTCAGTGGGTAGAATGCCTGACTTAGGGGCCAGGGTCAGGGGTTAGAATATCCACTGTGCCTCCTTCACCACCTCAAGTGCTGGGTGTGTGTGTACATGCCCTCGCACCTGTGCAGCCGAGGCAAGCTTCATGTGAGGAACACTAAAATGAGGCACTGTTAAGAACAAGGCAGAGTCTTATCTCCTAAAAGAACAAGGCAAGCCTCACTAATTCCAGGCAGTGAGACATGCTCCAAATATGTATTTGTAGGATTGTATTCTTAGATTTTTTTTTTACCCTTGTTCAAGAGAGCTGTGTGCATTTTATGAGATTTATACAATATGAAGAGAAACCAGAATATGTTTGTATCTTTGTGGAGAAAATGGGGGCATTAGGTTTTTTGTAAGTATTCTATTATGCTAAAGCCATATGTTGCTCCACTGTGACACTTGTTGAGTTGATGGGATAAAAATATACAGAATTCTTAATTATTTGCTGTCAGGTTGTTACCTTACCCAGAGCACACCAGGCATTGATTGCCTTCAGATTAATCTATTACTTTAAAGGTTGTGAATGGCCTAAGTACTGATTAGAAATGGGGATTAATAATAATAATAATAATAATAATAATAATAATAATAATAATAATAATAATAATAATAATAATAATAATAATAATAATAATAATCTGATTTATTTAATTTTTGTTGGGTCTGGAGACCCTGATGAATATCAGTGGATGAATATTTCCCTTTTTAATGTATCCCCATTTGTCCTTTAGGCAGTAAGGGAAACTGGGCTGCCCTCTTCCAAGATGGCAATGGCAGCTTCTCATAGGACCATTGTCATCCCTGAAAAGGCGGCCTTGGCATGCTTTAGGGCCTATAAATCCAACCACTTCATCAGACTTGTTCACAAAAGCTCACATTAAAAAATATAGAAGTTAGTGTTAAGCTAAAACCACATTTGTGTCTTTTTAAACTTTTTATATTTAATTTGTTTTCAACTATAATCATTTATAGGGTATATTTTTGAAAATAGAGTGTACCGTTGTCCCCTATGTATTTTATTCTTACAGATAACAGAGATATTTGATTATGCAGTATAAAACAAGAAAGGACATCAATAAACTTCAAGTCTTGAAGATGGAGATGGTTTTTAAATATTCATGCATAAAATAAATAATTAAAATGTGCTATTTAACTTCACCAAGGCCTGCTCAGGAACTCCCATACTTTCATGCATAAATAAATAAATAAACATATTCGTATGGATCCATGCAGTTCAATTAAGTTGAGGAAACTGCTTCTAGGTGATTAGAAGAGCTTGTCTTATTTGGCCAATATTAGTCCTCATGTACTATAAAGAGATTAATTCGGCAACAGCTGTCAATAATGAATTTCCATTTGCAAATTAACCTTTTAAATCCTTTGAGACAGTACCTAAAAGGAAAAATTAAACGAGAATTAGTAGCTAATTATTTTATAAGAACAGGCAGTCAAGCTCAATCATCATAGAATCAACGATATCAGTGATATCAGAATAATTGAAATTTCTGATAACTACCACATCATGTCTCTTTGAAATTATTATAATATTGTTTTTCAAAGGTTTCATTTGCCTCTTTTCCTTGATTGAGCAGTTTATAGTAGTCTCTAAGCACCATGATCCTTTGGGGTTTTTTTTGCCCCAGCTACATTAATCCATAATGCTCTTGATCGGACAGTTAAGCTCATCTTCCTGTATTCTTCTGCAAGAATATATATTTCTGTTATAAACTTTGATTCCATTCCTCCTGTCCTTTCTGTTTGTTTTGAATAATTTATATTCTTCAGTTGCTGAATTCCAGTCATGGGACTCATCCCACTAATGTTTGATTATCCCTATTAAATCTTTACTCTCCCAAATTAAGATTTTCAGTGATTCTTGTTTGTTTCCCATACTCCTAACATATATATTGATATCAATACTGCTATTGTGCAATTTGTGGCCTACTTTCTTCCATATATTTTTATGAATGTTATTGTTGGACCCAATTAGAGATGATTACTCTGTTCCTCTTATTGTGCTTATGCTTTCTCATATGTTTTTACTTCTGAGCTTGCATCTCTCTCCCACTTCCAATTCATTTTAAAGCCTTCCTGATGAATTTCTTCATGTTGTAGCCAAACACATTCTTTCCAGTCTATGTGAAGTACAACCCATCACTTGCAAGCAGCCCATCTTCCAAGAAGTACAATTTGTGGTCCCCAAATCCGAATGCCTCACTTTGGCACCACCTTCATATCTGGGCCCTAAAGTCCTGTGTTTTCTTTGCAGAGCTTCAGTCTGATGTGATTTCCTTGTAGTTCCTCTTAACTGTGCCATTCATTACCCATAAATGAGAAGAGAGGGATATGTACACCTTAGTACAGTGGTGCCTCCTAAAACAAATTTAATTTGTTCCACGGGTCCATTCGTTTTACAAAAAAAAATCATCTTAAGAGGCACAGTTTCCCATAGGAATGCATTGAAAACCAATTAATCCATTCCAGAGGAATAGATTAAGGTAATCCATACCGTATCTTAATAAGATATGGTATGGTTTAGTCTTCTGGACTCTTACTCAGTCCATTCACACCAACAGGCACTCAGAGGAGGAAGTCATCAATTACTGATCATTTCCTATTTTGTTGGAATTGAGGGAAAATGATTACAATGTAAATTGGAACATGCAAAAACATTTAGCCCGACCTTAATTTACCTGGGTTCACAGGTTGTATTTCAGTAACATATTTGTTCCCTCTCATCACAATATGACTGTGATCTTCTACCTCTTTTGCAGTATCTGTTCTTGGATGATTTCCAAATCAAACACAGATTGCTCTGTAGAGTGGGAATAAAAATAATTTGAATTGTATAACATGCATCAAAGAAGTTGTCCTAGTGTTAGGAGCAGGTCTGAACTTTCAGGCTGCAGGATTCTGGGAATTATAGTGCAGAAAAGTAAATTTCCCAAGCCTGGTGGAAAGTGATGAGTAGGTTATATAGATCAATCGTCAGCCTGCTTATAGATACAAGGCATGATCCAGTGAAGTGAAATTGAAACCAATAAATGATCATTTTTAGAATAATTGGTCATTATTGGAAGAGCAGGTGGCGAAAAAAGCATTACATGCTAAAAGATATTCTGGACATCCATACGTCAAGCGTTAGTTGAGGTTGATACTGAACTTGTTACTTTTAGGGAATGAGATTCAGATTGAGATCAATTTTTGATTCGTAGCAGGGATCCCCATTCCATGAAAGTTTTTGTTTTTGGTAATTCAAAGGTGGATTGTTGAGCAGTGCCCCCATAATTCTGGGCCCCCAAGCACCCTTTGATTAGCTTGGATAAATTGGCTCTGGTTTTCTTTTTCTTTCCTTTTAATGGCAAGATATATGAATTATGTAACTCGGTTGAAGTTCTTTTTACCATTGCTTGTGGCCAAAGAGTTACGTAATTGGATTGTTGCTAGTCACAAAATGCCACTGTGTCCCAGTATGTTTGGCAAAGTAAAGGGTAGATGCTTCTGTTGTGTCACATATCCTGTAATCTACATGCCTGAAGTCACTGGGAGGATTAGTCATTTGTGTTCAACCTCAGCCCACCAGACTTTCGTCCTGAAAGGATGTAAGAACCTAATTTGGATCCAAACAGAGAGCAGATCTCATGCCACTATTCTCCATCTCTTTGTATCTTCCATTCTTCTGATAAAATTAGATAGTCAGTTTTGGGGGCAGAAACATCTGCAGTTCTTGTTGAAGAGCAGCTGTTGAACTTGTGGGCTTCCAGTGTGCATTTATTGAAAGGGACAAGAATATGGGGCAATGCAAATGAATATGCTTATGAAAGAAGAGGCCCTTTGAAGTCGTACAGCTGTCACTGTTCCTATATTTACCACCAACATATGTTGATCAGAGGCATTTTTCTTATAAAACAACTTAATTTTACTTAATGGGGCCACTGAGCTCTTATAGTGGAAGATGCATCCGCAGCACAGTTTAGAGGATACTGTTTCTCTGATGGTTTTATTTTAGTTCTGATATCTTACCTTAAAGCCATTTTGACTATGTATCCATCTATGGAATTAATTTTATTTCCTCCCCCCCCCACCCAATATGCAAAGCATGCAACACACAAGTTCAGTGGCAGATGCTACATGCAAAGTGCATTCACTCCCACACTTAGAGTGAACAGGTGCAGATGGGGATGTTTGCATTCAGTATTCCTCTTGCTGTGTAAGAAGAGTGACCTCAGAGATGGGACACAGTTAGAAATGAGACATGGATACCAATCATAATGTTTATGTAGCAGCCAGCTGTGGACTCAGTCTACTTACAGTGTCTTCTCCAAGATGGTACCCCCCCATATTTGTTGGATAATAATCCCCACTAACCCAGTCAACATGGCTAGGGGTTTAAACCTCCTTTCTAAAAAGACAGATACTTAGCTGGGGAAACAGTGCCATGCATAAGCTTTTAGTGTCATCATCCTGCATTTACTAGGTCCAAATCTGTTCAACTACACCAGCTGAATGGAAATGGTGTAACTACCAGCAGAAAATTTCTTTTGGTTAATGATGTAAATTCTTAGGGAAGCTGCTGTAGAAAGCAAAAGTAAAATTATCATTTTCATCTTTAATAAGTTACATTTTACAAGTATTTCCAGGGAAAGTTGCTTTAGCTTAATGAGTTTTTAATCCTTGATGAAGCTGTTTGGATGAGCAGGGAAACGTTTCTATCTCTCAAAAAGGAAGTCCAGTAGCCATGACTCAACTTCCAGATAAACTGACCAGGATGACTGAGAATCTTCACAGACATATTGTCCAGATTTATTTCTACAGTTTAAAAAGTTTGAGCCAAAAACTAATGGAACATTTTAAAAATGAGCCAGAAACACATTATTCTACCAATGTGTTTTAATGTATTTTGAAAGTATATTAGTAGAATACTGTCTTGGATATTTGCAATATTTTTATTTACCGTAAGTATATGCACTTCTATTTTCATACACTGAGGACTCATTACTGGAGAAGCTGAGTTGACCCTTGTTCCACCTGTACAATGTAGATGAATGACACTCTAGAATCATGTCTGCACCTATAAGATAATAAGCTATATGGAGTTATCTTGCATTTTCCAGTGCATTGTAAAGTGAAGAAAGTTCTGCAAGTAGCCTTTACTTTAGAGTAGCATTTCCACAATCTGGCACTGTCCTTATGTCCCTATTACAGTTTCTGCTGTCCCCATTGGGTATGATTGGAGGTGAAATCTTTGCATCTGGAGGATGCCAGGTCAGGGAAGGATGAGTGAGATGCAATAATAGCAAAATGGCTATTCAGTCCCATCACTGTTGTACAGTCTCCTTGACATTTCCTTCCTGCCCTTTCTTAAAGCAGCTGAATTCCACACACTTAGAACTTCCATTGCAAGTTCTAAGTGTGTTTATCTACTCCCTTATTTTCACATCATCCGCCAGTGATTGCTTTCAGGTGGTCTCTTGTGGCACCAGCAATTTTGGTAAATGGACAGCCTTTTCAGATTAGAAATGGTTTTTGTATTGCAACCCATCTACCTTGAGTGCTGACATCTTGAAGATTCATGTGAGGTTGCATCTAACCCTTTTAGAAAGCTGTGTCTTGGTTCCACCCAATGCCAATTATTGCTAATGCTTTCACTTTGGCTTAGGGGCATGGCAGCAGCCCTTCTTGATGGATGGCTGCTTTTGATCACTTAGGCATCTGAATAGAAAACCTGTGTGAGCCTGAGATAGTGTTACTTCCGGCCTATGTAGAGCAGTACAGGGCTCAAAAGGAGACTGTGCTGGAGCACAGCTGAAAAGGGGTTGAGGGGAGGAAATATAAATTGGAAAAGCATGGTGCATTATTGAGCTGTGAACGAAGAGGATTAGCTTGCAGGTTGCTGAGCAGCATCTCCGGGCAGGTCACTGAATCATGCTTCCTTCTGGAAATGCTGCCTGTGTTGTGGGGAACAGCTGAAATAGTAACTACATCTAAAAATAGGCAAGTGGCGAGTGTGTCACTGTGAGTCTGTGCAAATCATCACAGGATACCCACCTAACAAACTGTTATAAAAGCCATTTTTGTATTGACCTAGTGCCTGATCCTTTTACTTAAAATAAAATGAAACTGTAATACAAAGAGCTGCGCACCGTCCGGTCCTGTGCTTGGTAATAGAGAAGGATGTGTCACAGATTTATGGGGCTGAAATCCAGTAATAAGTCACAACTGGAGGGGGCCCATTGAAGCTGTGGGGAATTGGTGAGTCAGCTCTTCTGAAACATTCATAAATTCAAGGAGCCTATTCTTCTTACAATTTACTATCGGATTTCAGCCAGTATTGCTTTCTTGCTGGTATGTGTGCTTAGAACCTCAACCACAGCAGATGCAAATTACTACTGCAGTGGACCACAACTCCCAGAATTCCAAGCCTGTATTGCCAATGACAAAGGACTGTGGGAGCTGTGGTCCAAAACATCTGGAGGACCAAAGTTTGGCCACCACTGGACTACTGAGTTGAATGCTAAAAACAAGGGAAAGGTCTTACAATGCCTGGAAGACCTAATCAATTTATTATAGTGTAAGCAAAGCATAGTAAATTGGCTATCATTTGCTTATATGTAAATATAACAATTGGCTACAGAATCGTATTGAGAGAGTGTTGTTTAATGGCTCCTTCTCTAAGTGGGGGGAAGTAACAAATGGGGTACCCAAGGGTCGGTCCTGGGTCCAGTACTCTTCAACATTTTCATTAATGACCTGGAGAAGGGAGTGCAGGGAATGCTTGCCACATTTGCAGATGCCACAAAATTGGGTGGAATAGCCAATACCCGGGAAGACAGCATCAAAATTGAAAATGATCTTGATAGGCTGGAGCACTGGGCTGGAACCCACAGAATGACATTTAACAGGGATAGGTGCAAAGTACTGCACCTAGGAAGAAGAAACCTAATGCACAGTTACTAGATGGGGGACACTTGGCTCTGCAATACTACACGTGAGAAGTATTTTGGAATTCTGATAAATCATAAGCTGAATATGAGCCAGCAGTGTGATGTGGTCACAAAAAAGGCAAATGCTGTTTTACGCTGCATTAAAACAGATGTATAATTTCCAAATCCCATGAGATGGTTGTCCCCTTCACTGTTCAGGCCTCAACTTGAGCATTGTGCCCAGTTCTGGACGCCACAATTCAAGAAAGATGCTGACAAACTGGAACAACTTCAGAGGAGGGTGACAGGGGCTGGAAAATATCAGAAATACCAGGAAAAATTTCCTAACTGTTAGAGCAGTACAACAATGGGGCCAATTACCTCTAGAGGTGGTGAGTGCTTTAACATGGGAGGGATTCAAGGGAAATTTGGGCAACTACCTGGCAGATATCTTTTGATTTGTAGTCCTTCATGGAGGAGGGTGTTGGACTTGATGCCCTTATAGGCCTCTTCCAACTTCACTATTCCATGATTCTTTGATTCAGATGCGTGCCCTCCAGATATTATGGACTGCAACTTACCCATCATCCCTCAGCATGGACTGGACTGCCTAAGCCCTAAGGCTTACGGTCATGGCAATTCAGTAGTGTGTGTTGAACTCTGCATGGCAGCAGAAGGAATGCTCTTTGCAGCTTGAACCCTGCAGGTTATCCTCAACAGAAGGATGAACAGAGACATAAAAACCAGAGTCTTTTGAGAATTATTCTGCCTTCTTAATTTAAACCATAAAGAGACTTCTCTCTCCCCCACCCACCCACCCTTCAGTGTTACACCTGACAAGATCAGGTCTGGTGTTGATTATCTTTCTGTAAAACAAGTAAGGAAAACCAAGAGGAAGAAAATTGTTCACCGGTTTTCTACAACTTGTACATGTAACTGTCATAATAGTGGTGGTAACTTCTTACATATATGTTTCTGATTCTCAGTGTCTGCAAAAATGTTTTATGCTGCTGGTGGTCTTTGTGATAGGTTTTAGATTTGGATAGAAGACCTGAGCGTTATTGGAATGTGTTTTTTCTTTTTGCTTGTTTGCTTGTTTTTTTTAACAAATCCCAGTTTGTGCATAGCTTGTTTGAAGAGCACTTTGCCTTCTGACACTGTGGAATAGCCTGTTTTGTCAAGTAAATACATCTAGAGCCCCATTGGGCTCCTTCCATTAATATTTGTTTTATACCCATTGTAACAATAACCATTTTATATCAACAGTGTCATTAAAGACAGATGTTTATCTTCCCTCCCCACCTATTTCAAAGAAATACTACTAAATGTCAAAAGTGCACATATTTGAAACTTCTTGGTGTCCACAATACTGTCGTTCAAGACAAGAAAAAACGTCAGTGTTGTTCTGCATGGCTTGAAAGTTCTATTAAGTGCAGATTTTGTTCTGCGGTTGAAAGTTAGATTAGACCAGTGGTTCTCAACCGGTGGGTCCCCAGATGTTCATGGACTGCAACTCCCAGAATTATTCATCACTAGCTGAGCTGGCTAGGATTTCTGGAAGTTGTAGTCCAGGAACATCTGGGGACCCACCGGTTGAGAACCACTTGATTAGACCCGGTCATGGGTACCATGGGCTGCAGTGATATCTAGGCAAGGTTATTGCCATGCACATTGCACAAGTCTACCTAATTGGCTTATTCTTTTGTCACTTACATGTATGACCCACTTTTCTACAAGTGGGACCTCAAAGCAGTATGTATGGCTTTTTCCTCTTCCTATCCTGCTTTCACAATAGACCTACTTTCTAGATGTTTTAAAGAAATTCTTATGGGTCTAAAACGAAGCAGCAAGAATGTGGGTGGGTGTGTTTACTTGTGCAGTAATAAATATCTATCATGCATCAGCTGTGCTAATTACTGAATTTTTCCCACGTGCAAGCCCAAGTGGTGGTGGCTTCAGGTCCAAGTTATTTTAGAGACTGCCCAGAGTCCCCCCCCCAAAAAAAAACACTTTTAAAAACAGAAATTGTTTTTAAAAGTGTTTTTTCCTTGCCCCAGGAAGCTTAGCTAACACACTCTCTCAGAACATATGTGTGGTTTTTGTACACAGGCAGGCATTTATCTTATGGGATGGATGAATTTTATCAGATATCTTTTGCTATATATGTCTTCTACTAATCCCCTCTTTTCTGTCTTTTTGTTGTATGCTTTTACTGGTTTTCATTGTTTCTAGTCACTCCAAGGGGTTTGTACGCATCAGAATGGTGCAATATGCATTTTTGTATAAATAAATAATTATGGTTGGTACTGAAGCCACATCAGAAGTAACATATGAATGACTTGTGTATTTACACGTGTGATGTTCACAATGGTTCCTTGCAACCTGTACAATATTTAATGGGAGGTACCCATAAATCCCATTAAACTTAATTTTTCCCCAGTAGGGTTTAGGTGAGACTGTTTTGGTCTGAGTTGGGATTTTTTCCCCTTTGAAGATAAATGTTGTGGTTCTTGGGAATTTATGGCTTAGAAGGACATACTGGGGTATGTTAGAAGAGAAAATATTGACAAAAAATATGAACCTCGTAGAAGGGATTATGTAGAAAATGAATAATATTGACACTGCTTGATGAAACAATTAAAAGACATACATTTATTTTGCAGAAAATCATTCCGCACCTCCAGATGTTACCACTTACACCTCAGAACATTCAATACAAGTTGAAAGACCACAAGGTTCAACATCAAGGGCGGCACCAAAATATGGAAACGCTGAACTTATGGAAACTGGTGATGGTACGTCTGGTAAAAAGCTGAAGGAATGTTTAGGCCCCAACAAAGAATGCTTCACCAAATGAGCCACAGAGTAGGAATACCCCCACATGAATGATAAATAGTGCAAGTCCACACTGATTCTGGAAAAGGGTCAAGGCAAGGACAGAATGTGTACAATACAAATATTTTGCTAGTGCTTAAGCATTAAAGAATAAAAATTCAATAGGAAGCAAGTATCTCTATAAATAACAAAAATACCTTGTTATGAGGAGAGCTTAAAAAGATTTTGTTTTAAAAAGTGAAGAGCTGAGAATCATAATTGCAAGGGTCCCACATAGTTGTTCACTGTTAAACCTGCAGTTGCTGACAAATTTGCAGAAGGAAATTTACACCTGAAGAAGTAGGTGGCAACCCACGAAAGCTTATGCCAAATAACCCTTTCCTGTTGGATTGATGTACTTTCCTCCTCTGCTTACACTGGGTGTGCACGGCTGTGGCTTTGGAACTTTGTATAATTTCTTTTTCACAGGAGTTCCAGTAAGTAGCAGAGTGTCGGCAAAAATCCAGCAACTGGTCAACACCCTAAAACGACCCAAACGGCCTCCATTACGAGAGTTTTTTGTAGACGATTTTGAAGAATTGTTAGAAGGTAAAACAGTTTGATCCTCCTGTAACCTTTATTTTATATTGGCTTTGTGGACATTGCCCATTCTTTGTATAATAGCATTTTATCCCATAGCAAGGTAGTTCAGGTTCTGTATTTTATAAAATACATTGACTTTGTTGGCCTGCTTTACTCTTAGGAAAAAGGCATAGTAAACTGACAGCGTGGAATAAGGGGTGTGTAAAAGATGAGCTTGACTGGAACTAGGAAGGAATTTATGTTACATTTCTTGTTCTCAGATTGCCTTTTCAAAGTAAACTTCTAGTTCTGTACATGTATGATAAAGTGTGATATAAATGCATTAATTAACACTCTCTTACAACTGTAAGTTCAACAGCCAGACCCAAACCAACCAAAGCCAGAGGGAGCTCAGATGTTGGCGATGCGTGGTGAACAGCTGGGTGTGGTTACGAATTGGCCTCCATCTCTTGAAGCAGCGTTGCAACGATGGGGAACCATTTCCCCGAAAGCTCCTTGCCTAACCACTATGGACACAAACGGAAAACCACTATATATTCTCACTTACGGTCAGCAACCTTCTAAACTTCCTTGTCACTTATTTTATAAAATAAAATGGAGGTCTAAACATGTAATGGATAATTGTCAAATATATTTCCTCTAGGTTTTTTCAGCTGCCCATATTTTTTCGTGGACTAAATTTGTATGTAGAGAGAGGCTTATCTCTTTCGGGAATAAGGCAGAATGAAGGGGGACAATTTGTGAGAAAGGATGTAGTTCCATGGCTGGGTGAACATTGAGAATGCACGAAGTTCCTCGTTTAGCCCTGCAATCTCCCCTTACAGGTTCAGGGAGTCTGAGAGCTGGTGTCAGTTAGAGTTGATAGCACTGGAACAGAACATTGGTTTGATTCTGCACAAATTGGTGTTTGTTTTTTTTACTGTGCTACATTTTGGCTCGTTTTATTTGTGTACCTTCCTCCCACCCCCTTTGGAAGATGATTCTGCAAGCATTTCCAATGCCTGAATATGCATGCAGATATTTTTGGTGCATGGCACCAAAATCAAAATTTACAGGACTGCTATATGTAACAAGCTCCATGGATTTACAAAGAATAAATCCGTGCCCTGCTTGCTCCTCACATGTGCTCTCTGGTTTTTGTACAAACTCTCTGTGGTAGAAATAATTTTTTTGGAATTTATAAGGATGCTGTCCCCAAATTAATTCCTTCTGCTTTTACTTAAGTGTATTTGATGAAAGTTTCCGTCTCAAATGTAAAAGTATTCCCTACTTCTTCCCAAGTGCTGGTTGGCAGGCAGGGCTGATATTTGTGTGGATTATGAAAGTGTCCAATTATCCAAGAAAGTAAATTTTCTTAATGCAGCATCTAATCTTTGCAGCTTGGCCATTAGTGATTTAAAACAAACTAGGAGAAATGAACCAGACCTTGCAAAAGTGGTAGGATGACATCTTTTAAGTTCCTGAATTATGCAATTCTGAAAAAAGTTTACAATTGTTTGCAGCTTTCTTTTGGCATACTCTGAAACTGCCATGCATACGTTTGGTAAGACTGTTCTAGCTTGCTGTGCCTGAGTTGGTGCTGTGTGGTGATGACAATCCTACTATACATACTATGGAAAATGTTTTTGCCATTTGCTTTTTCTCTTGGCATAGCTCTTTGCTGCCAACTTTACTTGGATAGTCTTTACACTTAACACATTCACTGAGAAGCACTGTTTGAGGCAAATTACCTGAGCAAAAGAGTATTACAGAAATAGCCTGATGTCTTGATTAAGCCCTGGTTTGAAAAAACTGCAAGACATCAACTGTATCAATGCACAGTTAATCAGGGATCAGGCCAGTTGATCTAAGTGGAACTTGGCTTCATGGAAGCATGCAATCTTAAGTTGGCAAACTTTAAAACTGTGTTTCCCTTTATCCAAAATTGGCTTTTTCTGTCTTTCTTTTGATAAAACAAAAATCACAAAAAGACTCAGATTTTCAGAACACATTTAATTGCCTTTCTGTTTGTGCTGGTAATCTACATTTGCTTGACTCAAGTCACAACGTGAAGAATCCTGTAAAGAATGATCTCTGAAATTTATGAATATCAAGTCAAGTTTAAATCCTATGCCTACGTTCCTGGGAGCACAGCCCATTGAACATAGTACACGAAATAGGTATTTGTGGGATGTATCAGTTCAATGTGTAAACATTTGGAAATGATGTACACATCTGGAAAGTGTAGTTGGCATATAAACAAGAACTCTTGATTTTGCTTATATATCAAATACTTGGATGCTCTAGCCACATCCCCAGTCTCAGTATTTGCCATTTTTGTACGCATCATATGGTCACATTTGTGATTCCCATTCTAAAACATTGGCCCCAATCCTTTATACTCCCATCAAATCTGTTTTGTGTAAAGAGGTTTGTCTATCTTCAGATGATTCCCTCTCTGATTTATTTCTGCTTCCTTTTATTCTGTCTTATCTCTTCTTCTATTTTAATTTAGTCGAGGTAATGAGGATTCAAAATGTTTTACCTCCTTGCTATTTCTTTGTCATTTCTTGCCACTAAACTTATTGAAACAGCTTAACTGATTTTTTTTACTCTGTGTGCTTATTACAGTCAATAAAAAGTTTTGTCTTAAAAGCGACAACTTGGGAAAACATTCACAGCTAGATGGAAACAAAGTTTTGTTTTATGTGAAAAGCTCTGATGAATTTATATTTAATGGGTCACTCATGCTCAGATGTAAGCTGTGATGCTTAAACACTTTTCTGGAAACAGTCATTGAGAATGCATTCTATGCCAAACCACGCTCTTGCACAACTTTTAGTAAAGCTTGACCAGGGGGAATGCTCTTCCGAGGAAGCTATGATAATTGCTTACTTGTAGGACAGTAGCATGAAATAAAGCAATCAGCTTTGTCAGGTGCCTTGAAATTGATCTGATCTACTTGTACTGGTGAGACAGCAGTTTTGTCGGTTTCCTCTTGGTCAGTATGCCAAGATATACAGCACCCTTCAGAATTCATATTTGGCTTTAAAAATGTAGTGCTGAATGAGAAAAGATTTTGCACAGCAGAAATGTCAGTTTAGAGGACATTGAGGCAGTGGTTTTTTATGTGTATTGTTAACATCTGTAGCTGTGCTCTTTATTAGTTCTGTCAGATTCCAAGGTGCCTACATGGAGGCTTATGTGAGCCCTGGATGTGTACAGATGCACTACAGTCAACTACAGGGTTGCTGTTCACAGACCACAATGTAGCTGTAAATGATGTAGATGTCAACTTCAGAGATAGCAGATAGGTTTTTAAAATACGGTATGTGTAAGATGGCTAATATTTAGGAAGTAAAACTCTTTGGTGAGCAGCTTGTTTGATATTTTTGCTAATTTACTGCTGATTGGCTTACATTATGCCCAGAGCTAAAATAGTTGGGATTTGTAACACTTTGGAAGAAAGACATTTAAAAGGAGCAAGAATTCTAAGAGTTTGAAGTAAAAGCACAGGAGGATGGGGAGAAAGGATGCTCCCAATCATGGGACACAACCATAAGCTCAACCTAAGCAAAACAACCTAAGATTTCCCCATGTTTATATCTCACCATATTCACTTTAAGAAGTAAGTGAGTCTAGTTATAGAGCAAATCAAGTTTCTGTTGCTGATTTGGACTCATAAATTTAATGGAAGACTGAGTGATGGTTGTCTTTAAAAATGTCTTGCATTGCCACAGTGTGTCCTGTGTGTTTCAGTTTACAGTTATAAACACATTTTTTCTGGAAGTTAGTTTATTGAAACCAGCACAAGTTACTTTGAATTACATCAGTATAGAGCAGAGACTCTTCCATTTGCAGTAGTCCAAAAGTTATACCAAGCTTTCAAAATTTATGGCCCTCATAAGCGTGCTAGTTGCTCAATGTGGTAGTTAGCAACTAGGTTCTCTACTCAACTGTGATTAGCTTTGCTGATATTTTAAAGGAGAATGGATTGGATCAGTTCAAGCAAAGTTGATTACAAAGTAGTTTAGTGTTCATTAGAATCCCAGGTGTAACAATAAGTATCAGTTAGGATTATAGTTAAAAAGCTGTGTTGTGGAAGATACTAGATTTGCATAAGAAGTTATGTATATCATATTTGCAATGCATTGGGGGTTTTTTGGATTTCTTCCTCAAAATGCAATCAAGTCGTTTGTTGTAGTTGTGTGTGTGTGTGTAAACTTATTTCAAATCATTTTATATTTAAACTGGATGCCCCATTTTTATAGTAACATCTAGCCAATTGTGTGTCACTAGGCAAACTCTGGACACGTAGTATGAAGGTTGCATACAATATACTGCATAAATTGGGCACAAAACAAGAACCAATGGTGCGTCCAGGAGACAGGGTAAGTGATTGTGTTCATTTTGTACCTCTGTAAGATCTTGCTTTGACATCTAAAAAAACACATGGAAGTGGAATCTGTGTCCAGTCTCAAATCTCTTAAACTCCCAAAATATTTGTTACACAGTTGTCCCCCACCATTTCACGGTTCATATACTGCGGTCCTGGTATATCGCAGGACCACAGTATATGAAAGGCAGGGGCCCCTGGGGTAAGCTGCATGGGCCTGTTTGAGGCCTCTTGCTCTTACCCCAGGCCTGGCGGTGCCCCGAACAGGCCTGCAACAGGCTTCTTGGGCCTGTTGGAGGCCCCAGAAGTGGTTTCCGGCAAATTGGAAGTGCCTTCTGGATCACTGGAAACCACTTCTGTGGCCTCCAACAGGTCCAAGAAGCCTGTTGCGGACCCATTCGGGGCTCCACGGGGCCTCAGTTAAGTGTAGGAGGCCCCAGAGAGCCTCCCAGTCTTGACCCACCCCAGCATCCACGTATCGTGGATTTTCCATCATCGGGTTGTGTCGGATCCCTAAGCCCCACGGTAGGCAGGGGATTACTGTATGTCCACCTTGTACTTTTATGTTGCTTTATGCCTTAAATCAGGAGTGAAGAACCTTTGGCCCTCCAGATGTTTTAGACGGCAACTCCCATAATTCCTAGCCTACATTGCTGATATTAAGGGACTGATAAAACATCTGGAGGGGCAAAGGTTCCCCACCCCTGCTTAAATTATCACATCTTAACAGCTCATTGGCTTAAAAATGTCTGATAGGGCTATAGAAAGTCTACCACAACAGCCTATTTTCCAGTTACACTTTCCCCCATCTTAAAAAAAGGAGTGTATGTTACAAAGGTATCCTTACATGAAGTACATTAGAGCATACTGTCATGTGGATGAAATTTTGTTAATGAGTCTATTAAGTCCTCTCTGTGTTGTAAGAAAACCCAGATACAATCAGGGCCTTGTAAAGAGAAGAGAGTTTTGGCTTTGTTTTTTAACCAAAGCACATTACCAGTAAAGGTCATCAACACAACTCTTTTCTTTTAACATGACATTGGAGAAATGGGAGAGTTGGCCTAAAAGTTGAGGAGAGTTGCCCCAAAACTGTTCTTGAATTGTAATGATGAACTATATGGGTACACGTCCCCAGTTCTTTGCCATGGTCTCTTTTCAGTGCCACAGTCACTGGGTGAGACAGTCTCAAAGCATTTTAGAAAGTACAGTGGACCCTTGTATAACAGACAGCTTGTATAACATAAAATTTGTACAACATAAAAATTTTTGGAGATAGGGGAAATTTGCTTAACATAATCGCCTATGGGGAAAATCCGTACAACATAAAAATGGGATCACTCCATTTTCAATGCATTCCTATGGGAATTTGTATAAAGGAAAATTTGCTTAACATAATTTCATTTGGAACGAATTAATTCCTTTATACAAGGTACCACTGTAATTCAGGCCCTGAAACCTCTGTGCCCTTCTGTGAAGAGAAAACAAAGATTCGCAGTCTGAAGTGAAGTGGGAGGGGGTATATCCTTTCCACCTAGAACAGTGGTTGCCAACCTGGGGGTTGGGACCCCTTTGGGGGTCGAATGACCACTTCCAGGGGTCACCATGAGGCAGTGAAGAAACAGGCACAAATGGCTTGGAGGGGCAGGAAGGGGGCAAACAGTGAGTTACAGCTTGATAGGTTGGAGGGGATGTCAGTCAATGGCACCGGAGGCTGCAACTGGCTGAGGGTACCTGTAGAGGGAAGTTCTCTATGGCACCTGCAGCAGTGGCCTGCCAAAGGGGGCTTGTGGCCTCTTCCAAGCAGGGCAAGGGGTCACCACAACATGAGGAACTGTATTAAAGGGTCACGGCATTAGGAAGGTTGAGAACCACTGACCAAGAATTTCTCTCCATAGTTTTCACCAGAAGCTTTATCTTAATTACTTTCCTTCAGATAAAAAGTATTCTTAGTTCATAGAAACTTGCTTCATTGCTATTTGTTTCAAGTCATAAAGTGAGGAAGCAATGCCTGGGGCAATACTCAAATAATGTATAAGACAAGCATTAAATATAGCAGACCTTTCAATTTAAACACCTTTGCTCTGTAAGACCATAAAGTCCAGAGTCTATTTCAGCCTATTTCAAAACTAAGAATGTGCAGTTGAAGGTTTTGCATAAACTGTATAATACCCCACAGAAATTGAGTAGAATCGACAAGAAAGTCTCACCCCACTGCAGGCATTGTAAGGAAAAAAAGGTACTTTTGGGCTTATGATATGGAAGTGTGAGAAAGTAAGATTTCCACTATGAGGAAGAGTGAACAAGTTTTTGTAATGTTTATGGGACTAGATGTGTAAAATATAAGTGTTTGTGCTTGGTCCGTAAGGAAAATGTAAAAAATTATTTTAAAAAATAAATATTTATTTTCAGCAGTAATAAATAAATAAATAAATAAATATTTATGTATGTATTTTTATTATGGCAATAAATAATAAATAATTATAATAAATAATAAATAATAGTTATTAACTCAGGGCAGGAAAAATCAACATTTGCATTTTTTCTTAAGGCTTACAGGCCTCCAAACTAGCTGAAAGTACAGGCACATAAAAACAAACAATCAATTTTAGATCTGCTAAGTTAGAAGGTACCCTGTGGATCATCCAGTCCAGCATCCAGTCTTTCAAGGAGACACATGACGGATTAGACATCCAACCTCTGGCTCCATAGCTAAATGGCTAAACTACTGAGCTGTCCAGCAGTTGGCATTTGCTGTATCACAGGCCTGCCCAAAGTCCGGCCCGCCAGGCCATTCTGAGTGGCCCGTGACTGGCTGGCCCACCCCTTCCTCCCCCTCCTTCACCAAATGTTTTTTTAAAAGAAAGTGGGTGGGGCTTGCAGTGAGGTGGCAGGGTTGGGGAGCAACCGACCCCTGACACATTCTCAGCCACCAAATCTGGCCCTCCTTACAAAAAGTTTGGGCACCCCTGCTGTATCAGATGAACAGAAGATTGAATGTTGTGCGTATTTGGGGTGCATCCTTACAAGCCTGTTACAAAGCCTGTTATTTTCATTGAATCTTCATGATGCATTTTCCAGAGAGATATGTGATGGCCAAACCAAAAGAGCATATCTTTAAAATATCTCACCAGGTTCTAATTGAATTTCCGCTTTGAGGGCAGTGATGTAACTCGGAGTGGCAAATATCCTCCAATTAATAGATCTGCAATTCCTGTATGAATCATACAACTAGCAAGTGACCAGGAATTCAGGCTTGCTAATTAGTGCTTTTTTGCTGCTCCACATGGCACTTATGCCCATATGATTAGTCAGTTAGATTTTGGCCTTCGTGTCATCCCCTTTTCTCTATTTTTGTACTCTCTTGCTTGATCAGAGATTATGTCTGTGAAGATTCTCCGTCATCCAGGTGTGGTTATCTCTAAGTTGAGTCATGGCAATTGGCCTGCTTTTCTTGTGAGATCAAAATGTTTCGCTACTCATCCAAGCAGGTTCATTAGTTTGGGGAAAGTTAGTGGCAAGGCCTCCAATTTATAATTCAGTAGGCTCATTATTCAGACCACTGTCCACCTAATGAGCCTATTCAAACCCGCGTGATATGAAATCAAGGTGAATTATAAAGGCCTTGCAACTAACTTTCCTCCTACTGATGAAGCTGCCTGGATGAGTAGCGAAACATTTTGATCTCACAAGAAAAGAAGTCCAGTTGCCATGTCTCAACTTCCAGTTGATCAGAGGATGTGAAAAAAAATACCCACCAGGATGGTTATGTTATCTTTATACCCTGAGCACATCTGATCTCTCCTGATTTCATAAGCTAAGCAGGGTTGGCCCTGGTTAGTACTTGGATGGGAGACTACCAGGGAATACCAGGTGCTATAGGTGCCTGGAGTAGGAACTGGCAGACCACTCCAGTATTCCTGCCAAGAAAACTCTGTGGACATGAGGTCATGAAGAGTCGGTCATGACTAACGATGCAACACACACACACACACACACACACATGCCACTGCTATAATTTTTTTACTGATTCTACCCAACTTGATATCTGGCTTATAGTTAAAAGTGAGTTGGGTACCATGATAGCTGACTGAGTAGCTCAGTGAGTTGAGTGCCTGGCTGCAGGGTCGGAAGCCAGGAATTTGATTTCTTTCTGTACCTTGTAAGAGAAGAGTAAACCTATGTAGCCATGGCCAAGCCACATGCTCCCAGGGTGCCTCCAGAAGAAGGAAATGTAAACCACCTCTGAGTACTCTGTATCTTAAAAACTCAGGAAAGAACTGCAATAAGTCAGAATGGACATGATGACAGTCAATCAATTAATCCATTTTCTCCATTATGGTAGTGCCAAAACTTTTCCCTGGATAAATGTTTCAAATAGCTGCCCACATGATATCGTGCCTAGCATTGGATAGGCAAATAGGTCCCCCCAGGAATCTGTCAAAGTTTCTTTTCTAATAGAGAAATTGTTAAGCAGAACTATGCATAGTATCCATAGTGGAGCAGCTGTGTATTGGGACAAAGCATCATATGTCCATACAGCCTCTTGATTACATAGGTGGCATTGCCAAGCTGCTTGTAATATCTCCCGAAAGAACTAAGGAAACAAAATCAACGCATACTGTATATCTCTAAGACCAACAGTTCACCCTTCCGATAACAGTCACCAGTAGAGTAGAGCTGCAAAGATGTCTCTCATCCCCTTTGTGTCTTAAGCAACTTAACTCTGTGGCCTGGGCAATGTCAGGTCAAGCCTTCTGGAAAGGGCATGATTCTGTACATGTTTGTTTTCATAACTAATCATAAAGAATTAAACTAAAGAGACTGTGGACAGATGTTGAATTTAAATCACTGTCTCCTTTGGCATTTAGCCAAGATGAGGTTCCAGGATCTTTCTTTCGTTCTTGATTTACGATTGGTGTTTAAATCTCTTAAGTGACAGGATTGAGTGCTGAAGCAGCTCACAGAGTAAATAAGTCAGTAGAAGCTATGAAGAAGGCAGCAGAGCTGGAAGATTCTTCTATCTATTTGCATCCCACATGGATTTGCTTTTACCTCAGATTACTGAACATTGCAGTGATTTTTCTTCTCCAAACTTCATTTGGAATTGTTACTTGACCTTTTCTAGGGGGAGAAAAGGAAGTTATGCACATATCTATACCGAAGAGACATTTATCCAACAGGCAGAGGAAAAGAGGCAGGCACGGAAACAACGAAAGCCGAGGACTGGGCAAGAAACAGAATACATCTGCCCCCAGTGCGGTAGAGACTGCCATTCCCGAATTGGTCTATTTAGTCACACTAGGTGTTGTTTTTAGGATCTCCACTCCAGGCATGATACCATAGTCTTTCAAGACTGAAGGATGCCAATGATGATGAATGATACCAAAGCATAAAAAGACATCTATTTCTCCTTTAGAGATAAATCCTGCCAAAAATCTTGGCTATAAGAAACTAAATTTCCCACACATAGTATGCGAGATTATTTAATTTGCTTCTTATCCTTTTTCTCCTTGTGAAAAAGGCAGTAGTACTGTGGTAACCGGGTCAGTGAAAGGGACTTTTATGATCACCATGTTCTATTAGAATGTGGAACTCTATAAGGAAAATTAAGGAGTGTGAACACTCACTTGTTCTATTATTTATTTATTATTTTCTTTTCTTTGCGGTCCTTGCTTCCAAAGAGAACCCTGCACAGTTTACAACACAAAACTATACCTATATAGCACACACTATAATAAAATACAGTAAAGCCTCGTATAACAAACGGTTTGTATAACAAAAAATCTGTACAACATAAAAAAAATTCAAGAGATAGGGGAAATTTGTTTAACAGAATCGTCTGTGGGGCGAATCTGTACAGCATAAAAATGGTCACAATTAGGGATTACTCTGTTTTCAGTGCATTCCTATGGGAAATTTGTATAAAGGGAAATTTGCTTAACAGAATTTCATTTGGAACGAATTAATTCCTTTACACAAGGTACTACTGTACTTCACATAAATGAAATGGTTAACTTCTGCCCACTGTTGGCATGTTGAAGAAAGGTGCATGACAGTCTGCCGTGGTTCTATCTAGGTGGCCTTTTCATGTTAACCCCTGTGGAATCTGACATAAGGGCTGTGTGCTTCTCATAAGGCTTTTTACCCGTCTAGAGGGAGTACCAGCATATCCATGAGAGTAACATCCAGTGAACAAGCTTAAGCTTTTCCTCTAAAAGGAATGCCTTTCAACAGGCAAGGAGGAAGTTCTGCCATTGTCAAGACTGTGGGAAAATGGAATGCCTTAGTCCTGCCCCCCCTTTTGTCAGAGCACCTGGCCTCAAACAAAACACCTGGAAAAGTACACAATTGGTTTAGCATTGTGTGAAATAAATGAATTCTTGAGGAAGAACATCGGAAATAAATATAGTTCTAGACAAAAAAACATCTAAGTATTTAAAGCACTGTCACTCTGGAGGTCTGAGGCCTGTGCCAGTGCTCTGTTTGACTGTGGAAAATAGATAGATGGATGCCTTTAAATAGAAGAATATTTCTTTATTATCAATAGACATAGTCATTGATTAATTCATTTGAAAAGTCAAAGGAATCGTATCCTGCCCCTTTCGTCTTTTTTTTTTAATTAGAAGGAGGTGATAATGTAACCCAAACATTGCTTAAGGAAAAAAAACACCTTAACAATTTCCAATTGTTCTTTTGCATCAGTTTGTTTTAAACACATGTTTACATACATGCAGAAAAGAAAAATGTAAACTAAAACATATTTACCAAGGAGAATTCTTTACTAATTATAGGCAGGCAAAGACTCAACAACAATCAATACTGCCTTTAGCAAGTAATTAAAATACAATATTAGTACTAACTGAAACTATTCAGGCTGAAATAAAAATTGGACTTATGGTTCTTTTATTTTCTTGACTGAAGTAGCATTGACATGAGGATGTGAGTATCTTTTATTTTGAGTGCCTTTGTTAATCATCAGTGTTTAAATTAAACTGTGGAAATCCTTTCTATAAGAAGAGTTGCCACCAAAGCAAATATTGAATAAATAAGCCAAGGACTACACTCCTGTTAGGTTTGGTTAGGTTTTCTGAAATCTAATTTTCCTCTGTGTTTGATATTGGTCTCTCAGGTGTGGCTTACTTTCTCTTAAAATCTAAGGCTTCAAAATGAAGTTGTGTTTCACAGATAAAAATTGTTTTCATCAGTCCTTTGAGATGACTCAATTGTGGGTTTCCCCCCCCTTCTGTTTCCTAGGTAGCACTAGTATTCCCCAACAATGATCCCGCTGCTTTTATGGTAGCATTTTATGGCTGCCTGCTTGCAGAAGTTGTTCCTGTTCCCATTGAAGTGCCACTTACCAGAAAGGTAAGAGTGAAATGTTTCTATCGACCTTGGTTGCAATTGTTGTCAGAACAAATTGCCGCAGGACATCACTGCCTGAATAGATCGTGCATTTTGGGATAAAATGGAGAGTGCATAGGAATTCTTATGTGCCTTTAAAAAAAAAAAAGATCACCCTTGTACAGTATATGTGATCCAGTTATTCTGCTTTCAATCCACTGGGAGACACCTGGACGTCATGTTGGGCTTTGTTTCGGAACTGGATGCAAATTATGTATGCAACAGGTAGTTCAGGACCAGTGTAAGTGATAAAGGTGCCAATTGGAGAACATTATGGCATTTCTAGACTTTTGCTGTACATCTGCTTTGCTTCAATCACAGAATTTTACTGGTATCTTGTCAAAATTGTCCTTGATCTTTAACACTCCTGAATAGTAACACTGTTCTTGTTCTTCCCTGCCCCCCCCAAGTCCGCTAAGGAGGGTAGTTGCACAATACTTTTAATTAGCCCTGCAAGAAACTCTCTGCCTAGACCTCCCTTGGTTCTCACTTTTCTGATGCCTAATATTTTATGCCAGAAATGAATTTCCAAACGAAGAAGACATTTCCAGAAGGATAGCCTTGTTAGCTTCCAGTTTTTTTAGAGTAAAATCAACAAAGAGTTTTGGGCACCTTAAAGAGTAAGGCCAGAATCCTGTTGGGTTTGCACAGTGGCAGAAAGGTGAGATTATGTAATTGTGCAAGTGGTGCTAGCTATTTTGCAAGGTGTCTGTTGCTCTTCCACTTGTGGCCTATTTGTGCAACTGTTTTATTGACCCTGTTATGTATCCAGGTTGCAACCGACAGAAGGCAAAATATGTAAACCGCATGCACATTTGCTTTTACATGCTGTGTAAAATGTTAGCAGATTGTCAGCCTAAGAAATTCTCTTTGGCATAAATGTTTCATGGTCTGTTCTGAAGAAGTGGGCTGCAGTCCTTAGTTGAAACTGTTTAAAAGTCTTTAAAGGTTCGTGTGAAATAGAACTTGTAAAATCTTTCAAATGCCACAAGGCCTGCTGTTGGATTTCTTACAAAGGTTGTACAATTGGCACAGCCCATTTTCAGTGTAAACACAGATGCATAAAAAATGGTTACGATGGTTCCCTTTAGGTTAAGTTTGGAACACCAAGGAGAGTGGCTGCAAAGTCTGCTAAACAGAAACAGGTTATATTGAATTTAGGCTGAGAGTTATCCAGACACTTCCTTATAAAGCTGGGTTCTGGAGGACTAGCTTTAGTGAGTGTTTTGATCTTTGAACTCTTGAGCAACATGCCATCTACTCAGTTCTTAACCAGTTCCACTTGGTTCTTTTAAAAAAGATTGTTATGAACTTTAGCTGCAGAAAAGTAGCTATTAGAACCTTGCTATTACTGAAGTGGTGCTTCACATAACTAGAGAGGTGACAGATCTAGGCCAGAGAGAATTAAAACACAAGCAATCGAGGTGTTCTGTGTTTGTTTCAATGGGCTGTATTCTCAGAGTTGGCTTTGAACAAGTTGCATTGATAATGCTTTTGAGCAAGAACATTCTCAAATGTATGCATTATTGAAAGAAATTGCAAAAAGCATCCATCAATGATTTTTTTAAAAAATTAAGTTTGTCCTGCTGTGCTGGATTTATTTCAAAACTATTTCAGACAGAGAGATGGTTACAGAAAGCTAGTAATTTAAACTGTACTTTTAAGATGTTGATACTCCCTGCCCCCAACCCCACCCCAAAAGAAAACAAAACAGATGGATTTTACTGTTAGATGTTGTTCCAGGACATGTTGTGACCACCAATTTGTGGTATTATGTTAACAGTACGTTAATATGTCAATTCTTTATTTGCATTTCTTATTCCTTTCAGGCTTGTCCAAACTTCGGTCCTCCAGATGTTTTGGACTACAGCTCCCACAGTCCTTTGCCATTGGAAATACAGGCTTGGAATTCTGGGAGTTGTGGTCCAAAACATCTGAAGGGCCAAAGTTTGGCCATGCCTACCTTAATTTCAGTGACTAAGGCAGTAGTTCCCAACCTTTAGTAACCCAGGTGTTCTTGGATTCCAGTTCCCAAAAATCTTCACTGCCAATTGTGCTGCCTGGGGATCTTGGGAACTGGAGTCCAAGATAACCCAGGTGTACCTAACTGCTGGACTAAGGTGTACTGGGGAAGCCTATTATATAAACAAGGAAAAGAGACACCCAGTGCTATATTTCTGCATCATATTCTAGCTTTCCTTATGTTGAAAAGTGGTTGGGAGGCGCTTCTATCATTATATCACCATCTGGGAAATTTATTAGAGAGGTATATAGAGATACTGAATGGCCTGTTGTTGTATCTTGATAAGGCTAATGTGCTTTGCTGAAAGAGAGATCCCCATATTTTTGCTTCACTTGTGTTTGCTTGTTTTCGCTGGAGTTATGAATACTTGTGACCAATATTGGCTCCTTTGTTTTTAAATGTGCATCATTGGAGGTGTTACGTTCAAGCTGGCTTTTGATCTGGAACATTAGAAGTCTAATACAGAAGGAGAACTTCAAGGAGACTGTGTCTTAAGTATTACCACAGTAAAATGGCACTGCCATGCTCCTTCCCACCCTCTCCCTCTTTAATACAAAGATACTGTGTTGTTTCTTTTAGATAGAACAAGCTCCAAGAGTCTCATAGTGTTCTTATTTGTATATAGCTGAAAAGACATCTGAACCAAAATGTGCCAAAACAATTCTGTGTCTTACTCTGTGCCAGTCCATTCACATTTTTGCAAAAAGAGGTAGAAGGGTTTAGATAATTGGCTTAAACCTTGCCAAGGCCAGTTTTAGAAACGACGACTTCTGTCATAAAAGTAAGGATGAGAATTTTGTGATGATTTTACATTGTGATTCTTCAGGGCATAACACCTGCTACCTACATAGTTGGTCTCGATGATCAAGGGAGGTTTGCCTTCTCAGGAATGTGTGCTCCATGATACACATGAGCAGCTGGAGTGTAGCCAGGGAAATGAAGACTGCATTCCTTGAACCGTCCTAAAAAAGAATCCTACCTGAGCAGTCACAGTACCCTATTTCTATCTGGGAATGGTTAGGGGCTGTGTTGTGTGCCTGGTCTTATTCATGGCCTATTACACATCATTATTCTTTAATCTTTCTGCTGTATTCATTCAAAGAGAGAAGAACTTGTATATCTTGGAATTTGACCGCTTATCAGGGACAAGGTTAACAGAGATATAATGGCCAAAACAGAGATATAAATGGGAAAAGGCATACTGTACGTTTAAAATTGTGTTGAGAACATATTGTGGGAAGAGAACGAATCATGCACAGAGCCTTCTTTAGTGTAAAACTCCTATATATACCTTTCCTAATCTGGTTCCTTATTGATGCTTCAAATTCCTAATTATCCCTAGTCAGGAATGGGCAATGATGAAGATCTGTTAGACAACATTCTCTTTTAATGCAATGTCATGTTTCTGAAATAAACCATACTATTGGCGACTACATTGCAATACTCGTGATTTCAGGAATCCCCAATACACCAATTGAGCATATATAATGGCTTTTATGCCATTTTAAAAATTTCAGTCCCTTTTTAATGGGAAAAGACTATGCATTATGCTCCCCCCTAGCAACATATCAAGAAATGCAACTTCACATATGCACAGTAGGTTGACTGACTGAGACAGTTCCACCTTCCCTTTTCCACCCCTTTTACCATGTCCTCCTTTCAGTTTCTGGTTCCCATAATCTTCTTTGCTGAGTCTTTACTGCTTCCTTCCTCTTGCCCCACCTTCACCCTACATTTCTGTTGGTTTTCTTGTCTTTCCTAGTTTCCCAGGTGCTTCCATGAATTCATATTCCCTTCTCTGTGTCTCTGCTTTGTCAGCACCTCCTCTCTTATGTTCCCCTGCTTTGATCTTAATAAGTTTCCTGTTTGGGTCCCTCAGAGATTGGGCTGTGTCTTAAAAATAAGCTCTTGTTATTTGGTAAAATACAGTTGGTCTTCCCAATTATTGAAAGAGTAGCTTGCTCCACTACTCATCACTAACAAATCTATTGTGTTGCTTTTAAAAAAATAAATTTATAAAACAAACAAACCCTAAAATGTCTTCAAATTCCCCCAGCCCCTGAGCAACATTATAAATTAAATGTAAGACAAACAGCCTTTTCACACGACCCCTAAGATCCGCTGGCCACTTAAATTCGGACCAGAGATCTTGGGGGTTTGTTGCTCTTCCTGTGTTCCCACCCCCTCCACACTCCTGGCTGCTATCTGCGTGAGGGGAGGGAGAAAAAAAGAAGAAAAAGAATGCTGGCTTACCTCCATTCTGCCGGTCTCGCTCTGTTCCCGGCAGCATTCAGATCTCTTAAAGGGGCAGGGGGGAAAAAACAACAAACAGAAGCAAGGAGAGCCTGGCACTCTCTACATTACATCCGCATCAGGGATTTTCACCCCTGGAGAGCAGGTACCTGAAAAGTGCGCTGGGACGCGCTTAGGTGGGCATGGTTGCACTTAATTTTCAGTAAACTCCGGAGCTGGTGGGGAAACAATTTTAAGCTCCGGAGCTGGGAGCCATTTGCCGCGGAGTTTAGGGGTTGTGTGAAAAGGCTCAAAGCTAGGGGTGATACCTTTAGTCCACTAATAAAATAAAAAAAACGTTGCAAGCTTTCGAGTCCAATCCACTCTTTTTCAAGCATGTACCTTGGAAAAAGAGTGGATTGTATTCAAAAGCTTGCAAAAAATTTATTAGCAGCCTAAAGGTATCCCCTCTAGCTTAGCCTTGCATTGCATTTTGGTTTGTCCACACGGCTCAACAGCTTTTTTTTTTCAATGATAAATTAAGGGGAGTGGAAATTATTTTTAGATATAAAAAGCCATCATTGGTTGTAAAGGTAGCAGTACTTTTGAACAGTAGCAGTGTAGATAATGTCATTACAGTACTCCCAATGTGCTACATTAGAGGAAATTTAGTTATTTGTAACATGTTGCTTCCAAGCTCTGGTTTCTTGGTGTTATGGGGATCAGTTTCACCGTGTTTTGTAATTCATTATTTTAGGTGTGGTTTTTCTTCTTCTTTTTTGTTGGCTGACTGGTTCTTGTCGTTAAGTAACTTCCTAGGGGTAGGAAGTAGTTTGACCCCACAACTGGCTTTGAGTCCACATCCTGCCACCACATCACCATGTGTTTTCTGTGAAAATGAGTGACTGACTGTTCATTTGTATTCAGCCAGTCTGTTAACTGTCACTAATTAGGACTGGAAACATATTAACAATTCTTGAAAAAAAATGTGATTGGCTCTCAGAGACACCAAGGTAAATAAATTTCAGAGCCCAGTCAGTCATCCTATAACTTTTACTGAATTCTTCACTCTCTGGCAGGAGGATTTTTTATTTTTATAAGGAAGACAGAGCAAGAAAATGCTTCGATAAATGAAGAAGCCCTCTGTTTTTATTCCCCACTGCTATTTTTAATGAAAAATCTAATCTCACTGTGTATGCGTTTCCCCCCTAGGTAGAACTGGGGGACTATAAAATGTGAACTGGTAGTGGAATATATGCATATATACACAGGAAATAATATATGTTTATCATATTGCAAGAAAGTAATTTTCTGTTATCCTTTGGAAGGATTTTGTGGCTTCTGGAGGTGAGCTACAACCTGGTTTGAGAAGGACAAATCTTACTGATGTGTTAACTCAGTATGGTTGGTTTTCTGCCCATCCAGTCTTCCTGTTCCCTCAAATGCCGTTGGCACAGCAACATTGCAGGCTATGATGGGAGTCAAAGATACCTTTCCCTGTCTTTCTATATCGTTACGTACTTTCTCACTGAATGTGCCTCCTACATTCACGAGAGCTCTGTTGACAGGCTGGTGGGAGAGAACACATCTCTGGAAAGGTCACTTTGCCATTTTCTCGTTAAACATGGCCATCAACTGAATGGCTGCCAGAGATTAGGAATATCTGTGCTGAAGGTTCATTAACAGCACCATGAATCTGTAAGGGTAACCCCTACTCCAGACAGATCTTACGAAGCTATGTGTTGAAAACCTGCATATGCTGGGTTCCTAAAAGAGGAGTTTTGTCGAGACAAAGCAGAAACAAGGAACGGAAACCTAAAGAGGCACAGAAGAACCATTTATTAGGCAAGTTTGCACTTAATGGAAGCAATGTGAAAGCATGTAATAACAAACACTTGTTTCCACAACACTACATGTTTCTACAACAAAAGGACAGTTTTGCAAAGGAATTACCTCTGTAATATTTAAAGTAGGAATGAGAATCATACAACTCCCAAGACGTTGTCGCACCCTCAAGAGTTACTCTGAGGAACACCCCCATCGCTCCCCACCCAAATGGATAATTGTGTCTCTAGTTTAGGCAGTATGAGTCTCCTATAGAACAACATTTGGGCTGCAGACACCTTATTTTAGTACCAAAAATAGAATTGAAATAGAATAAAATCAAGACCATCCACTCCTCATTTTATCACAGTTCCTAGAAAGGGCCTCTGGATCCAGAAAAATGTTAATGTTTAGTGCTATCTAGAGCTGACATTAGAACAGCTGAAGGTATGCTTTGACCCCAAATCCCTCCCTGTTTAGGAATGAGAGAAATTGTGTAGGACTTCTCAGTAACGGCCAAAATCTGTGTTGACACAATGGCTGTGTCCCCAACCTGGGGAAGATTGATAACTCTGCGGTGATTCCCCCTTTTGGGCCCCTTTTTGTGTGTGGTCTGTTTGCAGATCTCTGAAACCAGTCAGCACCAGGGGGCAGGAATATCAGCTGACACAAGGGAAGTTGTACCAGCCTAAGGGGCTTCTGCCCTTTCCATACCCACTATAGCTGGCTGTTCTCTTTGCTATGTGTCATAGAGTTACCTCAGAGGGTGGACAATTATGTCTTATATAATATTCTATAATATGGAAGGAAGATTGTATTTTAACTAGGTTGGGCCCCATAAGCAATAATTTTCACACCAAGAGGACTGTTCTTCTTTCTGTCTTACTGCTTGGTCTGCATCAAACGACCAAAAGAGCGAGAGAACACGAGGAGCTTAATTCATGACATTCGGAATAGGCACTCTCACAGTGAATCTTTCCACAGTTGCCACATCCTGTTGGGGCCCTCAGTATGCTTGATACTTAAAATAGGTGGAGCTGCACCTGCTTTGTTGACATCCCCAAGCAATTGAAGCTGGGTGTGAAAATCAATTAAAGTCCTGCTTTGAGGTTGGCTTGGAGTGTTGGTTGGGAACATGAAATTACAGATTTCAACCTGCCTTGGGGGAGGTGGGTGGGGGGGGGAATCATGAGAAAGATCTTGATGGGTAATTATGTTGTGGCAATATGACAACCTTGGAGTGATGTTAATCAAAAATCAGAGTGATTTATCTTGCTGTAAGAAATTGCTGACATGACTTGCGTTTGCTGACAGTAGTAGGTAGACTGGACAACAATGAAGATGAAGAAGGAAAATAAACTTATCTTTAAGAATTAATCGTGAAAGGAAGCTGATGGCACCGGGCTAATGTAGAATGCATTTTAGTGTGTTTGCTGACTTGTGTGACTGCCTTTTAAACCTTGTAGATTTTCCGGGTCCTGGGCAATTCTGGTACTCCTTGGACTACGGAAGCACAGCATGCACAGAACTTTTGCCCCAAATGGCATGATTTCATCCTCTTGTCTCTTTCTATTTATCTTAAAAAGGGGACTCCTCCTTCTGTCTGGATTTTCATAGAAGCCAAACCAAATGAGAGCTCATTTCTGAAGACTTTTCTTGCAAAAGTATGTCTTTAACTTTGCCAAGCTGGAAATAAATCTCTTAATATCGCTAATAAAAAAAGAAAATGTGAATAAATAAAGCTGACAAGTTGTTGGATGTCTGAACTTTGAAAAGGTTATACAGAACTTTCATGAAATAGTTTCTCATCCCATCATATCATTAAAAATCAGCCTACAAAACCCATCAATGTAGCAAAACATTTTCTCAACTCTGGGTGTGGAAAAACTGGTACTAAGCATTGCAGAATGATACATGTCTTTTGACAGAGCTTGATAGCTCTACATTAAAAAGCAAAAGCAACTTGAATTGGACCTGTTTTGGAAAACAGATCTCTCTGTGACATATCATCTGTCTCCATAGCCACTAAATTTCTAACCTTTTCTTGTTTACTTCAGTTCTCCTGTGGATAATTTCTTTGAGATGAAAACATAATGATACTTATTTGTCTTTGAAAAACGCTGTATTCTGTTTTGAATTCCTTCTCTGCCTAGACATCTGTTTTTTTTAAATGTACATATAACGCATAAGGGTCGGCTTGTAGATGTATGTGATATATCAAGGGCCATTACATGCCTATGTTAGGTAGCTTGAATAATGCTGATTTTCTCCATGCATTGAAATGTGGAAGCCTCATACTACTAAGGCTGTAGCATTCTTCCTAACTAGGGTATTTTTCTAGCTAGAAATTGTGTATTATCTTGTGAATAGAAAGGAAAAAGAGGAAAGACAAGGTAAAACATGCAATGGTTATAAGATCTGTTTGTTTTTTTCTTCAAAACTGCAAAAATCCACCAGTCCTTCTATGTCAAGGTAGTGAACAGATGCAGAGGGCAGATAAAAGCCCCTCCCCTGGTTTTTTAATAGTTAAATGAGCCCTTTATGGATCATTGTGGCTGTATTGGCCTTAATGTCATGAGAACCTGCCCAGTAGTGGAAAATAAGGAGTGGGCAAAGTTTACATCCCCTTTTATTTCCTGTCACTTACTGGATATAGGACCAGAGGCCTTTGTACTGTCTTGCTGGACTTCCCCATTGGAGGGACTCCTTTCATCAGGCCAGATGGGAAGCTTCCACAGGCTTGCTTAGAACCAAAGGAACAGAGCCCCCCTTTGCTGAATCAGTCCAAGGCTCCATCTGTTTTGAAGAGTAATTGTGTAGCCCTCAGAGCCCTGTAGGGAAGATTAACACTTCCACACTGGATTAGCAACAGAAGCCCCAAAGAACCCATTGGGCCGGTATATAGCTATAAGCTATTCCTTGGTTTAGCAAACCGTTGTTCAAAAACCCCATAGAAGTGGATGTGACCTTCTGTGCACTTGCAGTATCGCTTAGAGAGGTTGATGTAGCCCTTCACCTGATTCCTAAGATTTGGGGGGGCTGGGCTCCCCACAACTTTACCAATCCCTGACCTCTTTCGGCATCTTGTTTCCATCAGTGGCCTTAGAGGTGCCTCCCAAAAGCCCACGAGGAAGGCGTGAAGCAACATGCCGGTTTGTGCTGTTTGTCTTATCATTAGGTTTCAAAAGAGACCTCAGTGAATGTCATGGCTAGTAACTCCTGATAGAAAAGCCATTTTCCAGGAATTCATCTTTGCCTTACTTATTAAAAAGTCAGTGGCCACCACCACTTCTTGTGGTCGTGAATTCCGTGTGTTCAGTTAATGCAAGGCGCTTATTTTGCCTGTTGGAACCTATTTCTGCATTTGATGGCCTGGAGTTTTAGTGTAGAAGGAGAGAATAAACACTGCCTATCTAGAACAGAGAGAAAACAGAATTATGTAGGTCATACCTTATGTCTCCATCTTCCCCCTCCCCAAGCCTGGGTAGTGTTGTATTTCTCCTTTTCCTCTCCACCAGCTTATGTGAGCCTGAGGCAAGCTGCACAGAAACCTTCAAGCCATAGATATGAGAGTGAGAAATGTTGCAGTCATCAAGGGTTTTTTGTTTCTCTGTCTTTAAATCATGGCGAAATTCCTAGATCACTATTTTTGGCCCCTTTCTCAAAACCAATGGAGTGCAAAGAAGTCTGTTCTGTCTGACAGTAGATCCTTTAAAAGCATTGTATTGGCTAAGTGAAGCAAATAACTTATGTATGTACGCCTTCTTGAAATAGATTTTTTGTATCCTGCTCATGCAGTGATTTACTTTCATGGCTCTTCTCTCACTTTGTCTTCAACCAGGATGCAGGAAGCCAACAGATAGGCTTCTTGCTGGGAAGCTGTGGTGTAACTGTGGCCTTGACTAGCGATGCGTGCCATAAAGGGCTGCCTAAGAGCCCCACGGGGGAAATACCACAGTTCAAAGGTAGGCTTCAAGCCTCTTACATAGAGTCGGTGAAAAGCTAAGAGCTGTATCAGTCTATCTAGAAAACTCGAAATGTGTATCCTTCCATTTGGAGGAAGACAGAATGCCACTTTGTCGTGTACTGTAGGCATCTGTGTGTGATCACTTGTCAGCTGTCCTGCCTCTTCTAAGCTTGTAGCACTTTTAAATAGGCACCATTGTTATCTGGAAGGAATAGGAAGATATGTGTATTTAACCCAAAGAAGGAAAACCTCTGTGATTTTTTGTTGCCTAGTTAACAAAAGATTGCCCAGTGCAAAGCCAGCATTGTGCAAATATGGTTGCGAAATATTCCTGGAATTACTGCCCCCACTCTACTTCCTCTTCATATCAAGTTCCACCTGCCTTTTGGGGTTGGATTAACCTGCTGTCTCATTCAGAAGGCTCAATTATGAGAGAAGGTGAAAGGAAGAACTAGTACTAATATCACCATGACCCTACCTATGCCTGAGGACAAGCGGTCTGCCACTCTGATGACCTTATAGTGAAATACAGCAGTGCAGTTTTCACACAGAGCCATACAAAACCCCAGAACAGATAAAGTTCCACAACCTAGACTGCTCTCTGTTGCAGGACAGTTCTCAGGAAACCCTTCAGATTGCCCATTCTTGACATGTCATAGAAAATAGAGGAAAATGAGGAGCAATAGAATTCTGTATTATCTCATAGCTGTGCTACCTGTATTGCTTCACCTTGATGAAAACACTTGGATGTCAAGTCCTGAGGTGAGGCTGTACCATAACAGAGTTTTGGCCAGACTCCTGTTGCATTTTATGTAGGCATAGCACAATTGGTGTTAAGTTTTGGTGCAGAACAGCTAATTGTGTATCCTACATGGCAGTTCACTACGAAACATGACAGTTCACTACGAAGGTTTCTACCAATTGTTTTACCTCAGTAGACATGCTGAACAGTATTTGGGCCTGTTGAAACAATGGTGTAGAAAGACAGGATCCACCTAACAATGCAACTCTTTATAAGGGTAATTCCTTCTTCTAATGAAACATTTTTCTTAAGTAGACACATCTGTTTGGCTGGTGGCAGCTTTTTTTAAAAATAAAATAAAATAAAAACTATAGGTGATGCTATATGTTTGTTTCTAAGGCTGGCCAAAGCTGCTATGGTTTGTCACAGAATCAAAACACCTTTCAAAACCTCCTCGAGACTGGTTCCCACATATCAAAGATGCAAACAATGACACAGCTTACATTGAGGTAAGCTCAGTATGCTTGTGTATACATCTCTATTGACAGGAGGCTCTGTTTCTTATAGTTTTTCCCACATCTTTAGGGACTAGTGAATAAGGTAATACAGGACTCTGTGGAGAATCTGCAGCAGAAAAAGTTAACTGGCAGAGAAAAACTTAATGATTGGTGGTTGGATAATATGTGCCTTTGGTGGAGGTCACTGCAGGGCCAGTGACACCAATTACTTTACTTGCTGATTGCAAGCTGAGATATAGAATGTACAGTATTTTTCTGTGTATAAGACTATATTTTGTCTAAAATTGATAGACTAAAATTTGGAGGTCGTCTTACACACAGAAGTAAGCCGAGGAGAGAATCACACTGTTGCGAATCTGTAATTTTGATTTGGAAAAGTGAGGGTCATCTTATGCATTGGGGCATAAGAAAATACAGGTGTCAACAGGAACTTGAGGGCAGGTTTTCAAGCTATGTGTACATCAAATACTCCCCTGGCAAGTGATAGGAAGCCCCTGAATTCCACAGAAGTAGAACTGCTTCTGCTATCTCCACCTAAAAGAATTTGGAAAAGGTGCTTTTTGCAGAATTTCCCAAAAAGCTGTGGGAACTTACAACGACTTGTATTCCCCCTCCCCAAAGTAAATTTCCATATCTGCGCCTCGCACTTAAAAGTGCATTTCTCCCCAATTTAAAGAGTGAATAGCTTTTCTGTTGTTGGTTTGAGGGCTGTGGTTCCATCAAGGAAGGAATTTAGGATAGGGGGCCTGGTACATCTGGCGGCTGGTTATTTCTGGTCCCTTTAGTGTCTTGAGGCCTGGAAAGTTATCTGAACCTTGACGAGCAAAAATATGTTTTGCAGTACAAAACGTGTAAAGATGGAAGCGTGCTCGGTGTGACAGTGACAAGAATTGCACTGCTGACCCATTGTCAAGCTCTCACACAGGCCTGTGGATACACAGAAGGTAATGGAGCATTTCCCTTCAAGTCCCCAAAACAATTATTGGAATTGCACTGTGTGATATATTAAAAGCTTGTTGGAGGTATAGTTTAGAGATGGGATGGTTCCCCTTACCAAGCAATAACTGCATTGACGAGGAAAAGAGCTGAAATGTTTTCCATCACCTCCCAAACAAGGGAATAGCTCCTGCTACTTCCTGACCCATCTCATCTTCTCTTGGGGCCTTCACACTATGGAGCAGTTCTTGAAAAGAAATGTATTTCCCAAGTCTGTTATAGCCTAGCATGTGGAAGGGAAAGCTGGTTTAGAAGGTCATGGTGTGAGAGAGATCTAGACCTCAACAGGCATGATTGTAGAGAGAAGTGCAGGATTTCCCTCTCCATCAGATTAAAAGCTGAGCAAAGAATTTACAAAGTTGTTATAAATGCTTCCTACTAAGACAAGTATCATGAACAAGCCTCTGAGATGTGGTTTTCTGAGCCATAGAATACAAGTCTCAAGAGCATCTCTGTGAGTGTAATTATTCTTAACAATTATGTTCTTACTGCCTTGGTTTCATTTAAAAAGAGAGAGAGAGAGAGAGAGAGAGAGACTGCCTCTTTTCAAATGTACCATTGATTATGACACATAATGCAAATGAAAACAAGAGCGAGAGGATAAGAAGCAATGGTCTGGGCCAAGGGCAATCAGTCAGTAATGATTTATCTCAAATTGTTCTCTAGCTTGTCTGTAGGCATTTTTATTACCACATTTTTATTTCAATTATTTCATAAAGTGAGGTTTTCTTCAGGCTGTGCCATGTGCTTATTAACCAGCTCTGTCTTTCCTCGGCAGCTGAAACGATTGTGAATGTGTTAGATTTCAAGAAGGATGTAGGCTTATGGCATGGGATTCTCACGGTAAGTTCATGTTTTTTTAAGTAATAATTTTACTGTCTATGGCAACACATGCCCCAGTTAAATCTCAGATGGATTACTGCATTCTACGCGGAGTTTGTTTGTTTGTTTGTTTGTTTGTTTGTTTTTATACCGCCCGTCTTCCCAGGTAACTCTGGGCAGTTAACAATGGAGTTAAAAGAACAATAAAAACAGTTGCCTTTGGAGTGTGTTCAGAAATTGCAGTGGGTCCAGAGTGCTGCAACCAGAATGCTCGCTGGGTGTGGTTACAGGGAACTTGCCTGTTACAGCATCTCCACTGGCTACCAGTCTATTTCCAGGCACAATTCAAAGTCCTGGTTTCAACCTGTAAAGCCCTAAACAGCTTGGGCCCAAGCTATCTTAAAAGATAGCATTTCCCTCTAGGAACCTGCTCAGGCATTTATATCATCAGGGGAGGACATGCTGTTGGTCCTGCCACCCTCAGAGATGCACTTGGTGGGGATGGCGGAGAGGGCCTTCTCTGTTGCCACTCCCACTCTCTAGAACTCCCTCCCATGGGAAACCAGGCTGGCTCCATATTTGCTGTCATTTCATAAATGGGCAAAGACCTTTCTCTTCAGGCAAGCTTTGCCTTAGTGACCAGAGTTCTCTGAGAGGTTTTCCAAATTAGATTATTGTGTCCTATCCCTTTAAAATATATTTTTAGTATTGATTTTATGTCACATTTTTAATTACTTTTTTGTAATACAGTGGTCCCCTGCCCATATACTGCAGTGCCACTATATCATGGGAGCACAGTATATGAAAAAAGGCCCCCTGGGGTAAGGGGCAAAGGTCTTTTTCAGGCCTCCCGTACTTACCCCAGGACTGGTGCTGCCCCGAACAGGCCTGCAAGGGCCTTCCTGGGCCATCTGGAGGCCCGAAAATGGCTTCCCTGTGAACAGGAAGTCACTTCCCGTTCACAGGGAGGCCCTTTTGGAGCCTCCAGAAGGCCCGGGAAGGCCCTTTCAGGGCAGCACCAAGCTGGGGGTAAGTACAATGTCCCCCAGCTAGACCCCCAGGCCCGACCCAGCCTATCTGGTCCTTAACCCCCATGATAGGCGGGGGTCACTGTATGTATATACTGACTGTTTGATGTTTAAATATTATTTTTAATAATGTAAGCTATCTTGGGTCCTTTTAAGGATAAAGCCACAATAAAAATTAAATGTATGAATGAACCCTAACCCTAACCCTAATCCCCCACCCAATGGCTTGAAGAATTTTCTTTAACTGCAGAATGCTTCCTTTGGAAATCATGGGGGCAGAAGCAGGATAGTGAAAGAGTCAGAGTGTTCTGTTGTAATTTTTCTTTTGTTTTCAGAATTCACATATGTCCTTTTCATTGTTCACCTACTGTGTTCTTACATTTCAACTGCATCATATAATGAGACTCTTCTTCCCTCCTCTTCAAGTAGCTTATATTATTTTTCATGTTCTTCTCTGTATTTATTTTAAGTCTCTGATGAACTGTTGTGGGTATTTAGTTTTTTTAAAAAATAGACATGCATGGATGTCTTATTTTGAAGATAATTAACTACCTCCTTCAGAGGTCCCAGAGTTAAGAAGAAAAAACACAGTTTTTAAAAATGTCTTTTCTCAAGGGCACTAGCATCTCAGTTTGCCCAGCAGGAAAATTAGATATGTGAGGTAATAACTCAAATTCATAATAAATTCTCCCCTTCACGATGAGGATTAAATCTTAAAAAGCAGGATTTTAAAATATTGTTTCAGTTGAATTTTACTCCCTCGGGAGGATTTCTAATAACTAGGTAAAACAATTGTCAGCACTGTGAAATTGCTATCCATGGGTAATTTCAGATCCTAGGATTAAGCAGGTAAAGAGGTGAGGAATTTTAGTAACTGAATGTTTGAATTTGCTTCAGGAATCACTTATTGATTGTTATCAGATTTTCTTTATGCCTCTTTTTCGATACATCTCCAAGCAATTGAATTGCAATAAAAAGAAATTGATCATCATAAGCCATTTGAATTTTTGATTCTAATGCAGAGTGAAATAGAGATCTTAATTTGGTGCTGCATTTTTCAACTGCAAAAAAGGGTTCTTACTTTCTTGTGATTTCATATGCCTGTTTGGCCATTCCGTGGATTTCTTTGAAGTTACAAATAATTGATTTTTAAAGGAGGAATGTTAAATGTATATTTGCTTGATAATGATCTTGAACAAAGAGTTTTACCTAACAATGATGCTTTGTTTCGCTGCTGGTGAAACATACATTTCCTTACTTTGTTTCAGAGCGTTATGAACATGATGCATGTCATAAGCATCCCATATTCCTTGATGAAAGTGAACCCACTTTCATGGATACAAAAAGTATGCCAGTACAAAGGTAGGAGTTTCATTTCTGTATGTATATGCTTGGAGCAGATGGGAGGTTGGCACGATCTGAAATCTAGAATATTAGTTGTTGATGATGGTGGCAACCAGAGCCCTGGCCATCTCCCTTTGCCTATTCTTTGACTTTTCCTGTGGGTGGGTAGGAGTGGGGAGGTCCAGTGTCGGTCTGTCTGCCCATGCCTGGCATGATCAACATGTAAATTTGCATCCTGGGCATCTTCCAGTTTGCATATGACTTGTGTTGTGCAAGTTCCAGTAGACAAAACAGATTTTGAGCTTTATACGCCCAAGCTGAATTGTCCTTTCTCTCCCCTCTAGCGAAAGTTGCTTGTGTAAAATCCAGGGATATGCACTGGGCATTAGTAGCACATAGAGATCAACGGGATATCAACCTTTCTTCACTCCGAATGCTAATAGTAGCTGATGGCGCCAATCCATGTAAGTGATGACTGCCTCAGTTGACGTCAGAAATGTGAGACACTAAAATAAGACTTGGACTCAACTATCTCGGGATATTACGTAGAACACATGCGTAGGAACATTTTAAATTTTACTGCAGACTGTTTTCTGAAATAATAATTTATCTTAGACTGAGGGTTCTTTTTCAGTGTTCTCTTCTTTTAAGAAGATCTGAAAGCAAACCTGATATTTCTTCTTAATTCAAGTTGCAGCAAATCCAATTATATGTGACATGACATGCTGTTATATAAAGGATGAATCAAATTTATCCTTAAGCAGTAGCAAAGAGTAGATTTCTCTGAAAACCACTGAAACTTTTATTTTTGTTCTTGGGTTATACATACCAAAGTACAAAATGAATAAAAACCCCTCTGTTACAGAAGAATGGGTGTGGGCCAGAGTAGAGGCTTACTTTTCTTTCAGTTGTTACTTCTAAATTGGTAGACTTTTTATTTTCATGACTCAGTCTTGTTCTAATTATGTTTTATATTAACGGTGTTTCGTTGGTGGGAGAAGATCTTCAAACATCGGTGCCAATACCTCTGCAAGCCAGCATATTAGAAACAGTAATAATATATTTAAAAGAACCTAATGGTGTTATCCTAACTTAATAATGTAACCCTGACTCGCAGATGCAGTGGCTGAAGGGGATTTGAAATAAGCAGAAGTATGGCTGTAGTATTTTTCTTTCCTTTTTGGGTAGTATGTTGAGTAATTCAAAACCTTCCCGATCAGAAAGTTTCTCTGTTTTTGTACTGGAAATAACTACTTACTGTGGAGAGAACCTTCGTTGAATTTGGATTTCTTTGTTCTTATTTTTTAACTTCAGGGTCTATTTCTAGTTGTGATGCATTTCTTAATGTCTTCCAAAGCAAAGGTTTGAGACAAGAAGTGATTTGTCCTTGTGCTAGTTCGCCAGAGGCTCTCACAGTGGCTATTAGAAGGTATGGCATTTTTTCATTTTAAAACAAGCAGTCCTGAAGGCAACATCATTTCATTTTTTCATCTGCCCCTGGACGAAATAAATGAAGAAACATATACCTACTGGACCTATCCTTCCCCCCCCCCTTTGGATCAGGAACTTTGCATCGTTCTTGGGTTATGGTTTTCTTCTGTTTTTTTTAATGATTCAATGTATATATTTTCTTCTCTGTATAGACAGCAGCCTCATACTTATCTATACTCCGGTTTCAATCACAGTGGTACCTTGTGTAAAGGAATTAATTTGTTCCAAATGAAATTATGTTAAGCAATTTTCCTTTATACATATTTCCCATAGGAATGCATTGGAAATGGAGTAATCCCTAATCACGACCATTTTTATGTTGTACGGATTTGCCCCATAGGTGATTCTGTTAGGCAAATTTCCCCTATCTCCGGAATATTTTATGTTGTACAGATTTTATGTTATGCAAACTGTTTGTTATACGAGGGTCCAGTGTATAGTGACAGAGAAATTACTTCGAGTCTGGGGTTTCAGCTACAAAGCACACCCAAGAAGATGTCAAGATTGTACAGGTTTCGATCACAAGTCATAGCTAGAAAGTAACCCATGCTATATGGTTAACTAGATTGTTGGACCAGGGAGAAGTCCTTGCATGTTGGAGAAACCAGGACCGATCACAGTCCCATAGATTAACCTGCCTGACAAACTAGGTGGGTGTGCTACACAAATCTTTTAGGTTAGAGATGTTATCAGAGGCCATGATGTTTTCAGATGAAGTCCTGATTGATGTATTTTATTCATGTTGTGATAGTTGGAATGCATACCATAATAAATTCTCTCTGCACTAACCAGTTAATAATTACATGAAACCAATACTAAGTGTCCAAATAACACAAAAACCTTTTGTCCGTTTTGCTTGTTGTTATCAACATGATAGCATATGTTAGCTCTCTCTCCAGGGCTTTGGATAGAACTTTCCCCCAATTTTACCCAGAGATACCAAGAGACTAAACCTAGGCTCTTTGGCATTCCACGGCTGTAAAGTATTTTAACAACATAGGTGTAAATTCATTTATAATAACCCTTGCTTCAGTCCCCACAATAGCAAATGGGGAAGAATAACAATGATGAGAACGCCATTCATCATTCATGCCCATTTATCAGCCTCTCATTTGTTACACCATAATGCCAGTTCAAAGCAACCCATGCCCGGAATGCTTTTGATCATTTTTCTTGGTGCCATGTTGGGCTTTGAGGGGGAGTAGTCCTTTAGTATACTTTAACTGAAATTTATGAAGCCAATGTCTCTTGGTGCTCTTTAAATGAGGATAATCAGCTAATACCCATGCAGAATCATAGAAATTGCAGCTGAAGTAATTGAAGATTAATCTTAACAGCAAGCATTTCCTCATAAGGAATTACAAAAGGCAGAGATGAACTCTAGCACCTCTTTTTCATCAGAAACATGTCTCGAGTTTTGCACAGCAACATCTGTCTTAGCTGAAAGCAGTGCTACTCTGGAAGAGCCATGCCACTAAAACAACACATTGATACATTTCCTTCAATTTATGACTTAGCTAATAAGTCTCACATAGATCAATGCAAGATGTATGCTTTTGTAGTGAATCATTGTTGGATTGGATGATGTTTGTGCATTATGTCGGTAAGATCAGATATGCAACAGTCTTTGAATACTTTACTTAAATTTAATGCTCTTTGTCAGCCTTGACAAAGGATGTGCTATTGAGGAAAATTCCACCCTACGTAGCTTTTTCTGGAAGTTGAGTCATGGCAACTGGACTTCATTTTCTTGAGAGATTGAGACGTTTCGCTGCTCAAATAGCTTTCTTCAGACTGGCAAAGCTGTTTGGATGAGCAGCAAAATGTTTCAATCTCTCAAGAAAAAGAAGTCCAGCTGCCATGACTAAGCTTCCAGATAAACTCACCTGGATGGCTGAGAATCTTCACAGACACCCTACACAGCTTGATTTCTTCAACTGCTTTCCCTATTTCCCTTTTCATATATTGTCGATATGTTAATCTGCAGAATCCAAGAAGACTTATTGAAACTATCTAATGTGTCATTTCCCTAGTCCTAACTTTGCTCCTGCTTTGTGAATCATGCTGTAGCATGAAGCAGAAGCATGTTGCTGGAGTGTGATATCTGTCACAACAGGACACAACACTGTACAGGAAGCTGAGAATAGAAACATGCTGTGGTTAAAGGAGGGGCAACCCATGTTTTATCTTGGCAAAAAGGCTCAAACCTGAAGCCTTCCTATTCCATGTGTGTGTGTGTCTGCTTTTATTGTAGAGTGAGAGTAGTTTCCCATTCAAATGTATTTGACATTTTTTCACCCATTTGCAGGCCAACAGATGATAGCAATCAACCACCAGGCAGAGGGGTTCTGTCTATGCATGGTCTTACCTATGGTGTCATTCGAGTAGATTCCGAAGAAAAGCTTTCTGTGCTAACTGTGCAAGATGTCGGCTTGGTGATGCCGGGAGGTAAGGCTTCATTAGCATTCTCTGGAAAATGGGAATTCCTAATGTTAAAGCAGACTGCTCCCATACGTAGATCGGTTTAGCAAAAGGATGTTTTAAATACAGTGGTACCTTGTATAACGTAATTAATTTGTTCCAGAACAAATTACGTTATACAAGTTTTACGTTGTACAAATTGTCATTTCCCATAGGAATGCATTGAAACTGCATTTAATCCGTTTCAATGCATTCCTATGGGTTTTTTTTCGGGCGACGGGGGGCAGTTTTTGGGGGCAATGGGGGGCGGGCGGGCGGCTCACCCCCCCTCCGTGTCTGCTGTCCCTCCTCTCCCCTCCTTCCTTCCCTCTTTCCCAGCCGGCCGCAGGTGGTCCGACGGAGGTGGCCGCGGGGGTGGGGGGAGGGAGTGGGGTGGGCCACTTGGCCTGGGGCAGGGGGGGGCTTGGGGAACCGCACCGGGAATTCCCCCCCCTCACCTGTTGCCGGAGCCCCCGAGGGGGGGAGGGCAGGAGATCGCACCAGCGGCGGACTTTGTTCCGAGGGGGGGAGGGTGGCGAATTTCCCCCCCACACACCCGCTGGCTCGGCGCGCACGCACACACACACACACACACACACACACACACACACACATGCACACACACACACACGCACGCACGCACACTCACGCACGCACACACACGCACGCACACACACACTCGCACGCACACACTCACTCACACACACACACACACACACACACACACACACACACACGGGCGGCGGCGCTCCCAAAGCCTTCCGTTCCTCCTTAGCTCTTGTTTCTCATGGGAAACTTAAGGCGACGCACCGAGTGCGCCGCTGAAAACGGTCCCCCTTCGGTGGGAAACCCGGATCGCATTCGGCAGAGAGATGAGCTGGTGAGTATCTGGCTGCCAACTCCCCCCCTCCCCATCTCTCTCTCCCTCTCTCTCTCTCTCTCTCTCTCTCTCTCTCACAGACACACACACACACACACACACACACACACACACACACACAGCCTCCTCCCCCGAAGCGTCCTCTGCCGGGGTCTCGGGGGCGGGAGAAGGCGAAGGCGGCGTCGGGGCTGCTGCTGCTGCTGCTGCTGGCGGCCCCGGCGGCGGCCTGGGGGTCTCCCTCGACGGCGGAGGTGGGAACGGAGGGAGCGACGTGTCCGAGTCCTCCTCCGGCGGCGGGGAGGAGGAGGAGGCGGGAGGCAGTTCGCAGAGGGAAGGGGAGGGAGCCGGTGAGTTCTTGGGGGGAGGAGGAGGAGGAGGAGGGGGAGAAGCGGAGGCCATGGG
>JAHTLZ010003542.1:74625474-74662065 GCA_023846285.1 Phrynocephalus versicolor
GGGGGGAAAGGGGGGGCGCAGATTTTTTACGTTGCACGGATTTTACGTTATACAGGTATTACGCTATACGAGGTACCACTGTATTAGCAATTGTAGCTTTTGTAGAGGACTTCTGCAGGACTCAGATCACATGGAAAAAAAATTGTTGCTTAAGCAGCATGTGAGAATTAGGATGTGCAAACATCCATCAAAAAGGGGAAAAAAATCAGTGTAAAGCAAAAAAAAAAAGGTACTGTAAGCTGCACTCTGGAAACCATGGAAACAAAGATAAACATTTCAGATCATTCAAAACGTGCAGTTTGGTGCACCCTTTTGTTCCGATTAATTGCAAGATGTGATCCTCTTGCTTGATTGTCTTTTAAACACAATGATATCTCTTTTCCCACAAATACTGTTTAATTGCAGTAGGACTCCCATATCCACAGGAAATCAGGGTCTAACGTAAATGCCTCAAATCACAGATACAAGTGAACCCTATGTACAACAGACAAGGCACAGGACAAAGGCTACAACGTGGCACCCTCTTATGTTGTATATAGGTCTGTGGCAAACTGCAGAGAAGTGAAACTGCAGATACCAATCCTGTGGATATGGTCTCTCTCTCTCTTCCTCTTCCTCTTCCTCTTCCTCTCTCTCTCTCTCTCTCTCTCTCTCTCTCTCTGTGTGTGTGTGTGTGTGTGTGTGTTTGTGTGTGAGTGTGTGTGTGTGTGTTTTCTCCCTTGCCTTTCTCCCCTGGTGGGGACCTAAGGCGGCATACAAAAATTTAAAATCAACCAATTAATTAAAACAATTTGATTAAAATGTAAATGTAAAAATTTCATTTTTAAAAATATTTTTAAAATTATGTTAAAATTATGTATTTTAAAAGAGCTCCCCATTTCAGTTGCCTGCCGACTCTCCAAAAGTTACCCTAACAACAACTAGTCAAAGATTGTGGAGTTGCGAATGAGACTGTATTGTGAATTTGCAGCATCCACAGGCTGTGATGCTATTAAAATCTGTATTTCATTCCAGCGCTCTAGACTGCAGATTACAGGCCATAAAGAGATTAACAGCTTAGAGATCACACATGCATCAGGAATGCAAACAGGACTTCATTAATGAGTAGCAATATATTGCTAAGATTACATAATTGTCTGTATGCAGTATAAATCAGCATTAGGGTTCTGTCTGATTTATTTATTTATTTATTTATTTATTTATTTATTTATTTATTTATTTATTTATTTAAAATATTTATACCTCACCTTTCTCCTTACAAGGAACATTATAGTCATAAATTCAACACTCAGGTTGTAAGATACTGGAGTCATTACAATTCAAGTAGGATAAAAACAAGTTGGTGCAATTGCATAGTTCCTTCCCACTCATTTCAGTGGCAAAACATGAACCCTGGCGCCTTTCCCAGTGGACCATGTTGGTGATTTATAGAGGCACCATCTCCTGAAAGGTGCCAACTCCATTCAGCACTTGCTTTTTCTCCACCCTTGGCGGTCTGCACTCTGTTGCAAATGCTACCATCTCTCCCTTCAACATGTGTTTACAATTATTAAAAGACACTGATGTCCCAGGCAGATAATGATAACTTTCATTCCAATGCCCTCAGCCTGAACTTCCAAACGTGACATGAAGCTTTGATTCCTTTTAAACAAGGCCAAGTTTTTCTATGAAAGAACTTCCAATAAATCATACTGAGAACAGCACACATGTCCTTTTCATTTTCCGCATTTTAAAAACGTGGCAAAGTCAAAGTTTCTTTCCAGGACTTGAAATGGCTATACTTCACTCCTGACTTTGTGTGCATGAGAGCGGTATCTATGCTTCAGATCATATAGAGGTGGATTTAAAACGAGTGCTCTTTGGTCTTATAAAGGCATTCTGCTCTGTTTCCCATTTTCCTGTCTCACTGGCTCCTTTCCCATTTCTAAACATACAATGGTCTCGGAATTTACTGCAGTTGCAGTCCATCAGGAGTCGTAGATGGCCTTCTTTTTTATGCCCAAGACTGGAAAAACATTAAGAGGCACTTCTAGCATGGCATGATTACTAAGAATTTAGAGCACAGGGTCATTGTGAATACCTGTCGGAGCGTATCCCCCAAAGATCAACTGAGGCCTGGTCCACTAGAATGTCGCAGGCGCTCTCACTCCGAATGGCCACGCCCAGGGAGGCGCGGAAATCGATAACCCGAAACTGCACATTCTCTGTGGCCAGCCCCTTGCTTTGGAACCAACTTCCAAGCGAGTTGCGCCTTGCACAGTCCCTTGCCTTTTAAAAAGCCCTCAAACCTTGCTTTTTCGGGAGGCATTTGGCGCCCTTTAATTTCTTTAATTTTTTTTGTTGCCTCCTCACCAATTACTTTGTCAATTATCTTGTTGTTTTTGTTTTTCTTTCCTCCTCCCTTTTAATTCTTTTTAAATTCGTTGGTTGTTGTATTGGGTTTTATACTTGCTTTGTTTCCCCTGTTGTTAACTGCCCGGAGTTCCTCTGGGAAGACGGGTGGTATCAAAATAAATAAGTAATAAATAATAATAATAATTCTGGTAGATCTTTTTTTTCTTAACATAGCTGCCTCCTTTTCCCACCCTAGTCCTTTTTAAATTTCCTAATAATTATTACTGAGGGTAAATTTAGTCTTCTACGGAACCTTTCTTCTTTTTATAGCTATAAGTCGTAGGGTGTTTGTTTTATCTGATTAAATATTTAATGTGATTTTGTTTGAGGAATTGCTTCTATATCTTCTCACTGCCACTGAAAGAGGCTGCTTCCTTTGGGAACGGGGGTGGGGTTGCTAAGAACAATAGTTTTCTTGACAAGCCTTCTGAAATCTGAAAAGAATTAGCAGGAAGCTAACCCCAAAATATCTTTTCCACTAGAGCTCTCAGAACATGATAAATTGCATGAGCCTTTAAAATCCAGATTTGATGTCACGCGCACAATGCAAAAGTAGCTTTTGAAATTTCTGGTATATTTATACAAATGCTGGGCAAGAAAGCTGTAAAATCAATATTTTTTCCATTGGTTTGTTGATTCATCTGCCTATGTACAGTGCATTTGTGGAGGCTTAGCAAACCCTATTCCAGAAAGTTCTCTTCCTTTCTCTTAACAGCCATCATGTGTGCAGTGAAGCCAGATGGAGTGCCTCAGCTCTGTCGAACAGATGAAGTGGGTGAGCTCTGTGTATGTGCTATTGCAACGGGTACATCGTATTATGGACTCTCTGGAATGACCAAAAACACATTTGAGGTGAGTTGGAGTGAAACAAGTCTGTTAGTTTCTTAGCTCTTCAAGTCTGGGAAAAATAAATTAAAGGTGATGGAAGAGAGAGAGAGAGAGAGAAAAGCAAATTGTGCTGCTTATATACCACTTAAAAGACTCTCTGGGTGGTTCACAATTTTTTGATGCAAGCAACACATTGCGCCCACCCTCAGTGACCTGGGTACTCAGTTTATTAACCTTGAAAGGAAGGAAGTCTGAGTCAACGTTGAGATGGCTATCTGAGCCAGTAGGGATTGATCTCAGTTTGTGAGCAGAGTCCTGACTGCAGTACTGCACCTCAAGTCAGGGGAGGAGTCTATTCATATTTTTTTCATTATGGACTGATATAGCTGCTTTATGCAGCTATAGTATCATAGCACATCTATCCTGTCCTGTCCTGTCTTGTCTACTCTGACTAGCATCAGATCTCTAGGGTGTCCAGCAGTGAGATCTTCTTCAGAGCTTCATTAGGCTTTACATTCTGTTGGTATTTATTAGGGGGAAAGGATCAAACCCGCTATGGTCTAAACCTACACTGTTATCTGCATGTTTCCATAAGTGTTTTAATAATGTATGGAATATATTTATTAGTGAGTAGACACAGAGTCTGTGTTCATCTTGTTGGATGTGCTCCAGATGGTCCCAGGACAGGATCTGAATGCAGACAAGAAGCAGTTCTCTTGCTGAAGCAAAGCATGTCATGCTATGTGATCTTTATGAGTAAAAGATTTTTCTGGAACTATATATAAGGAGAACTTACACAGGAAAATCAAGAAACGAGGGATAAGTAGGGAGGGAGGGTGGAACACATGTGCACGCCGTATAATGAAACCCTAGTTTTTGTTTCTGTTCTTTTATTTTGTACTTTCTGTTCTTACATGACTTAATATAGCTACAAGGACAATCCCAACAGGCTAGGTGTTAAGGACAAGTAAGACATGTCTGATGTAAAAGGAAAAACTGAGTAGCATCGAGTACTTAGTAGTCCACACTGGCTTTATCAGGAGACAAACCTAGAACAGTCTTAGTTTAGGATTTTCAACACAGCATCTCCCAAATTGTCCCTGTTTTATGAGACAATTGTTTTCTTTTCTGCAATGTCTTCCAAAATATGAGCCGTCAGTCAAATATTTATGACACACTGGTGCAATCCTGTCTGCGATTCAGTATTTAAGGATTCAGTTGACCAAAAATTGCATTTAAAACACAATGCCCTACCTTATAGAGACATCAGTGTAAATATCCCAGTATTCCTCAGAAGTGGACGGCAGATAGGAGCATAGCATTTCTCATGGAATGATGCTCAATTTTATGCATTTTCTAGAGCATGATCTAAAAGCTCGTCAAATGATCCACGGATGGCATGAAAATTCAAGCGCTACCTTTTTCCTGTTCTGCAGGTGTTCCCCATGACTAGTTCAGGTGCTCCGATAAGTGAATATCCATTTATAAGAACTGGCCTGCTTGGGTTTATTGGTCCAGGTGGACTTGTGTTCGTTGTTGGCAAAATGGATGGTCTGATGGTTGTCAGTGGACGAAGGCACAATGCAGATGATATTGTAGCCACCGCCTTGGCCGTGGAACCAATGAAGTTTGTCTACAGGGGGAGGTTTGTATTATTGTTGCTCTCTCTTGCATCCTGTGAGAAAAAAAATAAGATTAGGATTGAGGCAAAGTTCTGCTCCAAGTAGAATTTAAAATACTCTAGTGATCTGAATTCCAAGCAAATGATACATTAATACGCTCGGTATTAATGTTCCGAGGCATTTCCCATGCTGCTCGTTCATGAATCAAATTATAGCAGTCCATAGTAAAAGTGTGGAAGTTCCTCTGAAAGATATGGCACAAACAAAGCAAGTTTGTATTTATTTATTTCATCTTAGGTATTTATATGGGACTTGATAACTATGTTACTAGAGCACCTAACAGCAAAAATAAAAACAAATTAGGAATTCATAGGGTGAAACAGAACACAAAAGCAACATATAAACACTGACAAAGTGGTGGTGGGGGGACAAATCAGGGTGGAACAAATAAAGGCCTTAAAAATGTAACAACAAAGCATAGATAGTTGATTCACACACGCTCCAATTTCCTCTGTTGGTGTTTTCTTCTATAAGGTTGATAATCCTTTCCATACAGTAATGCCTTAAACATCGTTATGACTCCCCTGACCGAGAGGCTGCTATTAGGGTTGTCATGTTTGGGGGCACGAAGACCACTGCAACACCTTCAGTGTTAAACTCATGAGATTCTCAGGGGAAATTTATTTTATTTATTAGATTTTTATACTGCCCATTTGGTAAGGGGGGCACTTTAATGACTGGTTGGTTGGTTGGTTTATTTATTTATTTTAAAAATCAGTATATAACTCAAACCGTGCTATTCAGACCCATGCAATTCAAAGAAGAGGTGTAATTAGGATACCTGGGGCTTTTTGCTGTTACTGAGTTTGAAAAGTCACTTACCTATCTCCCTCTCTTAGTAAGTATTTAACATAGAACAAAGGATTGCAAGTATTCTGCAGTGCCTTGTGTACCTCTCTTTGGAAAGGTGGAATAAGTTAGATTTTGTGAAATATCCTGCCACAAAGGGTGGTGGAGTCTCCTTCTGTGGAGGTTTTTAAACCGAGGCTGGATGGCCATCTGTCAGAAATATTGTGATGGGGGTTCCTGCATGGCAGGGGGTTGGACTAGATGGCCCTTGAGGTCTCTTCCAACTCTATGATTCTATGATTCTATCACTGCCCTCCAGCAGTTCAGTGCTCTTTTAAAAAAGTGTGTAGGTGTTAATGCAGCTGTCATTTTTCTAGTAGAAGAAAAAAGAAGTGGAGCCCTGGTTGTCTCCATTGTATAGCTAGCTGGAAAGTAATGTGTCTCAGAAGATAATGAAGTCTTTTCTACATTTGTTATTCTTACTCATCCAATGTGTCTTGGTTTATGCATCCCACAGAATAGCAGTGTTTTCAGTGAGCGTCCTTCATGACGAGAGGATAGTAATTGTTGCTGAGCAAAGGCCAGACTCGACGGAGGAAGACAGCTTTCAATGGATGAGTAGAGTGCTGCAGGTATATATGCTGGAACGGGAATCGGCAGGACCAAATGGAAAATCTGGGCAGCCGGGTGTTTCACCTCTTTCTTGCAATGGTAGCCAAGATGTTCCAACTTGCACTGTTCACTGCAGAACTGAACCCACCGCATACGAAACAAACCATCACTCTTGCGCCCACTGTTTTATCCTGCTTTGGGGACTAGTCTGGGACATCTGAGATGTAGGATAAGGAAGGAGTTTAGTGTAGCGACTGTAGAACTAGCAACGTGGATGATGTTTCACAAAGTGCCAGAGGAGCTAGCAATCTATAATTCATTGATAGAAAAGGAAAGTCAGAGAGAAATAAATACACCAGCCCTGTCATTTGGCAGAATGAGGCAGCGACTGAAGTTGGTGGACGAGTTGGTGGGGCAAGGAGCAATCTCCTCTCAGATGCACTAGATTATCCAGTCCTGCCACCAGGCGAGTCAGTATTTGTAGATGGAGATGGAGATGGAAGCATCGTCTTTCCCACAAATTCACCTCAGGTGGCAAAAACTCTTGGGCCAGTCCTGACTCCAGGGTAAATAAGCAACAGTAGGCATTCATTTTTGGTAGACTTAAAAAAAAACATGCTATGACAGTAGTTCTCAACCTTCCTAATGCCACGACCCTTCTCTCCCCTCCCACAAGTCCCGCCGACTTCATTTCCTCAAGCGAGGATGGGGGGGGTTAGTGGGGGGGGGAGAGAAGGAAATGGGCGAGGAAGAGGCAAAAGCTGATCAGCATCAACAGACTCAACTCCACCCATTTGGTGGGGGGGGGGCAAAGCAGGTGGATGTGGAGGGCAGCAAAAGCCAAGGCAGGAGAAAGTGGTGGGAAGGTTGCCATGGCTGGGCATCCTCAAAAGAGCCTTTTAAAATAATAAAATGAACCCTGCCCATGTCCTGTAGAGGGGTGGGCGTGTGTGCCCTCCTTGCCACCATCTCTGGTTGACCTTGCGGACAACCTACCCACCCATCCCTTTCCAAGGTACGAAAGCAGCAATGAGAAGATGCCTGAGCCTATTTCAGACCAGGGGGCATGAGGTCAAAATAAACTATAAAATGGAGGACTCGCAAGTAGCTTTCCTCGAACTGACGAAGCTGTTTGGATGAGCAGCGAAATGTTTCAATCTCTCAAGAAAAGAAGTCCAGTTGCCATGACTCTTGCCCAATGGCAAGAAAGCATTTCTGCTTTTTGCAACTTGCTGTGATTAGTTGAGTCCACTAAAGCAGTAGTATTTAAGAAAAATAGCAAAAATAAATAAATAAATAAAGTCTGTTAATTCTGTTCAACAGTGTTTTATCAGCCCTTTTGATAGATTGTTTTGAATAGATTATTTCTTTAGTCACTTTTATAGTCTGTAGTAGACATACCTAGATGCCCTAAGCACTTCCGATCTTGCCTGATTTCGGAAGCTAAGCAGGGTTGGCCCTGGTTAGTACTTGGATGGGAGACCACCAATGAATACCAGGGGCTGGAGTAGGAACTGGCAAGCCACTCCAGTATTCCAGCCAAGAAAACTCCATGGACATGGAGTCACAAAGAGTCGGTCACGACTGTAATGACACAACACACACACACATAGTCTGTAGTACCTCCTGTTTAGTAGCACAATTATTTCAACAGTGTGGAATTGAATGAGTGTTTGGAAATCTTACCTTGTTTGGACTTGATCTTCCAGACCTCACTGTTGTCTACCTCAAAAGCATGTTAGAAGAGGGTTGTTTTAAAAAAGTTAGTCCAAGTAGTAACTTTTTCAACCTCCCAAATGAATATAAACAAAAAAGCTGGCAGAAATGAGAAGATGGAAAATCACAGTGTGTTTTCTACTTTCTTTTTTCTCCTTAACAATTTCATTCTAAAGTACTTGCAATTTTTTTTTGCTGCAGTTGCTTTCCTCTGCTCCGTGCAAAAGAATGTGAGCTGAGATTAGGCTGTGGGAAAGTTATTCTCAGTGTACAGCATGCAAGAGTTGTCCACAGTGACCTTGAAAGAGGCAGGGGTGATTTGGCTCTAACAGGTTTTATGTCTTGGAAAACAAACTTGGGGTTGCTCAAGTGAGATCACCATCTGTGCATTTTTGACCCTTAGAACAGCTTTCACTGGCATTAATGCAAGACAGAGGGTAGGAAATGGGAGGGAGCAAAGCTACTAATCACTTCCAATTCCACATCACTGAGAGTCCATTTGGCTGTAGAAAAGATATTTGAAAATGCTCCATTATAATCTGGCAGGTAACCAAACTTGAAAGGCGCCTCTAAATTTGTACAAGTGGTACCTTGTATAAAAGAATTAATTCATTCCAAATGAAATTCTGTTAAGCAAATTTTCCTTCATACAAATTTCCCCTTGGAATGCATTGGAAATGGAGTAATTCCCTAATCGTGACCATTTTTATGTTGTATGGATTCGCCCCATAGGTGATTCTGTTAAGCAAATTTCCCCTATCTCCGGAATTTTTTATGCTGTACAGATTTTATGTTATACAAACCATTTGTTATACGAGGGTCCACTGTATTTTACATTTTGTATCTATTTTTAAATGATATTTTCCTCACACATTACTTTGGGGGCCCTGGGTAGCAACTCACAAATACTTTAATGAATGAATTAAATGAATGGGCTGTTGCACCATGGGAAGTATGTCATTAGCTGTGGCAAATAGCTGCTGATAAAATGCTTCTTCCAATGAGTTTGGGGGTGCATATGATGTGTGCTACTGCTGATGACATCATTCCTGCGGCACCAAGTAGTGTTGCACAACAGGATTTCGGCAATCGGTTAACAATTTAAAAAGACAATTTAAAAAGTTTGAGCTGGAAAGATGAAATTAACTCTCACTTTTTTGTTTTAACTCCTTTTAGGCTATAGACAGTATCCATCAAGTGGGTGTTTACTGCCTGGCGCTTGTGCCGGCCAACACACTCCCAAAGACCCCTTTAGGTGGAATCCACTTATCAGAAACTAAACAGCTGTTCCTGGAAGGAGCGTTACATCCCTGTAATGTGTTGATGTGTCCACACACCTGTGTCACAAACCTGCCTAAACCAAGACAAAAACAGCCAGGTAAGGTTAAAGGTTACATAAATGATGTGATTTATTGAATGTTTTCACCATCTGTTGGAGTGGTTGTCAAAAGATGTCAAAAGCTGCTTGTGGCCATGTATTTGCTCATCGTTCCTGTCTTTTTAACCACTCCATGGGATGTCGGGGTTCTTCAGCTCTACTATTATCAATCCCGTGGGCCTCTTAGATGTCACTGTTGTTGCTTTCAGTTGTTGCCTTGGCTTGTCCAGCTTGACCCATTCCCTGATACTTTATCACTTGTTGAATCCCTGCTGATTAATAGTACTGTACCTCTCTCAAGCTAGTCTAGTGACAGATACATAGTCTGTGCTTATAATTTGGCATCAAGTTGCATCAGCTAACACCAGTGGAATCATTCTGACTCCCACTAATTGAACTCCTGTGCTTTGTCTTGTGCTGTGTGTTTCTATATGAAATAGCAGACTTGCACAAAGGTTTAAGATTCAGAGAATATCACCCGCTATGGGAGGAGAGGAGTGCCTGAACGTTGCATTTCATAATTAGTTTTAAAATCTGCTTTTAATACATTCTGTATGTGTTCTAGAAATTGGCCCTGCCTCTGTGATGGTGGGGAATCTGGTCTCTGGAAAAAGAATTGCACAGGCGAGTGGCAGAGATTTGGGGCAAATAGAAGATAACGATCAAGCCAGAAAGGTAATGTGGCAAAGCTCCCATGTTTATGGGATGAGGCTTCACAGAATGACACCCCTGTTCCAGTATTACTTGTAATGTCTATTAGACTTGGAGGGGCACAGTTAAGAAACAAGGATAAAAATGGTTTACATTTAATCTGTAGATCTATTGCTAAGGTTGATGTTTGCTTTCAATAAATATTGGGCATGCAGGTTTTAAATATGAATAAATTCTGAAACAAAGTCCCAGTGAATCTGGTGGGATGTCTGACGTGACAGTCATCCACTAGACAAATGCTGTTCCTTGATTCAGGAACATAACTTTGGAGTATCCTACTTAAATTCACATTTTATTCTGTTTCATTGTTTATGCACCTTGGTGAGGGATTAATGATGTTGTAGTCCAGGGGTGCCCAAACTTTTTGTAAGGAGGGCCAGATTTGGTGGCTGAGAATGTGTCAGGGGCCGGTTGCTCCCCAACCCTGCCACCCCACTGCAAGCCCCACCCACTTTCTTTTAAAAAGACATGGGGTGAAGGAGGGGGAGGGAGGGGTGGGCCAGCCAGCCGCAAGCCACTCAGAATGGCCTGGCGGGCCAGATTTGGGCCCCGGGCTGGGCTTTGGGCAGGCCTGTTGTAGTCCCAAGGAATGGTCTAAAGCAGCCCTGCCCAACAGGTAGCCCGTGGGCTATCGGTAGCCTGCGAAGGGTTCAAAAGTAGCCCGCCAGCCATCAATAAAAAAGTGAGGGGATAAGTTCTCCACCCCTCCCTCCCCCATCCCAAGGACCACCACTGCCCCAGCAAAGTTCTGGGTCTGCCAGCCCACTGTCTCAGTTGAGCGGGGCAGTTCGAAAGTCGAGGTTTTAGTGTAGTAGCCCTCAGGCACTTTGGGCCAGAAAAGTAGACCTTGGCCTGTTCAAAGTTGAACAGCCCTGGTCTAAAGCCATGGGAAGTATCACACTTCCTGAAGCTAAGCAGGCGTGAGGTTGGTGAGTGCCTGGGTGGGAGACTGTTGGACATCCTTTGTATATCCCTTAGGATTCTCTAGGGAAAAGGGAAAGGACAAATCAGAAATGGACTGACTCAATAAAGGAAGCACTGGCTTTTTGTTTCCCAGGATCTGAACAAGACTGTTAATGACAGAATGTGTTGGATATGATTAGTTCATAGGGTCACCATAGGTTAAAAGGGACCTGCTAGAACAGTGGTGGCGAACCTTGTGCACTGCAGACGTTTTGGACCACAACTCCCAGAATTCCAAGCCTAGATTGCCAATGACAAAGGACTGTGGGAGTTGAGTTCCAAAACATCTGGAGTGCCAAATGTTCGCCGCCACTGTGCTAGAATGTAATAAATGGTAACAACAAATGTTATCTGTTACGCTCAGTTTTTAAATGCACTTCATAATTCCTAGAAATGTTTTTAACCAGAACAACTTTTAAAACGTGTGTATTTTTATTTGTGTCAACCGATTGTTGTATCGCTCACAGGCTAATGAAATGTCTTGAGTCACTTAGGACCAAAAAGTAGTATTGTTTTGCTGGATAAAAAATATACATTAGATTATTTTGTTTAAAATTATTTAGATCATACATTTCTTTATCTTGTTGCTCCACATGATGTATAAAATTGACAGTAGTGTTTACTGGTAAATAGTACAGCATCCTATCTGTTATTCTGTGCCTGTGTCTGTATTAATGAACTCAATAAAACTTGCTTCTCAGTAGACATTCACAGAATTGTACTGTAGTGTGCTGCAAGATGGTAAATTGATTATTTTTTATCTCCTTTCCATGTTGCTTTCTCTCCAGTTCCTATTTCTTTCAGAAGTCTTACAGTGGAGGGCACAAACAACTCCTGACCACGTGCTTTATACATTACTAAATTGTAGGGTAAGCCTATGCATTATGAAGATATTTTAAAACATACTTGGAACTGAAGACAATTCTACTTAAAGCAATAACTTGGTGGAAACTAGACAAATACCCTAACTTTAACTATACCTAAAAGAAGGGAAAGTATATACATTACCTACAAAATGCTGACTCATCTGGAAATCTTCATGAGAATGGAGGTCTTTTTCTTGGGAGCTGTAATTAGAATTGTCTTTTTTGCTAACCCATGTATGGGCAGCTTGCAATATAGTAAGCCAAGATTTCTATCTACATAATTCATATTTTATATAAAGCTAAAATTGCATTTTGTTTTTATACTGGTGTAGCACACAGTTGATGGAAATTTCAGTTTGGAATTGCCACACGTTCAGACATTCACAGAAATATTTGCTGTCGCACAACCCATGCACAGCAACAGATATCTATATCTTCCACACACACACACCCAAAAATTCATAAATACAGTGGTACCTCAACTTACAATTGCTTCAACAACCGAAAAATTCGACTTTGTTTTCAGTGCATTCCCATGGGACTCCCAACCCCCCCCCCCGAACCAAGGGCAGCCAAAGGCTGCTCTTTGCAGCTGTGCCAGACAGCTGATTTGGACAGGACTGACCTGTCAAAATCTGCTTTCTGGCACGGCTGTTGAGACCCTTTGTAAGTTTGGATCTTCGGCCAGCCAAGGCACCTTGCAAGGCAAGCGACAGCGGTCGATCGCCGCTGCCGCTTCCCTTCTAAGACACCCGGGCTGGCCAAAGATGCATCAGTTCCTGCTCTGCCCATCAATTTGTTGGGCAGAGCAGGAACTGATGCATCTTCACCCAGCCCTGGCAGTTTGGAAAGGAACTGGCGATCCGCCCTTTCTTTGCAAACCGCCCAGGCTCGGCAAAGATCAGTGGGCAATCTCCCTCAATCAAGGGCAGCCAAAGGCTGCTCTCCACAGCCACGCCAAAGAGCTGCTTTTGACAGGTCAGATTTGTCAAAATCAGCTGTCTGGCAGGGCTGTAGAGAGCAGCCTTTGGCTGCCCTTGGTTGAGGGGGTGGGTGGGTGTCCCATGGGAATGCATTGAAAACAAATTAATCTGTTCCCTTTTTAAACCTTTTTTATAACCTCAGAATGGATTAATTGATTTTCTGTGCCTTCCTATGGGAAACTGCTGTTTGAGTTACGAAAAATTCATCTTCCAAAAATGCATTCTGAACGGATTAATTTCATAAGTCGAGGTACCACTGTACATTAGATGCAGATAATAGAGTGCATGCCCATTATTGTGTGCAGCAAACCCACTTGGTGAGATGAACAGTTAAACATATTATGGAGCTACCTTTACATGATATGCTCCTTTTTAAGAATGAGTTTCCTCTTAACAGTTGGCAGGCTGTTTACATTTGTCTTCAAGACAATAAATGGCTTTACAAGCTTTAAAACGTGTACAATTCCCTCAGTTAACTTGGTTTCTTTTGGGGGCTTGTTTATTGAAATAAGTTGTTCTTGTTTGTAGAAGGATCCTTTTGGGATAGAAACGTTGGTTCCATAAGCTAGTTACTTCTAATCTGTGTTCATAACCATCCTTTGCTACTTGATTATCTCACTGAAATTGTGTGTGTGGGGGGGGTATCTCCCAAAAACAGCTACAGTTTGGTTGTTTAGTTAAACCCTAAGTTGCTGACTCTGCCATTACATTACAAGAAATGAAAATGATAAAATTTCTGAGGACTCTCAGGAACTAAGATCACTGCCGCACAAAGGCCTAAATCCATGTGCAAGTCGCGTCTGACACAAAGGCGTTGTGGTGATTGTTTATCATGCTATCTTCCAGTGAAAGCTTTTTCTGCCCCCGTGACCTAGTCTGCCAAGAGCCTGCAATTACGTTAAAATTTTTAGTTCCTTGACTTCCTATGAAGAGATACAGCCAATTTACCTCAACAGGCACACCCTATTTAAGCCCCGCTTTTTCTTTAGTGGTTTCAGCGCAAGCTTCTGTTTTGTCCCCATTCAGTATTCTCAAATCGATTCTTTTGCCAGCTGGCTTTGTTCCAGCATGCAAGTTAATGAAGAGAGGAACTTCCAGAAACTCCCCCTTTTAGGCAGACCTCTTCATTTTTCCAGATTGTTATGTTAATATACAGGGCCTGAATGACTGCGCTGCCACCAGAGAATGCAGTATTCCTCTAATGAGCTGATTCTGGTGGGTGATTCAGAGACTTCCGTTAGCCCGTTTTCAGCTGTTTACATAATCTATATATTTATTTGGTCAGACACTGTTCCGAAATTCAGGCCCCACCAGGGCTTGAAGCCTATTCTTTTCCTTTATTCAAAATCATTGAGGAGATTGTGTCAGTGGAGCTTTCATTAAGTGATTTGCATTTAAATGTGGCACCATCTCAGGTTATTCAGATCAAATCTGGATAGCATGGGTGCTTGGATGCATGGGAACCACATTTTCCTATAGCTGCTCGAGGCTCTGAGCCATGCTATGTGTTTAGGGTCTAGTAGAGGCTCCACTGGAAGTTTTGTCATCTTCTATCAAAATAACTTTGGTGGAAAGGAAAGAATGGAACAACAGAGTTGATCAGTGGTTCTCAGCCTGTGGGTCCCCAGATGTTCCTCAACTGAAACTCCCAGAAATCCTTTCTGGCGGCTTCTGGGAATTGCAGTCCAGGAACATCTGGGGACCCACAGGTTGAGAACCACTGGAGTAGATGCTTCAGTGTAGTTGAGAAGGATGAATCATGGCAAGTTAAGAGTTCATGTTGCCTAACAAGTAATGGCTTGACTAGAACTTTTTGTTCATTTTTCCTTTCCTTTTTTAATGAAATATCTGCTTTTTCCTCAATACAGGGTACAATAGCAAATTCTTTAACATGTGTTCAGCTACATAAACGAGCTGAAAAGATAGCAGTTATGCTGATGGAAAGGGGACACTTACAAGATGGTGATCATGTTGCTTTAGTTTACCCACCAGGTAAAGAACATAAGTGTGTTGTCAGATGGTTTGTTTTCATAAATGTGACCTTTAGCCATAAGAGAATATAATAATAATAATAATAATAATAATAATAATAATAATAATAATAATAATAATAATAATAATAATAGGAGTTGACAAAGTCACCATCAGTCAGCTGCAGAAAGCCACCTTACTGGGATCTGTTCGAATAATTCGCCGATACATCACGTAGTCCTAAACGCTTAGGAAGTGGTCGACTAATGCTTTGTAATACAAAATCCAGCGTAGTTAGCTATGTAATAATTTAGTAGTAGTAGTAGTAGTAGTAGTAGTAGTAGTAGTAAAAAACCTATGACAAAATGATACTTAAGAAGTTTTAAATTAATCTTGACCAAATTTTCTCATTTTTCTGTGTGCAAATTGTAATTACTAACATTTATCTTAATCATCCCTACTAATTTAATTAAAGAAGTATTCTATCTCAGTTAAAAATAGTAACCTAAACCAAACTTGCTTATAATGTGTCCTGTTTCCACAAGTACTGCATAAGAGCTCCTGAAAATGTGTCTACTCCAGTTTTCTTGAACATGTAAACAGAGAGCTGGAGAGATGGTGGCCCTCCAACAATTCAGAAAGAAGGATGACAATTATATTGACTTTTCAATTTCGAAAAGAATGCACATTATTTCTATTACAGTGAGCTATGAGTCTTAAACAGCATATTCCTATACATCAGCCTTAATATGCTACCCTCTAGGTGTATTGGACTCCATGCCAGCATACATTATAATTGGCTATGGAATTATGGGAGTTACCGATCAACATAACTGATATGTATCAGATTGAGGAGGTTACTACACACCTTTTCAGAAGCAGATCCCAGGGAATTCAGTGGTGTTTATTCCCAGCTAAATGAATAAAAGACAGCAACTTAAAAACTCCTCATTGAGGTCCCTGTAAGAAGCAAAAAGGTTCTAGATTATTTTCACACCAGTTTGCAAATATTCTATTACACATTTTGTCTGAGCCATTGGCTTTCAGGCGGTGTGTTTCCATTTTTAAAAAATGAATTTTTTTTTAGTTAGGTGATCCTGGGATATATATTTTAAATGCTTTTAAATGTTTATACTGTATCCTGGCTTGCTGGCATTGCCTCTGGACCAATTTTACAGTCCCATCAGGGCATTTTAACTAATGTTAAATAATTGAAGCCAAATAATTGTGTTGCAGTGTTTTGACTCATATGTGCACTTTATCTTCTACCATATAGGTCAATAGTAGGGCAGATTTTTTATTTTATTTTGAATATTATTATTCTAAGTAGAATATTTCTGTGCCTCTCTTCAGTGTAAAAACCCAGAAATTTTGGTACATTTAAAACAAATAGGGAAAAATTCACCTAATAGGAAAAGACTCATTTTTAAAAAAACAGGTCATGTATCATGCTGGAATATATGGGCTAATCAAAAAGGGTTTTGCATAATGCTTCAGGCTGGGCAAGCTTTCCAGGAAAGGGCATTGCAAATATAGGAGGCCACAAAGGCCCACTTAACTTCAAATAATATGGGGCTTAGTGGAGTATCCAAAATCTTTAGCTCTTTTTAATTGTCTTTTTGATAGCAAAAAAGGTAAAGGTAAAAGTTCCGCCCACACATGTGTGCTAGTCATGCCTGACTCTAGGGGCAACACTCATCTCCGTTTCCAAACCAAAAAGCCAGTGTTGTGCAAGTTTGTGGCCATGTGGCCGGCATGGCTGAACACATTTCTGTGCGCAGAATGCTATTTATCTTTTTTATGGCGGTACCTATTTATCTACATGCTTCTGAACTGCTACGTTGGCAGGAGCTGGGGTTAACAGTGGGAGCTCACTCCACTGCGTGACACCCGGGATTCGAACCGCTGAGCTGCCAACTTTGCAGCCAACAGTTTTCAGCGCCCTAGCCCACTGAGCCACCACGCCCCTCTTTTGACAGCATCAACCTCAACTATTTCCTTGTGTCAGAAAAGTGTCTTAAGTTTAAACAGTTGGCAAAGCTTGAAAAAGATTACAAAGAAGTTAAGCAGAGATTTGCTCAAAACACGAACTACTAATTTAACCTTGCTAAAGTTATTTCATCTTATTTGGCCAAACCTTTTAGGTAGCTTTGCAAATGTATAACAATATATATATATATTTAAAATCCCCCCACAAACTAGAACATCACCTTCTCTGCTTTTTCCTCCTTCATGCAGGCATAGATCTGATTGCTGCATTTTACGGGTGCTTGTACGCAGGCTGTGTGCCAATAACCGTGCGCCCTCCGCATCCACAGAACATTGCGACAACGTTGCCTACTGTGAAGATGATTGTGGAGGTCAGCTGGCTATTAAGGATGATTATTAAACAATGGCAGTGACCAGTGGAATTATAAGGCTCCCTCCAACAATTTGGACATTTCTGAATGGATTGTTACTTTCCACCAACTTTGAAAGTAGCTTCTGAAATGCCTTTTACAGTACTTTCGAAAGTTGTTTGCAGTGAAATGTTGCATAATGTAACCAGTGAAGTAGGAAATATATTTTACCAGACAAATACACACCCAGAGCCAGAGGTTTATCAGGCCAGGTTCAGCTCAGAGCTGGGAAAACATACTTTTAAGGGCTTCCCCGACTAGAGGTGGGCTCTTCATGTTCATATCTGAAGGCCAGTACCCTACGCCCTAAACTAGACCTGCCACTTACCCATCTTAGTGCGTTGAGAGGCTCCAGTGTCATCAGACCTGCACCAGTCACAAGTGCCTGCCGCCTGGCTCTTCACCACCTTCCTGCGCAGCCAACCACTGTGCAGCAGGGGCGGGACAGAGAGTCTCCCTGCTAAATCCCAGAGTGGTCAGCTCCTGGGGGAGGCGGGAAAGAGCTGGCTGGCGGGCTTCGACAGTCGGTACAGGTCCAATGACACCAAATCCTTCTGGGCTGCTGCTGCCCCTGTGGTGCTGTGGTTCGTAGTTGTATCTGGAGGATACGAACACAGTGTCCGCCCCTAACCGCAACCCCTTTGTCAGCATTGCTGCCAGCTGTGCTTGCTCAGAGAGTCAGGGAATACAAAAAAGTAGCTTTTCTTAGGCTCCATTTCAAGGTACTGTAAATCAGATAGATGTCCTCACTCAGAATTTTTAAATGTTCATTTGAAACCCTTATACCAGTGTTGGTGAACCTATGGCACGGGTGTCAAAGGTGACATTTGGAGCCCTTTCTGTGGTCACCTGACATTGCCCCTTCACAGCGACCTTTTAAAGATAAAGGAACTTTAAGCTCAGCATTCAATGGAATGTGAACAAAGACAACTCTAAGGTCAGCTCTGTGCTGCTGGTGAAGATGTTGGAGGAGCAGTTGCTATAACAGAGTCCTTTATTTCTTCTTCATTGCTATCAACCCCATTGTCATTACCTGTCACCAATAGAGTACTATTTTTCAGACCGGCAGCAAAAAACAAAAATACAACCCAATAACAGTACATTGTACTACCATTATTATTTTTTTAAAAACCCTATATGATTTTGCTTGTGAGCAAGCAATGGCCACCCCAGTAGAGTTTTCTCAGGCTGTCCCCTCAGCCTAGCCACAGGGAACAGGGTTTGTAACAGTGGGGAATAACCTGGATGTGCCTTGTGCTTTCTGGAGGATGGATGAAGTAAAAAATGGTGATGCCTTAGTTCAAGCAGCCTTGGGCATGTTGAGCTAGTTGCTTAGCATTTTCCTGATCTGTCCATAATGGAGATTAATGTAATCTCAAAGTGCAAACATCTAGAAAGCGTGGATAGCTACCCTTAAGCGTGGATAGGTTTTTCATTCTCTCTCTGTGTGTGAGTGTTCTATCTTTGTAATTGAAGAAGCATTTTACAACAAGTAACGAGTAAGCTTTAAATACCTCCTTTCCTATAAATTAAACCGGTTTGTATGTAAGGCAGTGTCTAATATCTCCCTCCCTCCCTTTTCTTTGCTAAATCTCCCAGGTGAGTCGGTCTGCCTGCTTAATGACAACACAGTTGATATGTAAATTGTTACGGTCACGCGAGGCAGGAGCCGCTGTGGATGTCAGAACGTGGCCCCCTATATTAGACACAGGTATTTGCTTTTCTCCTGATCATCTCATTGCACAAACATTGTTGCCTTCTGCGGGTGCTGCAAAAATCATGCCTTTGTTTTTCCCCTCCAGATGATTTGCCAAAGAAGCGGCCTCCTCAGATCTACAAACCTTCTAACCCCGACACCCTGGCTTATCTTGATTTCAGTGTATCCACAACTGGAATGCTAGCAGGAGTGAAGGTAGGGGGTCCCACAACCAGATTTAGCATTGGTATGTGAAATGCATTGTGTGTTTTAGGCAGGCTATGTGGAATTGCTGCAATGCAGTAATAGGGAGCATACTGTATGTTGTCTTCTGGACATTATTGGATTACACCTCCCATCAGTCTTCACCATTGCCTGTGCTACAGAACTCTAGATCCTTTCCTGTTACAAGAACAAGGTACTATAATTTTTTACTCCACATCTTCTCAGAAGCTGAGGTACCCTTTCTTTCACTGCTGACCTGAGGTTTCATGTCAGTGAATAGTAATTTTTTATTATTAAAAGTTTTATTAGTTTTAAAGGGAAAGGGGAAGGGGAAATGAAAGAAAGTAAAAAACAAAGGATTACATTGAATCTATCAAGTCAAAGATTATAAATATCAGAATCTAATATATCAGTTAACTAATAAATTTACTAATAATGAATACTAATTTAATTCAAATTATGCAATTGGGCAAAATTGCAAGAATTTATGCTGTCTTTTGCATAAACTTCTGAAAGTTTAGAAACATTAGAGGGGATATTGACATATCTTGGACCAGTCAGCTAGGGTTATGTATATCAGCAATTTTTCATTTTTATTTTTTTTAATTTGAGGGAGGGGAGAAAGAGCCACTTCTGTTAAGAACAATTTTCCAAAACTTCTTAACATCTCTGACTAAGGCTGATGTTAGTTGCCTTCCAAAATCTTCTAGTAAGCCACGTGTTTTCTATATCTTTTGTGGGGTGTGTGAGCAGATGAAGAGGCAAACACATTCACCCACTATATTGCGGTTCATATACTGCGGTCCCGGTATATCGTGGTATCACAGTATATGAAGGCAAGGGCTCCTGGGGCAAGCTGTGTGGGCTTGTTTGGGGCCTCCTGTACTTACCCCAGGCCTGGCACTGCCCCATGTGGGCCTCCTACGGGCTTCCCGGGCTTGTTGGAGGCCCCAGAAGTGGTTTCTAGTGAACCAGAAGTCACTTCCGAAAAAAAACTACTTCTGGGGCCTCCAACAGGCCTGGGAAGCCCATCGGAGGCTCATTCAGGGCAGCGACAGGCCTAAGGTAAGTATAGGAGGCCCCAAACAGGCCAGGCCCCCCAGTCCCAACCCGACCCAGCATCTGCATAACGCGGATTTTCCTTTATTGAGGGTCGGTTCAGGCCCCTAATCCCCGGCAATAAATGGGGTGTTGCGATAGGACTGTTATACTCAGTACCATTAGTCACTGCTCAGAGTCCTGTTGGTAATTCAGCCCATTATAAGTGTGCTGGTATAAAATGGAGGTGCGGACCGCTGCTACCTTATGGGCAGCCATTTGCATTCCTTGTCCTCTGCCTAACGATACATTTGGTGCACAGTGAGAATACAAGCAGTGCCTTCTTAATGAACAGCGATTTGCTGCTGCCATTTATAACGTTGCACTTATGTTGGCATAAATAACCTATAAGATTCTGGCCACAGCCCCCAAAACTAAAACTCTTTACTAGGACATCCTCTGTGTACATTTTTGCTGTAACCATGGATGCCATTTTCCAAAATGCCATTGGAGTATCTGGTTGGTTCTTTATAGGGAATGTGGTTTTTCGTATAGCTTCCAGCCAGTCCAAATCCCATGTGTTGTGCATTTTCACATGTCTTTCCCCTTCATCCATAATGACTAAAATGTGGGTTGGTTTTTTTTTTTTTGTAAAATCCATCAAAACAAAGGAGTGGAATGGAGGTTAGGATAGAGGTCTGTTACGTTTGACATGTAAAGAGGAACCAACACTGTACTCTTCCACCATCCCAGCCTCTCCCTGTATTGTCTTGCGCTGTTGCATAGACTTCTTTTTCTCCAGGGCAGCTTTCAGTACCAGATGTGAAGCTAGAGGGTTTGCCTCCCCTCCTTTTTTTGCTGCAATCTGTGGATTGGCCTTTTATTGTTCTGTTTTATTGTTAGCCGCGCAGAGTTCTGATTTGGAAGATGGGCGGGATACAAGTGTTCTAAATAAATAAATAAATAATAAATAAATAGCTTGGAAGAAAATAGTTTGAGACAGCAGCATGTGGAAGAGCAACAGAAAGCTCACCGCGTCTTTGTGTTCCATTTCATGTACAACAAGAGTGGACCCATTCCATCACAACTTTCAAACATGAGAGGGTCAGATATGAGTAATATACATCTGGAGTTGTTCCATTCTGCAGGGAAACAGCTTTAGGGGTATGGCCTATTAGGAAAAAAAGTCATGCCTCTGGCTAAGGCTTGTCTATCTCCACAGTGGGGTCCTGGATCTCATTAGATAACAAGCCTCACCGTCCCCAGGCAACACAGTCAATGGTAGTGGTGACCCTTGAAGTTGGGAAGCCCAATTGTAGCCCCCTCTTACCCCTTGGTGGCTATCTCATTGATAGAGCCCCCCCCCCAAAAGGCCTGAATAGAGCAGTTCACCTAGGTTTGTCATGCAGAGACCTTTTGTTGAAATTGCTGGGTATGCTCTGCTATCAAGGCATATATTTGAGTGCTAAGCTGAAACTGTTCCCTCCGGCATTACCTCTGTATTAGTTTTTTTAAAAACATCTTCGTCTGTATTATATTTAATTTCTAACAATTCTTGATGATTCCCTAGAAATCAAAGACACTGATGAGTCACTTTGTTTCTTCTTTGTTTCTTCTTCCTGTCTCACTGATAATAACTCTTGAGAAACATATTAATTTTCATTATATTTTAATTATCTTCTCTCTGTGTGTATTTGCTGTGATTTGGGTGCTTATTTTTGATCTACCTTTGCACTGACTGAAATCCTGGCAGACAAACCTACTGAACACTAGTATAGTTCATCATCTTAATGACTACCCCGTTATCTTCTTCCAGATGTCTCACGCAGCCACTAGTGCCTTCTGTCGTTCTATTAAGCTGCAGTGTGAGCTTTATCCTTCTAGAGAAGTTGCTATCTGTTTGGACCCTTACTGTGGACTTGGGTTTGTCCTTTGGTGCCTCTGTAGGTAAGTTTCTCTTTCGGAGCTGTGATCAAACATGTCTTTTGGATCTTTCAAGCCTCATTTCTACTAATGCATGCTTGACAGTATGAGTGTATGACCTTACAACAGAGAAGAAGAGACGGCAACAGACTGAGAACCAACCAGTTTCTAGAAAGGATGTGATAACACCCGTGTCAGAGAAAACGGGGTGAATTAGAAGCTCTAAAAGAAGTTATCTTTTTTTCATATTTCAACATGTTAACTAAGTGTCCTCTTCCTGTCTTGTGGGAAGTAAGACAGTAGGACAGTGGCATCTGTGATCCAAGGTCCCATTCTCCATTTCATCTGGTTTCCAGGATCTCTGTGCACTACTAAATTTCCTTTTTATATGGCTGTATTAAAGAGGAGTGATTTGTTTCCTCCTGCTGCCTCACAAGGTCTTTGAAATGACCAGAAACATTCAAAAATGTGGAAATAAATGAGAGATTTGGTAGCTATAGATTTGAAGAATAGGAGCTCTGCTCAGTTTTCCTGATGGATGGATGCAATTAACACGATAAGAAGAAGGCAGGAGGTATGTGGACATTTTATGTCATACTTTGGTACTGGGCAAAAAATGTACATGTATACTTCATAAAAAGAGACAAGATGAATTTTAATTTATTTTGGAACCTAAATTTTGATTTTGCAACCTGATGCTAATATATCAGCCTAAACATTTCAACCAGTTCACACCCGTTGTGTGCGAGCCTCGCTACTTTGTGAAGATTCAAGTGCCTGTGCATGCTACACGTCTTTCAAAAGCTCTGAGAATGAGGAAGCCTTATCTCCTGCCCCATCTCATTGTGTCCCATGCCTTGTGCAGCTAGTGTGGAATCAATGTGTTTTATCTCACTTCTCTGCAACTGCTGTGAAAATAGCAACAAAGGAAGGAAACTTGCCCTCTGCTTCTTAGGCACAGAGAAAGCAGGGACGTGGTAGTTGCTCATTATCTCAGATCACTTGTTAATCAGTATGCAGTTTTGAAACAATGCTGAATGCCATACTATTCTACTTATTCAAGCTACTATTCTACTTATTCAAGCTATACCAAATAACAGACTCTACTTCCTTATTATGATTACAAAGATGATATAAACATGCACTCATCTACTCCTTCACCCCTTCCAACGTCAACCTACCCTGCCCACATTTCAGCTTTCTTAAGCCTCTGATTGACCTTTTTGGATCATGAAAATATACCTGGCATGAACTTAAATTGCTGTTAAAATCAGATGCCAGGGCCATGCTGCATTGTATAGTTTTGGTGTTGATGACATCACGCAGCTAGAACAGTGTGACAACTAACTGAATCTCATCCTAATTGGGGTTTCAATTTGGGCACAAGCAGCCAAAAGAAAAAAGACCCCCCAAAAAAAAAAATTGTAGCAGTCCGTCTGTGTTGTAGATTCTGTGAAGTTGTGTTGGCCTGTGAAGTCCTGGAATGCAGCATTCTGAGACTTCCAACCGGTTAAAGGGAAACCACTTTGGAGCGTGGAGCCAGTCTCTTGGTGAGTCTCAAGTACAGCATATTGCGTGGTTTTTGCAAGGTTTTGTTTTTGTTTTTATTTTATGTCCCAAGGGTATAAAAATAACGAAAAGAAACCTTGCAAAACAAAGCAATAGAACGTTCTTCTTATTGAACATTCTCGTGGTTCCTATCCATTGGCCACACGATCCAGCAGGATTCCCTGGGGATCTTTGTCAATGATTGATGCATTCTGGGCACACAACTGTCAGGCCAACGTGAGTTCATGGACACTTGTCTCCTCACTTTTAGCTCTTTGTGTGGGATGTGTTAATGCTAGGATCCATTGTAGTGTGATTAGGTCTTTTTAATTTCATTTAAGTAGTGGCTAAATTATTTTTGTTTAGGATGTTCTAATATGTCTTGAGCATGCAATGCTACCCCCAGAAAATCTCACTTGGCACTGACTCAGACATCTGGTTTGCAACGGGTGAACATCTTTTTGCCTGACTCAGTCTTTGGTCATTTTAGATCTGTTCCATTGTTGAGGTTTAACTTAATTTAATTTCACAACTGGGGGAGTGCTACTGCTTTAGTTTGCCTGGTTGTTCTTTCACATGGCTCAGTGGTCAGTTAAGTCTTGAGACTCAGGAGTAAGGAATATATGTATATAATATATAAGTCCTTTATTTGTTTACGTGTTTGTTCATTTGTTCAATTACTTATTTGGTGCTATTCACAACTAGAAAGTAAATGTTCCAGTGGGACGTCCATCTGCTAAATTTGAAAAACTCCTTCAAAAATAGGCATTGTGGCTGCAGGAAAGAAGCAGTTTAAACTCAATGGCAGAGCACATATTTTGTGGTCAAGAGGTCCCAAATTCAGTGTCTGGTACCCTAGTAGGGTGGGTAAATAACTCACTTTTACATACACAGCTCCTGCACAATGAAAACAACGCTGAACTCAATCGACCAGTGACTCACTCTGTATAAGAAAGTGTCTTATCTCCCTAGTATATATTGCAGTCTTTTCAAACTTGTGCCTCCCAGATATTGACCGATTTCAGATTCCACCATTTCTCTAAACTGCCTGGGGTTGATTGGTAATAGGAGTGCAACATCATTTTAGAGGAACATAAATGCCCTGCCCTGATTTAGAGGCCTAGGCCTTACACAGTCATTGCCTTGTGTGTCATTTCTACCAAAACTCTGCTCTGGTCACCCAGGGTCAATTCACCTGGGCAAATATCGTATGAACTTAACATCCTCTTGAGAAGAAGGGCTTGTCCTCTCAGGCAGTATTTAATCGTTCAAATACTGACACCTCACAGCTGAACTGAATGAGTCAGCCAGTAACACAGTGGGCGTAAATCTCAGCGCTGAAATGCTGCGAGTTAAGTTGGAGCATAGGCATTTGCTATTGTGCAAATTTTAACCAAGGTTAAAGCAAGGCAATTTGAAGCTGGCTGTGTCACGCTTCCATCTCTGTTAGGTATGGTGGCTCATTCATGCTTCCACATATATCCAGTCATCAAGTGCTGTATGGAAGAGAGAAAAAGAGAGTAAGTGGGTGATTTAATGTAGTAAAAGTAAATATTCACATGGTAGGAATAGCTCTGATTTCCAGAATAGCCATAATATTTCGGTAGACATTTTAGCAGAACTTAAATTGGCCAGAAGCAGAGGAACGTGACTGGATGTCAGGCAGGTGTACAAGTGTTTGTTGTGCAAGCCCCATCAATGAGTAGAATTGGCTCCCTAAAATCTCAAAACAGAGAACCTTTCCATCACTTACTACCTCTCTAATGACTACAATAGCAGATACTGGGGATTTAATCTGGGACTCTCTCTCCTCAGAAGGTGCTGTGTCACTGAGACGTGATTCCCCTTGTAATGCTACCTATTGATGGTTAGAGTTAGCACATAAGAAATTCGGAAGTGGGAACTGATCACTTAATTGCACTGTCTACTGAAATTCATATCTTAGTTATATGGATGTTGTTCAGTCAGGAAGTAGCTACTGAAGGTGGCAGCAGTCTAGTACAAGTGTCACTGAGGCTGCTTTTACACACCCCTAAAATCCGCGGCAAAATGCTCACAGATGCGGAGCATGAAATTGTTTTCTCACCAGCAGCGGACTTAAAAAAAAAAGTATAACCACGCCCACTTAAGCGCGCCCCAGCGCATTTTACAAGTAACTCATCTGGAGGAGGTAAAATCCTTGTCACTGTTCCTTGTTGCTGTTTTAAAGCATTGCATGCCTGGCCCTCCTCCGCTTTTTGTTTGTTTTTGTTGGGTTCCTCCTAACGGGCTGGAACAATTAGCTGCTGCCAGGCAGGCGGAGGTGAGCCTGCATTTTTTTCTCTCTCCCTTCACCGCAGACATAAGCAATAGAATCAGAGTGTGGGAGGTGGGAACACAGAAAGCAGAACAAAAACCACGTTGGGGGGAATCTGCATTTACGTTGCCAGCGGATTTTAGGGGTCGTGTAAAAGCAGTCTGAAACTGTACAAAAAGTATCTTCCATTTTCCGTTTGCCACTTTCTGGTCTCGCAAGATAGATTCCCAGGTGTGTGTTTTTAACAAATCTTGTATCTTTGCAGCGTTTATTCGGGACACCAGTCTATTTTGATTCCTCCCTCAGAACTGGAGACCACGCCTGCCCTCTGGCTTCTGGCTGTGAGTCAGTACAAAGTGAGAGACACCTTCTGCTCCTATTCTGTAATGGAACTTTGTACCAAGGGTCTTGGTTCACAAACAGAATCTCTGAAGGTGAGGAAGCGAAGTGTTCTGCCTCCCCTTTCCCCCTTTCCCCTCCCTTGTCCTTCTCTCCACCTGTTATTCCACTCTAGAGCACTGTCACATCGTCTTCTGTTTGAGACAGAAATTCATTCAGTGAGAAGAGACAAATCAAAGAGAGAGAGAGAGAGAATCTCCAGCACAGCCAGTGGAATTCCTCTTTCTAAAAATCTTTTCACTTGCTATGTTCTGGTTATTTTTGACAGGCAGGACTGCAAAGTCGATTTGCATCAGGATTCCTTCTCTTGCAGTTTATCATTTGCTATTCATGCAAGCAGGCGTTCTGTTGTGACTGTTCGTGGTTTATTTTACCATATCCCTCTATGAATTTATGTATCCTGCATGAAGGCTGCTCAGAAGCGCTGGCGACACCTCAGGGAGAGGAGGGGATGGGTGTTACCTATGAGCTGGTGTTGATGTAAAGATGATGCAACCATCCAAAGCCCATCAAGGTCTTGTTTGAGTTGACCATGGGCAGGAATCTCATACTATAGTATAGCTTATGCTAATATCTGTTATACGGTTTGTGCTTACTTCTGATACCCTACAGCCAGTGTATCTTTTGAGGTACACTGGCCTCTATGTTTATTAAAATTCCCTACTACTTAAAATGTTTTGATGACATTTGGTCATTTTATTAGATTTGTTAACTATATTAGTTCACATTAGCTTTATTTTAAAAATCGTAAAGCATCCTGAATGATCTAGAAGTTGAGTCATGGCAACTGGACTTCTTTTCTTGAGACATTGAAAAATTTGGAGGGAGTAAGCTTGCAAGAAGGAAGGGTACTGGCAATGGCCTGTAGGAATGGGATACAGCTTCACCATACTGGCTAATTAATGTTTGTTTTCTAAGTTACTTAGATGGGATACCACTTAGGGCAGGCATGTCCAAACTTCGCCCCTCCAGATGTTTTGGACCCCAACTCCCACCGTCCTTTGCCATTGGCAATCTAAGCTTAGAATGCTGGGAGTTGCAGTCTAAAACATCAGGAGGGCCGAAGTTTGGACATGCTTGACTTAGGGCATCTTAGTAGAACACGGTCATACCAATTTTTAATAAAGTTAACCCTTGCAGGCTTGAGGGGGAAATGCTCATATGACCTGCCTTAACATCCTTTCAGTATCATGTCTTCAATGGCTCAGTTGTGGCACCCTGCAGCCAGGACCCTCCTAGTTGGCTCCCCGTTGACTCTGATAGATCACTCCCTCCATCCTCTCCCCTGGTGCAGCCACGGGCTGTTGTCTCTGTAGACCAGCCGCTCCTTTAAAGGCAGCTTCCCTTTCAGTCCTATAGAGGTGTGGTTGTGTGTTTCCTTCCCTCACTTCAGATGGCTTTCCCTCTGGGTAGGGAGGAATCTAGTCTCACCTCACCCTCTGTCCAAGGTTGAGAGAATCTGCTCAACTTCCCACTGCCTTGCCTGTTTGCTGGATTAAATACTTGATCTCTGTCTGTACATGTGAGCACAAGCTGTCAACTAAAATCCAAAAAACTCCGAACTGCTTGGAAAACGTCGCTACTCTCCTTCTCCACTCAACTCTGTGTGTGGGAACAAGATTGTGTCTGCGCTTCCACTCCAGATGGCAGATTCTCTTTTTGCTCCACTTCGATTCTCCACCTCTCCTGCCTGTTGCGACTCAGTTGGAATTTGAAGCATGCTACGCAGAAAAAGAAATCAAGGCTAAAATTTAAAAATAGTGGGAGAGGTTAAAGAACCAAAAGAGAACTAAGAAAAAAAAAAGGAAAGGAAAACAAAAGACCTATCTAACTGCTTGCTCATCAGCTGTTCCAAACTTTAAATGCTTTGCCCGGCAAAAAGAAACCAAGGAGAGGAAACCCAGTTGTGTGATCCACAGAGGAAACTGAGCAACCCAGTTGTGTGACCCACAAAGACCACAACGGAGAACTGCAGCTACACTGCTGTATATTTTAATTTAGTACATGTTGTTTGCTGATTAAGCCTTTGAGGATTTTCACCCTGCCTAAATGAAACCAGTGGTTCAGGTTATGGTTTATGCTTCTGTGTCTGAGTTTGGGGAAAACCTAAGGTTTGTGCACTCTCTTGTCTGGGAAAGCTTTGGGTTTTTTTGTATGCCCCTTTGAATATCTTTCCACTTTAAAACCAGGGCAAAAATTTCCATACTTTTCCAAATGTAGGAAGAAACAATTGGAGAGTTGTAGGTGCATCCCTTTTGTAATGTACTTGCCCTTCAGTTTTCTACTTGAACTGGCTTCCTGCCCATGAAAGGACTTTCATAGCAAGACTGGTATTTTTACTAAATTTATTAGATTTTCAACCCACTTTTCTAGCAGTCTGTATCCAAAGTAGCTATTTTTTATTTATAAGCCTGCCCTATTTTGTGGGTTCAGGCCAACTTTCAACATTTTTATCACTAACCATAACCCAATTTGCAAGTACAAAAGGATCAGGGATGAACACTTTCCCCTCTGTTTTGCTTCCCCATCTCATGACTTCATGTTTACAGAAAAGATATGCATAGAAGAAGTAAATGTGTATAAATGACCATAATTGCAACATCCCTAGTGATTGGTAACCAACCACATCAAGGTATAGTCTGTGATCATAAGGAGCTTTATGACTTCAGATCTTCCTGTTCAGTGCAATGGGAGGAACAAAGCTGATTCACAAGTCCCCACTCCCCTTGTTGCTCACAGCTCTTGGATTGACCAGATGAGTTTGAGAGCTATAAGATCTTTCTCTAAATAGCTCATGACTTTAAGGATTAGCTTAAGGAACCAAAGCTAACTTAAAATAATAAAATTCCTTCCACTCCCTAAAGTTCTACAGCGTAGTGTTGTTGATTACACTTCATTTTGTCTAATTTTGGAAGTTAAGCTGGGTTGGGGTTGGATGGATTACCACTAGGGAATACTAAGACTATCTGTATAGCAAGAGGAGGGAATCTGGATGGAACCATGGGTAACTTCTGCCAGTGTGAGTTGACAGTGCTTGGCTATATAAACGAATGAGTTGACGCCATATAAGGAGTGGCTGGAGACGGCTCAAGAGCATGGGATGAAGAAGATTTGGTTGTAAGAAGTCTGGACTCTGGATATTAGAAAATGATATTATGACAATGATATTATAAGAGGTAGAAAGTATACTGTAAGGTTTAGTAAGGCACATGGAAGAGAAATTGATTAGACACATCATTTGGATATTTTTCTTTTTTCTGTTCACAGGACAGTTGGTTGCAATATTAATAATAACCTGGCTAAACATCGACATGACTCTGAGAATGACTTGAGTTTCTACTGTGTTTGCAGGCAAGGGGACTGGACCTGTCAAGAGTGCGGACCTGTGTGGTTGTGGCAGAAGAACGGCCCCGAATAGCTCTGACACAGTCTTTCTCAAAGCTTTTTAAGGATCTAGGCCTGCACCCCCGGGCTGTCAGCACATCATTTGGCTGCAGAGTTAACCTGGCTATATGTTTACAGGTGAGACAGAACCTTCAAAGTACCACTGCTTGCAAGAGAATGGCTGCGTTTCACACAACAGCTTGGTTAACTAATGCATGTGGCACTTAATGTTCCTTTTCCATATTGCAAGAAATATCTGTTTTTCTGTATTTTTGTTAAGAACCCTTTTCCATAAAGCTTTCACATCATGTTTAATAGCATTTATTCTGCCCTGGAGTTAGGAAGTGAAACAGCAAAATTAGAATTATGAAATTCATATCTTTTCTAAAGTCAACCTTCTTAATGTGGGCATCATTTTTCTCAGTACTTTATGTTTTATGCCAGTTGATTACTTCCGATTTGCGGAATAGGGATGGGAAATTGGTAATATGAACCACTTGCCTTAAAATAATTTTCATTTCTTCATCACTTTGGTGGCCTGTATCAAAGATTGTTTAAATGACTGTATTCTAGTGGGTGGCTTTACTCAGTGTCATTTTTCAGGGTTTCTGCCATCCTGACAGTTGCATTCCCTGGTTTGCATATTTAATTTTTTTAAAATGGTGTGCTGTGGAATTTGAAGATAGACGTTTTAATTTACTGAACAACAGGTTCAAATAAGCAATGGGGTTGTGTGTGGGGTTCTTTTTATTTTTTAATAGTACTCCTGCAGGTTGATACTGAACGAGAAAAACTAGTCATAAAGAAAGTAATAAAGTTTCTGAAAATAATGTTCCCAGGGAGGCTGGGAATGGAGTACCAGCACCATTTTCTAATGTTACCTCATATCCAGTTTAATTTCATTTCCGCTTCTAACAGTGATTTCAGAATTTTGGAAGCTTTTCCTATGGTTTATTGTTATTTATTTTGGGTTGTTCAGACTGTATTGGCTCTATAATCTGTTAGCTGTTGTTGTTGTTCCAGAGGCAAATAATTCAGAAAGCATACACGGTACAGTTTTTACCTCAGTTAAACCACTTTAGAATGCCTATGGACCATACTGTTTCGCCTCACAGAATAATTGTAGTGATAAAGGAGTTATAAATCCTTTGTCATGGATCTAAAGTGATCTGAAATAACAAGTATTGATTTTATTGGATCTGGTGCAGTTTATTTTTTTCTTACAAACAGGTCTCATTACTTTGTGATCAAAATCCTTAATCCAGATCCAAAAATAACGTGATGGGCTTTGTAACATATACCTGTAGTCAGATATTTGTAATATATAGTGGAATATTTTAAGTAGATCAGGATTGCCTGCAGTCCATTGGCTGCACGTTTTCTACCCTTGCTCGAACTGTGTTTAAAAACAGGACAACGTGGCTACCTCTCAGAGTAAGAAGGGAAGCAGTGGAGGAACTAGAAGAGATTGTTAAGTTTGAGGATAGCTGAGACTAAGGTAACCTCGACTCTTGATTCCCTATCTATTTCCCAGCTCTCAGATCCGGTATACTGTATAGGGATCTGAGTGCTGAAAAGAGAGAGAAAATTAATGGGGAGAAATTGATTCACTTGAAATGTAGAGTTGGAGGAGGGCTTTATGCATGCTATAGAGATGAATAATTTCTGTAGATCAAATCAAGCCAGGACCCTCAGTGGAAACTAACACGACTGAACTGAAGTGATAGTGATTTGGGCACATGAGATGGATTGACTCCATAGAGTAAGCTAGATCCTTGAGTTTCCAAGACATGAGCAAGGTTTTTTACTGGACCTGTGGTGGGACTCGTTGGCCAGAATCCTCTTGTATAAGGCTGTGCCTGCACAAATTAATGCTGTCATCACCTGCAGGTGTTTAACCAGCCATTAAACATTTTCTATTCTACCCCCTTCCTCAGGTCCTGAGGCTTCCTTCACATCTGTTTTCACCTGGGGAAGACTTTCAGAACATTGGGATGGGAGGGAGGGCTAAAATCATCACCACTAGTCCTGACACTGGAATCAGGACCACCATGGGGAATTTTTGGACATGAAAGGGTCCCCTCGGGCCGAGCATCCAGAAGCTTTCCCAGATCAAAAAGGATCCCAAGGGAGTCTGAAAACCTGGATGGCAGGATGGAATAGGAAACTTCTAATGGCCAATAAAACAATTTATGGCATCATCAGCATTTTCAGGCTTAACTTGACAGCAGTGGGTTTTTGCCGCTATAAGGCAGCTTTTTACATTTCACTGATGAAGGTATAGCAGTTTTGAAAAAGTTAGTGAGTGTTTGGAAATCCACTGAAGACATCAATTCTGCTGGTTATCACTCAGAATATTCAGTATGTTCTCATTTGCAATCTGCAATATTTGTAACCCTGAGTCTAAAATTTCACAATTAATACCCTTAGTAGCTCAGAGGCTTGCTTTGAATAAACCTCTTTTTTCCACTTTAAAACAAGTGGAGCCTACCCACAATGTGGGAGTACTGTCATTGGCATCCTTCAGTCTCGAAAGACTATGGTATCATGCCTGGAGTAGAGATCCTAAAAACAACACCTAATATGACTAAATAGACCAATTTGGGAATGGCAGTCTCTACCACACTGGGGACAGATGTATTCTGTTTCTTGCCTGGTCCTCGAGTTTCGTTCTTTCCGTGCCTGCCTCTTTTCTTCTGCCTGTTGGACAAATTCCTCTTCCAACAGGCAGAGGTAAAGAGTACTAGTTGATGAGAAAATGCATTGTTCTAAGTGTTCCCATTGGCTATCCTTCCACTAAAATAGCTATAATTGTGTATTTTTCTGGATATATTTTTCCAAATGGTTGCAAGAATAATTTCTTTCTCTGAGAGGCAATGACAAATGGGATGAACAGGCCTATTACCAGAAGTTTTCACTGTGGAAACATCATCACAATAATTCACCTCACCCATCAGCACTATTATGGTAAACTGTACTGCATGTCAAATTTCTTGCAGAAGTAATTTATTGTTGGAGGAAGGAATGAGCCTGTCATGGCATACTACCTTAAGCACTGCAGAGAACATCTTAAATCTGCTCCATTGTAAATGTACCACCAGCTACTGCTCCCTTCTAACAATCTCTTCCAAAATGACTGATGCTCAGAATGCTGCGTAAATCACAGAAACTGGATGGCAGAATATGTTGTAGGTTACCATCATTGTCCCAGAGATAAGTCTGTCATGCTTGTTAAATGTTGATTATCAGTTCAGGTACATCTATAGATCCCCGGATGCTTAATATGCTGTGTTTGTTCTCTTATGCCTCCAGTTTGTAGCAGAATCTACAAAAGTTACTTGTTTGGGGCTATAGCTCCCGGAGTCAAATAACCAGCATGGTCAGTGATTAGAGAAATACAGTGGTACTTCAATTTAGGAATTTAATCCGTTCCGAACGCTTACTCTTAAGTCGAAGTACTCTTAAGTCAGGGTACCTACTGTATCTAAAAAATTGAAAAAAATAAGTTAAAAAGATTTAAAACATGGAAAATAATTTTTGTAAGTCAAGCAGATTGTATCTAAAATTTGTAAGGCAGCAGTTTAAGCGCCAACAATTTTCCACTCTTAAGTCAAGCTGCTCTTAGGTCGGGGCACCATTGTAATGTCTCTAAGAATTACAAATGCAAGGAAAAAGGCAGGCTTGTGCTTGTTTGAATTTGAATTTGATTTGAATAACTTTATTGCCATTGTACTTTCGTACAACGAAATTAAATGCCATCTCCATTGCTAGAAAATGCTAGAAAAACTGCCAATTCCAACAGTGAGCTGTTGACTACAACGATCAGTGATTTTCACACTCCCCCTCCCCCTGATATACCTATACATGCATTGAGGAAACATGACTTACAAATGTGAAACATACTCAGGTGGATTGTGTATGCATGTGTTAGCTTTGTATCTTGGGAAACAGAATGTGGCCATTCTCTAATAAACTTACACATTTGATAGGCATAGTGGTGAAAAAGAAGAAGAATGGCCAACTGCCTATCCAAAATAACCATTCCCAAGTTCAGGAGAGCCTTCACCTTAGCTCGATTCAATGTTCTGCCCTCCAGATTGCTGGAAGGCAGATACCAGGGTCTTCCAGTGGATAGACGTGTTTGCCCTTGTGGCGAGGAGACTATTGAAACTATTGATCATGTCCTCTTGGAGTGTTCCCTTTATCGGGATATCCGGAGGACTCTTCTTCAGTCTACCTTGCAGCAAACTCAGGGGAGGCCAAGGGAGTTTTGTGTTCAACACCTGCAGGCAGATAAAAAGCCAGATGTAACTGTGGTGGTGGCTAAATTCTGTGTCGCAGCAATGAGGCATCGCTCATCCCTCCCCACTTCAGGTGGCGAGGTCAGATGATTGGCAATGTCCATTGTGTATTTATCCTTACCCCTTCTCATGATGTGGGCTGGAGGTGGTCTAGAGCACAGGCGTGGTCCCAGGCTGGAGACAATTCTAGACCTATTGAGTTGATTACTCTGTTATTGAGCCTACTGGGCTGGGAAGATTTTACCTGTTCTGGCTTTTATACAAAGGGTATGCTATTGTATTATGCTTGTTCTTGCGTGCATACTTTTATTGTTTTTATACGCTTTTATTTTGGTTTTATGTGGAATGTATTTTGTATTTTATCTGGTCAGTGACTGAAATAAAGACCTATAAAGAGATGAAAAAGAAACGTAAGGCTAGACAGGTACTTTGAGCAAACTACATCCTTTACCACCAGTGGTTCTCAACCTGTGGGTCTCCAGATGTTTCTGGACTGCAACTCCCAGAAGTCTTCATCACTAGCTGAGCTGGCCAGGTTGGGAGTTGCAGTCCAGGAACATCTGGAGACCCACAGGTAGAGAACCACTGCTTTATACAATCAAAAGTCATGCTACAGCCTTACTTGCTAATCTCTGCTTGTAAAATGGGTGTGGGTGTGGGTGCGTATGGGTGTGTATGGAGGCAGACTTAAGTTTTCTCTTCAAGTTCCCCTTCCACCAATGGAGTAGGGCCACTTGATCATCTCTGCAAGTAATGCTGCAAAGCTAGGCTATCACCTCCTTCCTCTTCTCCCAGATCTCTTCCTGCTGGAAATTGAACGTGATCGTTATTCTGACATTGCAGGAGGTGGTGCAAGAAAATCACTTTGTGTGGCATGCAAACTATTCAGTTTTTTTCAGCCAAGAGAAATAGGACATGTTGCTGCTTATTTATTGTGGGAGACTGGATGGGATACAAGAATGTGATTTTATACTAGCACAAATAATAGAAGAGTTGGTGTGATTAAATATCCTAATGTTTCAATTATTTTAACATTTCATTACATCCTGTGGTTCCTTGCAAGTTATTTATTTCAGTTACATCATTAATAAGCAGATAAGTTTTTGGAAAAATATAATTCCCAATATTATCAGTCTCATCTATAATATATGAGTTTCAAGGATGTTCTGGTACACAGCTTTGCATTATATCAGTATCTAACTATACAAGTCCAGTCCCTTTCAGCTTCATATTCATTGGCTGCCTAGTTACTTAAAGCCAAAACTGCTGGATAGCTCAGTGGGTTTAGACACATGCCTCAGGAACTAAAACGTTGGGATTTTGATTCTCCACTGTACCTGCCTGACTAGTTTTTCAAAGTCAGTGAGATATTTAAGGAGAGTTTTGCCAGTTTCACTCCCCCAGGGAGCTTCCATGGTTGAGTGAGGATTCAAACCACGCCTCCTAAGTTCTAGACCATCCCTCTATCCACCACACTGAGTAACCTTTTATCTATATATGCAAGGTCCAGTTTCAAAATTTTAAGAGTGAACAGAAGGCAGGGGAGGGAGGCAGCCATAAAGGATTGGGACTTACCCCATTTAACACAATGGTGATTAATATATTGTTATTACCAATGTCTAGAATATCCCAGTGTCGTATAGTGGATAGAGTGAATAAACAACTTATTAAATATCTTGTTTTCCTTGAAAGCCCTATGAAGGTCACTGTAAGTCATTTCCAAATTGATGACATGTAACACCCACAGAAATGTCTAGGCCAGTGATGGCGAACCTATGGCACGGGTGCCAAAGGTGGCACTCGGAGTCCTTTCTGTGGGCACCCGACATTGCCCCTTCATAGCTACCTGTATACAGGTTAAATTACTGTATTGGCACTTTGCAAAAAAATTAGTGGGTTTTGAATTGCAGTTTGGGCACTCAGTCTCTAAAAGGTTCGCCATCACTGGTCTAGGCATTAAAACTGAAATAGGCCAAACGGATATGGCCAAATCCAGCTGGCCATATTACAATAAAGCAATGAATAGTGAGCCCAGTCTGGGCCTCCTTTGACCATGTTAATTAGATATTCCTAGCTTTTGCCAGCTATTGATAACCTAAAGGTGAGGACATGCTCTAAAAATAAATACAATATGTATTTTGCAGATTACGGTACTTTGAGGAAATTAAAACTTTGGAGAATGGAGTCCTCTGCCTCACAACTGAGTTATTACCATTACCATTATTACCCATTATGGCTGTGCTTGAGTTATACCAATCCATCATAGGGATGGAGAGATCCCTACATATTGAAAATGAGCAGTCCAGGAAGAAGTGCACACCAGAGCATTTCCCCCTAATACCTAAATGTAATCTCAGTGAATTTCTAGGATGAAGGATTACTCGGTTACATAGAGTCTCTTGGAAGATAGAGTACAGGCATGGACAATAACCATTTTGTTTGTAGATAGATAGATAGATAGATAGATAGATAGATAGATAGATAGATAG
>JAHTLZ010003542.1:74662075-74708634 GCA_023846285.1 Phrynocephalus versicolor
ATGGCCATCCAGCCTCTGCTTAAAAACCTCCAAAGAAGGAGACTCCACCACCCTTTGTGGCAACATATTCCACTGCTGAACAGCTCTAACTGTCATGAAGTTCTTCCTGATGTTCAAATGGAATCTCTTTTCCTGTAGTTTGCCGCAAAATGTGTGGAAGTCTTTTAGTACAACAAATAAGGTTTTAAGTTACCAAAGATTGTGATTCTCCAAAACTCAATCAAAGACTCATTGATGCACCATGAAAATGTCATCAATGTTTCATGATTAATAAATTCTTTTTTTTATGAAGATTTTTGTCATCCCAGCAAAGCTACCCACAGTGAAAGCTGCCCACTATGTCTTTAAAAAAATCTGTTTTCTGTCATTTCTAAGCATAAGCCATTCGGGTCTTTGTACTGTGATTGGGAAATTCAGTTCTCCCAGACATTACCTAAAGTCAGAAGGTATGGTCAAAAAAAAAAGAGTGATCCCTGTAGGAACATGAGAGAGTTGGGTGCTGGTTAGAGTAGGTAGCTCATAGAGAAAAAAGGGGGCTTTTCAAATATAAAAGTGAAATATACCTCAACATCTGTTTCCATGTCTCTAAGAAATCTGAGAAATTGTGAGAGAAGCTGTGGCGTTTCCTTTATATTGTTTTTGAACAATGGAATGAGTTTTGGGATCTCGCTGTCCACTAACAATATTGTCTATACTGTTTCTTAAATGGTTTCACTCTGTTTGTCACAGGTTAACAAATCTATTGCTGTCTCTTCTGTTTGCTCTACTAAGAATGTTGACCTCGTTGTTGTTTTCTTCATGTTAAACCTTTAAATCGCATAATGGCTTAATTTGTGAGATTTCTATATTTGACATGGTTTTTCCTTTTATTTTACCCCCTGCTTTTTGCATTATCCTCTTTTTATTTTCCTCCCAATTTCCATTCCACCCTCAATCCTTTTTTATGATTATTATTTCCCGTGTGTTACTGTCTTTCCTTTCCCCCCCTGTTCCCTCCTATTCCTGCTGCTGTAGCCACACAGGCTGGGGAAACTGGCCGAGCAGGTAGGGGATTTTTGTGTTCCCTAAAATACAAACCTTTCCACTCCTAACAGTGGGACAGACTAGATGGGAGTCTGGAGATCATTTACATTTCTGTGTGTGTCTGTGTGTGTGTGTGTGTGTGTGTGTGTGTGTGTGTACGTACGCATGTTGTCAAATTTATGTATATTAAAAAGCGTTTCCATCCCTTCTGGTTCTTCAGCACTATTCAAGTTTTTCAGTGCTGACATAGGGAGAGAATGGGAAATTAGCCTGTCCTATTGATCTGGCTCCATCAAAAGTGAGCCATCATTTTATCAGCGCATCGTCAGTTAAACTTGATCTTCAACGATCAGGTTTAACTGTTAAGTACCAAAGTGTTGCAAGTCAATTTCGACAAATCGATTCTGGTCAATTATGGAAACATTTCCTGAGGTAATATTTATAGATCAACTTCTTCCACCCTCTAATCATGATGCTTGACATCAGGTTCTCCACTCAGTGCTAGTCTGTTACACTGCTGAGTTTACCAGCACACTGAAAACTCTGGCTTCTACACCGGCTAGATAGGACTTGTGTTCTTGTGTTGGCTTTAATAACAAGCTGGAGTGGCGAATGTGCATGTTACCTTTCCTGTAACTTCCTCTTGCTGTCTTGGTGGCGGGATGCTGATCTGTGTTGAATAGATGTTACTTGTTTAGATGTCTCTTGCCTACTTCAGTATGGAATCTGTAACAAAAGGCCACACGGGAAAAATAAACTTGGAGAAAACAGTGTAGAAGCTCAAAGGAATTTTAGGTGTTCCTTCTCGCTAACTCACACTGTGTGCTGGATAGCTGTCATCCCTTTTTGTATATGTTTCCAGTATCAGTTTGATATCCTATGTTGTATTGACACCACAATAATTCCATTCTGTCCCAGTCTTGGAAGTGAGTGTCCGTACACCTAACAAGAAGCCAATCACAGTGTTGTGACTAGTGTGCCTGTCAATATACTTCTTTTTTTCCCTCCCACAAATTTGTATTCTTTGGCTTATGTTTAGGTAGAGAGTGTACACTAAAACATTCACAAGCAATGCCACATGGTTCCTATTTGTTTGTGTAGGAACATCAAAAGCTGACATTGTAGCATATCCTGAAACTAGTTAGAAAACAATGTGGTTTGATGCATCTGGTTATAATGCAAGTGAGCTATTCTGGGCTTGAGTATCTGGAATTTAGGATGAATAGAAATCTCCTGTTTCTTGGCAGCCAGGTGCATAGCAGATTCTTTGAGGAGATAACCAGCAGAAATGCCTTTGCAGAAGCTGAAACAAGGAAAAAGAAAATAATGGTTTGAGCTTAAAGAGGTGGAGGAGGTGAAGCAGGTGGAAGCATCTGTGAAATGAGGCACAGCAATGCTTTAGATTTGCATGTTTATTTTAGAATACATCACCTCCAAAAAAAGGGGGAACTACATGTTTTTAAAAGGAACAGAATAACTGCTTATACTTCTTCAGTCCATATCTCTTAATATCCCATAACTTGCTCATTCACACCATCAGTCTTGGATATACCCTCTGCATGTATGTCTCAGCAGATCCATGCTTTCCACTTTGACCGCTTGCTTCTGCCATTACCAAGTGTGTGTGTCTTCTGAACTTGCCTTCGTTTCTCTTTTACCAAATGTGAATACCTTTCAGTACTTTTACCTTAACATGAGATGGTAATAACACAAACAACTGTGTTATTGTATAATTGTAAACAAAAGGCTAGTGAGTATGTTAAGGAAGGTATTAGATTGACCCTCTCCCTGATACTAATATAATCACTGTTTTTACCATTACCTCGTGAGTTTTCATTGTCAATATTCATGGTAAGTAAAAGGTGGAATACTTGCACTGAGCAAAGTGCTAACTGAAAATGTGTTTGTTTTCAGGGAACATCTGGGCCGGACCCAACCACTGTATACGTTGACATGAGGGCCCTCCGACATGACAGGTATGGGTTTTGGTTTCATCTTGCATAATTAGAAGGCAAGCCCAAATGTCATAATTTAACAATGTGCAGTGAAAAGAAGTATCTCCATTTATCTGTCCTAAACTTCCTGATAGGTATAGTTCTTGAAATGTTTACAGATCATTTTATTACGTACAGAAGAATGCTTAACATAGTCTGAGGTGACATAACAAATGTCAACAATGCAGCAGCAATAAAAAGTGGTGCCTCAAAAAATAAAAAAAACTGCTGCCTTACTCCATTAGAACACCATTGGTTGCTGAGCAAAGAAGAAATCTCTCTTCAATACTCATTAGAAGATGAGCAGTATAGCAGCTGCTAAGAACATAGGTACTCTGGAAGCAATCATATGTCTGACCATTGGCCGTCTAGCCAAATACTCACAGCTCTGACTGGCAGTAGCTTTCTGGGATTTCTGGCAGGATTCTTTCCTTGCCTTTATCCCTGGAGATCCCTGCCGAACCTCCCATCTTGATGCCAGCCAGGAGCCAGACAAGATGGACCTGCAGTCCTCCTCCCTGCAGTCCTCCTCCCTGGGAAAAGAAATATCCTCCTGCCTCCAGGTGTGGTCAGTATTAAACTAACAATTAATTAATTGTCAGTTAATTAAACTAACAATTAATCCAGGGGTCAGAGGTTAGGCATAGAGCCGGAAGGAGCAAAATCCTTTTATCCTTTACTTCAGACAGCAAAATATTTTGCCCCAGAGATGCAATGAATTCTCCGAGTCTCCCATTTTTATAACTCTTTTTTTAAACCCTATCTATCTTGTCTGGCCCCTGCTCTGTTGTACTAATGGAGATCTACAGGCATTTTGCAGCTTTAAAAAACTATGGAAAACCAAATCAGTAGAAGCTACTGGTAACATTAAGCAGGCTGCTGCTGAAATTCTGTAATAAAGACTTCCCTTCAGGGTTCCTCTGTCAACTGATCTTTCTCTTCAAGTCTCTTTTGGGCAGAGGGTACTATTTACAACCTACATGCCTACTGTGTGGCATTGTTCCACTTAGTACTGAGCTGCTTCCTCGTTGCTTCCTAGCACATCCGTCTAGCTAATACATTTTAGCGGATTTTAAATTATGTGCCCACATGTGCTGAATTCAGCGAAATGCATTAGGCGAATGTTAAATATGCAACAGGCTACTCAAGGCTCTGGCCTGGAATGCAATGAGCTGCTCAGTAGGTTAGTCGGGCAGGAGTGCTATGTTGGTTTTTCCTCTCCCGCTCCGCCCATGAAAACGGAAGAATGTAGAAGCACACTCACACTAGCGGAAAGAAGCGGCCCTGTAAAATTGGCTTCCAGAGAAAAACACCCAAGGGGTTTGGATTCTCATTCATTGGTTGTGGTATAATTAGAAATCTGTGTTTTACTGAAGGCAAACAAAAAAGGGCATGCAAATTAGACCATTTCCTCTGAACAGTAATTTAATTAACGACATCATCCAGATAGAAAAGCTTTTTGCAAACAGAAGAAAGTTCTTGTTTTATTATAAAAACAATTATGTAGAGAATTTCAGCATATATTGGAATTAGTGGTGAGTGAATTCCTTGTCAACTCCGTTCCACGTGGAATTGCTCTCAGCAAACAGAGCAGAGTCTCTCAAATTTGGAAAATTGACCTTTAAGCCTAAAAGGACTGGGCTTGAATCTGCAGGGTGGCTGAGGACGGGAGACATCCATAGGGTCACCATACATTGGAGGTGGCTTGATAGTACAATATAACAAAAAAAACCTAAACCAACGGCATAGCAAGGTTTTGGGACCCTGGTGACAAAGTTGTTTGTGCGCACCTCTGGCCCTCCCCAACCCCATCACATCCACCCAGCAAGGGGGGGCAATCCTGTGGGCATGGGGTGGGTGGGCATTTGTGTGTGTGTGTGTGTGTGTGCGCGCACACACACACACACACTTACCTTCTGCAACGTCCCAGAGCAAGATGAGGAAGAGTTGGAGGAGGAGGAGGGCGCTGCAGCCACAGCGTTTGCATGCCTGCTTGCTTTGCTGCTCGCCTGGCACGTGGTGGAGGAAGAGGCGGCTGCGACAGAGTGCGTCCCATTGCCAAGCCTGAGGACTGCTGGTGGGAGGGTGCAGGGCTTCCTCCTCCCCCTCCCCCTCCAGGCACCCCAGATTGCTGTGCCCAGGGCAGATGCACCCTTCTAACCCTCCCAGATACACCCCTGCCCTAAGAATTTTGTCCCATAGTACTTCCAGTAACAATCAAAACAGCAGAAGATGGTCCAAAAGAGATGGGTTCCCCTTACTGCCACCGCCCTGTGTCTGCACTGCAGAGAGCAGCAGAAGGAGCCCTGGCACCTGCCACTTTGCCTCAGGTGCCTTGGAAAAACTGGATTTTCCAGGTCTCAGGATGCCTTGATTTAGCTGTTATGGGCAGCATGAAGTGCTACAGGAGAGAGGCATTGGTGTGTTCTGTTGTGATTTTCATCCAAGCTTAAGAAGTTGAGGGAAGAAACAAACCATTCGGAGAGCCATTCAGTCCAAAAGATTCTTTCTTACACCATATACTTCATCTACTTTGTGCCCCATGAACTGATGGTAGGCAGAAGATTCCATGTGAGAACAAAAGCAAGCACCGGCTTTTCTTATACACTAAAAGGCAGGGCTACAATCTGCATTAACAAGCACATGCTCCTTAGCCCTTGGTTTTTTAATTAATGTGACTAATGAAGCAGTGGGATTTGTAAGAGAGGATCAGAAATGAGATCCATCCATCCATCCACCTTTCAACTTTAAGTCATTCTGAACTGACCTTCAGAGCCAGAATCCTTCCAAGTTATCTTTCTTTTTCTGCTGATTCCTGGACAAAGTCGTCAAACAAAGCTCAAAACAAAGAGGAGCTTTATTAGGCCAGAGTTGGAGTACAGAATTCTGCCAAACCATGTGCCACTCAACCTGTTCCTATTTCTATTTAAAAAGGGGGTGGGGATTTAAAGGCTAGAAATAGGAATCAATGAGCCGTTCTTTTAATTTTTGACAAGTTCAAAATTCTAAACTAATTATTTGCTCTTAAGGGTGTTACGAACATAACTGCAACTGCAGCAGCCCTCTCTCTAGCCTTTCAAGTGAGAAGGAAAATGTGGCAGGAAAGCATTGGCTTGGGAGCTGGGTCGTTCCCTTTTGGTAATCACCGGATATGATCCATGCAACCTTTACAGCAGGGGCGGCATGAATCACATTTCAGACATACCTTCTCTTTCCCCCAGACTGTTTTATTCGGCATGCCCATGGCATTATAAAAAGCATGTGGGTGTAGACTTCAAAAAACAGCCTCAGAAAATCCTCAGGAACATGGCACATCAACCAGGGAAATGCATGTGTAAAAATAGCACAGGATGAAAATAGGACAGCAATATTTGATAAGCAGGAAAAGTAAGAATAGAGTAAAATGAATGACAGCAGGTACAGGGTGTTCAATTATTGACTAGCTTTGATTATGTAACCCTGAATGATTTGGACCCAAATGGTTTAGAAATTACCTATGCCTCATGCTAATCTCTAGTTTCCAAGCTAAAACCAGGGGTGCTATCTAAAAATACGAACAAGAAGGGCAGGCATGGATGTATTCTAAGTAACTGCTTCTCCCAAAAATCTTTTTTTCCTTGAATTAATCTAAGCTTTGAGTCTAAGGTCCTTGTGGCTGGAAAACATGTAAGTAGCCAAGATTAGAATAACATGGTCTATTTCAGTATAGGATACCTAGTGTGTTGTAGTGAATCAAACCAAGATATATCTATGAGCTGATTAGGATGCATCACATATTTTCACTCTTCCACATCCTGTGAGATAAACTGATAGAGCAGCAGGGTCCATCCCAACTGTTAAGTGCCTGAGAAGCCTGCAAAGTGGCCAGGAACCTCAAAGTAAAGTATAGGAAGACAATTAGACCAATTAATTACAAGCCATTAGATTTGTCATAATTTCATTTGCCAGCAGAGCACTTATGTACGTGTTCAAGATTACATAGGCTTACGATATAATGTTGATTTTCTGGAAAATTGCTAGTTTGGATGAACTGATTAGGCACAAATTACATTGAAAAGGGTGAATAAGCAATTGTACATACAGTAGGTTAAATAATCTTTCCTGGAAAATAAATTGCATACCTCTAGATTTGGCTGGGGCATGAATATCAAAAGAACAAACAGTTTGTTCCCTTCTTCTTCCTATTAGCGTTCTTTTTAAATGTAACTTGGGGCCGCCTGAAGACTTTGTTTTTAATTCTGAGGCAGTGGACATGGTCATTTTACCTCCACAAGCTCACTGGATGAGTCCTTATTTCAGCATGGTAGTATCCTTCATCTCGCTAGAGTGCAGGAGGGTAACCTGAAGATCCAACTTTGTTCTTTTCTGTCCTGAGCTCTGCTGCTGGTGTCCCCCCCCCCCATGTCACTGAGTTTCTGCAGCCCGAGGCAGTCAACTCATTCTGCCCAATGGTCAGGCCGACCCCACTCAGACCTACCTGCTGTTGTATTCTCTCTCATGCCATTGAGATCCAAAAATCAGCCTACAAAGACTCCTCTTTCCACATTTGTGCTCTGTCTTATGGGGCTGGGGCATTCTCACGTGTGTTGAGTCAACATTTGAACCACAGTATTTGCAACTTTTGATTTCAAAACTTATGCTTATTGCCTGCTGTCAGAAGTGAGTTTGAGGACAGCAAGAAACATATTTGTGGACTGGTGATGGGTGAAACTCAAGTTGTTAGAGACTGTGTACTCTGACCTTGAAAATGTTTGTTTTTTTAAAAAAATTATACCTCCCAGAATCCCCTAGGCAGTATGAGTGGCTAGAAATTCTGGATGATGTAGTCCAAAAAACTACCCATATTTTTCCATGTATAAGGCAATATATTTTTCTAAAATTGTTAGCACAAAAATTGCAGGTCGTCTTATACACAAAAGTAAGCCAGAGTTGCAGAACTGCCCATATTTGGTCTTGGCAATCAGGCTTCTTCCAGTCACGAGCCTCATGTAACTGACATCAGCTGATGCTGCACAAACCAATTGGAACACATCCCTTTGGAGGTGCAAAGCACGTAGGCCTTGCACAGATGTGGAGTTGTTCTGTTTTATGCTTCAGATATTGATTTGTTAACGGGGTTTGAAAAGTGGGAGGGGCGCCTTATACATGAGGGGCATCTTATACACAGAAAAATACAATAACATATCGAATCTCAGCATTTACATGATACTTAAATATGGCACTGAAGTTTTTGCATCCTCATCACTTTTGCTCGTACCTTTTTTGTTTTTCAGAGTGCGTTTAGTAGAAAGGGGATCTCCTCATAGTTTGCCCCTCATGGAATCAGGAAAGGTAAATCTTTCTCAAAATTCACACTTTCTTAAAGGATAGATGACATAAATACTTCAGCTTATGTATGTATGTATGTATGTATGTATGTATGTATGTATGTATGTATGTATGTATGTATTGGCCACATTTATGTACCATCTACCTAGTGGTGAGTCTCTACTCTGGGCAGTTTCCAACATTGTAATCAACTCCTTCCCATCCCACATTCATCAAAAGTGCCAGATAATTCCCACAAAAACCACAATGGTATGTGTGAGTTATGTACAGGGAAGGTGGTTGGGAGGAATAAAAAATTACAACACAGATGAAAGCAGTGGTCTAGGGAAAGGATAGTACAGCTACACGTACAGCTGAGGGACCTTCCATGTCTGGACTTTCAGATCCAATGTGCGCAGGTGGTCCTTAGAGACATGGTTGCACACATGAGGTCAGTGCCATGATAATTCCTACAGTGATAGCAGAAATTACAAATCTTTCAGTATGATAATTCTGCATTTATTAATAGAACTAAAGCCCCCCTCCCATTATTCCAGTAATGCACAGTAATTTTTCGGGGCTAAAGGTGGGGTATTCTTGTTGTTGCATTACCATGAACCCATCCCACTTTGCCCTTGGTTTGGTATATTCTTTAATTTGGAATATCCATGTAGGTGGCTCACATTCAGAGCAGAAAATGTCTGTGTTACCCACTGAAAAAGGTTGAGGAACTTCCTCTGTTCAAACACTGTACAGGCTTTCAGTAAATAGTTGATGTGTGAGAAAGGGAGAGGCCATTTCAAATATTTGTAAAACCGATTTGTTGAGAGAGAGCAGAAGAGAGGAAAAAAGAAAATTAAAAGGCGTGTTCTCTTTCAGTGACTGAAGGATGATATACCACTTCAGTAATGTAATATAGTGTCATCTCACAACAGTCTTTTAAAACACACGTCTGTCTCCAGACTTGGGCACTTGGCAGACCACACAAGCCAGATTGCCCATTGAAACAAGGATTTTGATAGAAATGCATGTAGTGAGAATTTTGACTCAGAACATAGCTAGAAACAAGAGGGGAGGATGAACTAAATTGAAGTGATGAACTGTTTTGCAGATATGAGACCAACTTCATTTATAGGTTGTATAACAGCATTAAAAAGTATGAAGATTGAGTCATCCATATCAGTTGCTGGAAGCAAATGGTAGGCTAGATTCTGTGTATATGAGATTGGAGTCAGTCAGGTTATGAGCGCAATCCATCAGTGTGAAATGCATTTGTGGCCTTTGGCTGTTCTCTCGGACCAGAACCTTAGAGACTTGTTAAATATTTTTGCAGTTTGTTTACATGCAGCCAGAGATTCACCAGTCGCTCTGCACGGCCGGGTGCCTTACTCTACACCAGATGTTGGTCTTTTGATAGATCAGTGTTATCTAATAATGGCTCCTCAGCCTTTTACACAAGGGTCTTCTCCAGCCTAGACTTGCAAGTGCCAAGAATGGGTTCTTTAAGACGGAAGCAAGGGCTCTGTCATGGAGATACACCCCTTCTCCATCATCAGTATTGTTAGTTGTTGCCTTGGACATAAAGCAAAGTGTTCTGCTTATATACCGCCCCATACCACTACAAGTAGTCTCTGGGCGGTTTATAAAAAAACAATTAAAAGAAAAGAAAAGAAAAAAAGGGAAAAAAGCGAGAGGAGTGGATGACATAACACCGCTCAATACAAGTTGTCATCATGTTTCGAGGAATAGGTAGTCCCACATCACTTATTTTTCCAAGATACCATGCCAACGTCTTTCTTTTTCTTAAAGCTTTTTCTAGGAGTTTCCTGAAAGAGTTCAAAGGAAAAGAAGGAAAGTTATATGGTTGCATAAATCCCTATATGCATCATCTGGCTCCTGACCAAATGTGACTTTTATATTTCAATAGATCCTCCCTGGAGTTCGCATCATTATTGCTAATCCGGAAACAAAAGGCCCCCTGGGAGATTCTCATCTTGGAGAGGTGAGTCATGAGCTGTGCCCCAGTTCGGTACTTGAATCGCATGACTAGGTTAAAAGCAACCTTCCTTTCCTTGATAAGCGTGTGACAAACAGCTCACTGTAGCAGTCATCATGTACTGTATGCAGCTTTATGTAGATGTGTGAAATGAATAGCAGGCAAGTTAACAAACAGCTTTTCTCTGTGTGTCATCTCCCATTAGCATTTCCACAAGAGTCCATGGAACACCAACAATCAAGGCATGAATACCTTGTGTGATGTGGGGAAAAGAGAGTCCATAAATCTCAGAGAGCCCACTGAAGTTGATAGAGATTACCGTATTTTTTCATGTATACAACTATATTTTTGTCTCATCGTCAGTTTCAGACATGTAATGGAGATTAGAGTTACCCCCCACCTATCGTGGGGGCTAGGGAGCTAACCCAACCCGCAATAATGGAAGATCCACGAGATGCGGCTGATGCATTGGGTCAGGTCTGGGGGGACTATCTGAGGCCCCCTACACTTATCTGAGGAGTGGCACTTACCCGATGGGCCTGTCAGAGGCCCCAGAAGTGGTTTCCGGTGATCCAGAAGTTACTTCTGGTTTGCCAGAAGGCACTTCTGGTTCTCCGGAAACCACTTCTCGGGCCTCTGATAGGCCTGGGAAGCCTGTCAGAGTCCACAGAAGTGGTTTTGGAAGATCCGGAAGGCACTTCCGGTTTTCTAAAAACCACTTCTGGGGCCTCCGACAGGCCCAGGAAGCCTGTCGGAAGCCCGTTCAGGGCAACACCAGGCCTGAGGTAAGTGCAGGAGGCCTCAAACGGGCCCACACAGCTTGTCCTAGGAGCCCTTTGTTTCATATACTGCGTTCTCATGATATACCAGGACTGCATTATATGAAACGCGAAATGGTGGAACACGAGTACAGTGTATCAAATTAGAATAATTGTACACATGCTGCTGACTGGCTTGGGTAGAACTGCTCTCGTGTTTGCTTTTCAGTGTGAAAGCTACCACTGAGTTAACACTCATGAGCTAACATCCATGTCATAGAAAGCCTCTTAGTAGAGGCCAGATGTTCACTCTTACAATGTCTGAAGCCTTGTTAAAAGTATTTCATCCAATGAATATTATTTTCCCTCCTGACATAGATATGGGTCCATAGTGCTCATAATGCCAGTGGCTACTTTACTATCTATGGGGATGAATCCTTGCAGTCGGACCATTTTAACTCAAGACTTAGTTTTGGAGACACCCAAACTATCTGGGCACGGACTGGCTACTTAGGATTCCTACGAAGAACAGAACTGACAGATGCAAATGGGGGTGAGTCTGTGGGTTCAGTTTATATCCTGCCCAAAGCTTATAAACAATGGTTTTGTTTGTTTGTTTGTTTGTTTTTGGAAGAGTGGTTCATGCAGACAGCACAGCCTTGTGCACAAGCATCTAAATCAGTGGTTCCCAACCTGTGGGTCTCCAGATGTTCTTGGACTGCAATTCCCAGAAATCCCTTCCAGCACAGCGAGTGGTGGAAGCTTCTGGGAGTTGCAGTCCAAGAACATCTGGGGACCCACAGGTTAAGAACCACTTATCTAAATTATCTATCAGTTGCACAATATTTCATTTATTGAAAGACTAGTGTGAGTTAATGTATTGGACTGCCCACTTGTGGATCCAGCGCTGGGAGTTCGTATCTCCACTGTGTCTTCTTGGAGAGGGATCAATCCAAATCACCTGGAGTACGTGTGGGTTGACTAGATTACATGCCTTACCGCCTGCAGTGGGCTAAGCATGTTACACAGCCCCAGATTGCCTCCAGAAAGAGAGGCTGGGCAACCATTTCTCAGGATAGTAGTTGTGCGTTTTTCAGGCTATTTGGCCGTGTTCTGGAAGTTTTTCTTCCTGATGTCTCGCCAGACCCTGTGGCTGGCATCTTAGAGGGCAAGGAGCCCAGGGAACTAGGAATTCTTGTAGCTGGTGTGAATGTGCTTATGCTCACCAAATGTACATGATTTAGCTCTTCACCTAATGAATTGTTTTGTTTGCCTTTTTCTTTCTCCTAAAACCAGAGCGACATGATGCACTTTATGTGGTAGGTGCACTAGATGAAGCCATGGAATTGAGAGGAATGAGATACCACCCCATAGATATTGAGACATCTGTAATTAGAGCACACAAAAGCATTACGGAATGGTAAGTATTATGTGCAGTGCTTCTCTTAGTCTGAGTGCAGAAGTACACAAACAGAAATATCATGCTGTTATGCTGTAATTCTGTGGTTCCAGGTGGTTTGTTTTTAGATATATTAAATCTTGAACTCCCAGCGTCTCAAACCGTAAGGTTATCTTGGTTTCCAGTAGTACTGCCTGTCAAATCATGAGTGTTGTGTTTCAGATCTTTTTTGTATTTTGAGTAGAACTATTGAAAACAATAAAACCTAATGCGAGACAGCTATAGGTGATACTTAAATTAGACATGTCACATTTCAATGAGTCTACTTTAAATACGGCTAAATCGGGATCCTACCCAGTTGTGTCTTGCACAGTGTTTGCCCAATCAAGAATGGCCTTCAAAAAGCAATTCCAAATTCTGTGCTATAGATTAAAGAAACATTATTATGTTTGAGAGTCAAACGAGTGAATCATTTACTCATGATACAAATTTCTTCCTTGCCTTTCAGTGCGGTCTTTACCTGGACAAATTTGTTGGTCGTTGTTGTGGAGCTGGATGGATCAGAACAAGAAGCCTTAGACCTGGTTCCTTTGGTCACCAATGTGGTCCTGGAGGAGCATTATCTGATTGTAGGGGTGGTGGTGGTGGTGGACGTTGGTGTCATCCCTATCAACTCCCGTGGAGAGAAACAGCGCATGCATCTACGAGATGGATTTTTGGCAGACCAGCTCGATCCCATCTATGTGGCCTACAACATGTAGTCTTGTGTCTTTAAGGCTTCCATGGACTTCACTCTAGATGTATAAAACATTTTTTGACATACACTAAACAATGTGCTGATAAGAAAGGGACGCTCTTCAGAACGAAACTATTTCTATTAGGACTCACTGAGGCGCTCATATTAGCAGGACAAATAATGTGAAATGTGTTTCTTTTACCACTACATTTTAGCACAGAAGGACTTTGGGGTACTACCTTCAGTTTGTTGGAAAGCCCATTATTAGACTTTTTTAAAAAAGATTATTTTTTGCTTATTGGGATGATACTGCTTTCTAAGTAATATGGCTTTGTATTTTATGTTAAACTGAAGTAGCTAATTTTTGTTTTAAATCTTCCCTCCAAGTGGATATTTTTGAACAGCTCATAATATGACTGAATTGTTTTGGTTTACTTGTTTTTAAATGTCCATAAAGAATCTTTTCCAGAATGGATCCATTACTAATTTTAAGCCATTTTGTATTCCATTGTCTTAGAAGATGACATTGAGGTACGAGGAAAATACTCAAAACAGCACCTTCTCAAATTAGAGTTTTTAACAGCATTCTCTCCTGGAAATGCTGAAAGTGCAAAGGTGAAAAGGACCTTTGCTTATTAGTGTTAGGATGAACAGAAATTTATAAATAAGGTGTATTTCGGCAATGAACTTGCAGATATCTTTGTACTAAACTAAAAAGATAAAATAAGTTAACTACTTCTGTAATTATGTACAAAACCTTTAATTTATTTTGATCTCTTTAGAAGTATAAAAGAGAAACATTCAAGAATATTAAGCTCTTGTAATGTTTGCTAATATAAAAACAAAAGGGGTTGTATTATCTTGAGTGGATAGTATCACATCGAATATATATATATGAAATATAAATTCACTAATGACAAAAAAAAAAGATTTTAAAGTTTTAAAAGGATGCAGTACTCATCACTTGCATGGTGTCTCTTTGCCCACTGTAGATAAGCAAACATTATTCACAAACTTTAAGGGGGAAAAAAGCAGTCCTGGATTCCTAAGCATCCCTATCTAAAAAGATTTTTTTTTTCTGGATACCAGCAAGTGAGATCACTGTGCTGCCTGCAAGACCGTGAGTGGATTTTTAAGGTCGCCATCCTGCCAGCCAGCATGCACAGAGTTATAGGCTGTGGAGTGGTTCCTGTAGAGTCTTAGGGCCATCCTACCCTTTCCCACCAGCTCCCCCGGTATCCGGATGCTGTCCCAAGCCTGCGGCAGTTCTTCGCAAGGCCACTGAGTTTCACCTGCAGGCCTCCTAGACAGAAGACTCCCCACGTCCTGTTGCCTTTCTGTTTCTAGCGCCTCTTCTTAAAATGGCGGGAGGAGCTGGGAGAACAATTGAAGGGATGCTAAGCGAGGAGGCCGCGGGAGACCTCTGGCTGCTTTCAGACCGCTTGGGCATGCCTGCTTGAACGAGCAGGGGCAGGAGCCCGCACGGATGCTGCTGGGGGAGGGGTGTGTGCAGGGCAGGGGCCCCGTGGGAGCCCTTCTCCATCCTGCTTTCTAGGCACCCAGCAATGTAGGAGTTGCTTTGCGGCCAAAGACTTTTTAACAGTGCACTACAAAGGATTCTTTTCTTTACCGTGGAGGTGACAGTAAATATTTGTGCCAGCATGGATGTTCATACACTTCTTAGACTTTAGAAAAGTCGGGTTTTTGAAGAATAGCAGGTTTTTTTTTTCATAGCTGCCTAATATTGTTGCACAAAATTTGTCAAAAAATTTTCTAAGGTTTTTTTTTAAGTAGTTCTTTTTTTGGTGGTCATTTTGCACAAGAATTTTCATTTTTATCGATTTGCCTCTCTGCTGGCTTCTCTTTACTTTGGGTATTGGGAAGGCACAAGTCCATCCACTTCACACTTGGTAGAAAGTTGTTGTTTTTAAATAGGCTCTCTTATAGCATATTGGTTCTTGGGGAGTAATCTGAAAGCCACTCTAAACTTATCTGGCACAGCTGGGTGCAACTGCTAACACGTCCTTATGCCAAACATAGGAACTGAAATGGATGTGGCAAAGTGAATGCCATCCCTCAGTTCCAAAGGGAATCTGCTTACAGAAGGATAAACAGAAAAATGTGCGGATCACAGATGCCTTTTGTTTCGTTTTTAAAATCTTGTTCTCTTTCAGTAAAGTGAATCTTCTGATTCTAGTTCTTTCGTTATCTTTTCTTTTTTAATGCTGATGTTGGTTTTATCCCGGTGTAACTCGGTTAACTAGTGTCTGATCTAAAGAGGGTGAAGCTGAAAGCAGGAGCAATCCAAGAATGCTTTTTAAAAGAAATAAGAGATTCAAAATAATTAATTTGCTGGTGTTTGTTACAGAATTATGCATGGCTAAGACAGTTGCAGGACAAAAAGCTACAAGATCTTTATATGACATGTATAAGAGAAATATTTTGCCTACTGTTGCAGACTTCATTTGATTCTGAAGACCCAGTCAAAACAAAATATAAAACATGCAGGATTCCTTAAAAGTAAGGGGTGTATTTTAGTCTGCATGTAGAAGACAGAGTATCTCACTGTGGCAAACGTCTTCGCCATTTAATTTTCTGGTACCCTTTTTCTAGATTTTCATTTGCCCTGTGAATATTTTTACTCATGTTCCAAAGACCAGTCTTGAAATGTTTTGTCAAAGGATTGGTGTTAGGGTTTGTTTTCGTAATATATTATTTTATTTGGTCCCCTAAAATAAACCTATTTTTCTCCTTCAAATGTCAAGTTGCTGTAAGGTTCAGACAAGCCGTTTATTGATTATGAGCATAATTACAGTGTATGAACTAACTTGTGATGTCCTTGCTATTGCTGATCTCAGTGCTGCAAAACACAAATTTAGCTGTCATTTTGTTAAAGCATCACTTTTAACCTTCACCAAGTCAACTTTCCACTCCTGGGGAGGTGACAAAGGACTGCAATGCAGTCGTACAACATAGTTAATGACTGAACTCTTCTGCAACCTGTCACCTTGGGTTGTTTGAAATTCTGAAACATGGGATGGTAAATGATGATGAACTGAATTCTTAGTTTTGTCATGCAAGTTGAGAGGAAACACACATGTACCATCAGATTCAGCAATAAAGAAGGATTATTCTGTATTAGAAACTGTACTGTAGATAAACCATTCATGAGAATGTATAAAAATGTTTGTCTTGTGACCTTGTGCTTTTGAAGTCAGACAAAACCATGTAATCAACCTGATGCACATGCACACTTAGAAAGAAAGACAGAAAGACAGAAAGAGGGTACACAATGAACATTGAAACACAAAACTATTCAAACAGGAGCAGATTCCTCATGGTGCTTGTTTATTATATATATTTAATCCTGCTTGACACTTTACCCAAGGGAAAACTGTCCCTTTTATCAGTTGAATGTTAGCAGCGTTATTTCATAGAGTGTGGTGACTGGTTAGAGAAATTCATGTAACTCAGCCAATCACAGTTTCAAATGAAAATTTTTATGTGCAAACAAACGGCAACCTTCTTGTATGTTAAACCACCAGTACGCTTTCTACATCTGTGATAACGCCTGTTTTATATTCAAATGAACAAATAAAAGCTTTTATTTTTGTTGCTCTGAAAATAATAAGTTCTTTTTTTTATTAGCTAGGATCTTTTCTCTCTTATAGAGAAATTTGCCACAGCTCCACAGTTCTGGTAAATGAACAGTGTTTTTGTTGACTTAGGATTGTATTTGCATGCTCTGTCAAGTTCTGCAGTTAATCCAGGTTTGCAAAGTCATTTTGTGTTAGTAGCTAATGTTTCCAGAAGATGCCCAAAATATTTTACATGTTACTTCTTTAAGTAACAGTGTCCCCTCTTACCTCTGCTTGGCAGATTTTTCAAAGCCGTTTTCAAACATGTTAAGCAAACAATAAACTCCAACATAAAATGGTTAGAAGGTACTTGAAGGCTCGGCATAGAACAGTGATGGCGAACCTTTTAGAGACTGAGTGCCCAAACTGCTATTCAAAACCCACTAATTTTTCGCAAAGTGACAATACAGCAATTTAACCTGAATACAGGTGGCTGTGAAGGGGCGATATCAGATGCCCACAGAAAGGGCTCTGAGTGCCACATTTGGCACCCGTGCCATAGATTCTTCAACACTGGCATAGATCATAAAAATAGTGGCAGGTAAAATCAAGGCGTTAAAACCCATGAACCCTCTAAAACAGCAATAAAACACCAATTGAATGAGTATTTGAACAATTATTTATTATCTATGTGCTCACAAGGAGTGGTGTACAGAGAGGATCAGTACCAGATGTAGAAAACTCCAAGAATAGAAAAACAGCTGAAGGAAATTAGTCTCCTAGGTTTTTCAATCAAGCATAAAAAGTCATCATTGCTTCTTCTTCGTTAAAAAGTGGGAGGATGTCTTGGTAAGAAGATGCAGGACATGCCATGTTCTTCAGCTACTCTGGGCTACCTAAGTTCAATATCTAACTTGGAACATAGGAAAGTTTCTTTTTTGAGCCACAGCTCCTAAAATCCAAGAATCACATGATGAGTGGCCATGCTGGTTAGAGGAGGGGGGGTTCTGTAATCAAAAATATTGTCTCTAACTTCCCCATTATGGAGGATCAGAGTTAGAGAACCAATGCATCTGTAACTTAATGTGAGGACATTTAGCAGTACTATGTACCAGACTGAAGAAGCCTCGTGGTGCAGGAGTTGAATTGGAGTACTGGAGCGAAGGCTGCTCACAACCCAAGTTCAACCCTGGGCTTAGGTAGCCAGCTCAAGGTTGACTCAGCCCTCCATCTTTCCAAAGTCAGTTAAATGAATGCCCAGTTTGTCGGGCGGTGAGAAGAAAGTGTAGCCAGTATAATTAAAATGTAAACTGCTCAGAGAGTGCTTTAAGCACCACAGGGCACTCTGCTTGACTGTGTAAGTACAGCTAAGAATGAGTGAGTACATGTGAACACCATCATTTAGCAACTGCAACATCAAATTGTGAAAACTTGACTGCTGAAAAATCATACAATTGTGGAGGCGGCTTAAGAAGCATTTACTGTGAACAATATTCTCTAGAAGCAGCCCTCTTCTTTAAGGAAATTTAGATTTAATGGAGATAAAATACTGTACGGAAGTCTGCAGGTCATTTTTTTTAATCCAGGAGTCCAACGGTGCACTGCTTGCTACTGATTCTGATGTGTCCACCTCAGCTAAGATGTCATGGGGTAAAGGAGGAACCAGCAGGTACACAGAGGGCATTTGTAGGTATTAAATTGTAAAGCTAGTCCTACTGATAGGAGCAGACCATTAGGCATAATGCTTTCTGTTGTTGTTTTTGTCCTTAAATTTGCCTCTAAACCTGTGACACACAAGTCCTGTTTCATTTGAAAGACTATACAGTGGACCCTTGTATAACATACAGCTTGTATAACATAAAATTTGTACAACATAAAAAATTCCGGAGATAGGAAAAATTTGCTTAACATAATCATCTATGGGGCAAATCTGTACAACATAAAAATGGGATCACTCCGTTTTCAATGCATTCCTATGGGAATTTGTATAAAGGAAAATTTGCTTAACATAATTTCATTTGGAACGAATTAATTCCTTTATACAAGGTACCACTGTATTTATATTGTTCACACCAATAGAATAATAGCATGTAGAGATACTTGTTCCTCTTTGGTGATAAAAGCCTATATCTGGCATCTGTTGAGGTCTTTTTAGCCAGGTTGAGGTGTGCTAATAGGGATGACAAGATACTGGCAAAACATGATCACAACTGATGTTGAAGTGGAGTTCTATCTCCATGTTGAATCCATTTACACCAAGCAAAGGCCCACACCTCAAAAAAAAAAAGAGAGAGAGAGAGAGAGAGAGAGAGAGAGAGAGAGAGAGAACCAATTTGGTGTAATGAGCCATGAATTTTACTGGAAGCACTTGGGCCTGCCACTCTTTCACATTCTTTTCAGACCATCCCCACGAAGGGGCCAAAACATTTGAAAAGGCACTGAATAGAAATAACTGCCTAGGCTGAAGTCCATGGGATGGTCATCTTAGCAAACACTAGGATGCCCTCCAGTGGTCATAAGTGCCAACTGCACCATTATTTCAAAGCTTGAGGATTCATTGAGGAGTTGTGTCTTTATGAATGAAGGGTACTGTAATACAATCAACTTGCATACTTTTTTAAAATTGCAAGGTAGTTAGCCAATAGAAAAATGCAAGGGAAAATACCTCAAAGAAAGAAATTTCTTTTCCAGTCCTAGGATGCGTGCTAGTTGTGCCCCGACTCTAGGGGCAGCGCTAATCTCCGTATTTCTGCACACGGAACACTGTTTACCTTCCCGCTTTTTACGGCGGTATCTATCTACTTGCATTTGCATGCTTTCGAACTGCTAGGTTGGCAGGAGCTGAGGTTAACAACAGGAGCTCTCTCCACTGCGGGGCACCCGGAATTCGAACCACTGAGCTGCCAACTTTGCAGCCAACAGTTTCAACACTTTAGGCTACTGAGCCACCACGGCCCCTGTCTTAAAGGTATTTAAAAAAAAAAGACAAGCATCAGTTAACAGTACACCAAGACTTTGGCACCCATTATTGTATTGATTTTAGTATGGAGGAGAAACAATTAGATATCTCAGTGGTTTAGGCTGCTGGCTGCAAAGCTAGAGGTTGGGAGTTCAATTCCCCACCATTCCTCCTTGATTTGGACTAGACTTAATGATCCATAGAGTCTCTTCCAGTTCTGAGGTTCCAAGAAGGTCCACATTTTTAAGTATGGTGTAGCACCTAGCTGTCGAGTGCATGATCCATTAAAAGTCACTGTAAAAGTGCTACATTCAGAAATGTTTCATCACCAGAGATGTGATTAAGCAAGCTTGTTAGCTGTGGAGGGAGGGGGTTAAAATTTTGAGAATTCCATAGTTAAAATAAACATGATCAATATCCTGTTCCGTGTTTACTCATGTGGAGTTCTACATGTGGAAATTGCCACGAAATCTGCCAAGTTTCCTGCCTTACATAACTAGGGAGGCAGCTTCCACAGTTGGAGCACATTAAACAGTAAGGATGCTAGTAGCACATAGGATTTTGAGGGAGCATTCTTGCCTCTTTCCCCTTTTTCTCAATTACCTGGAAAAAATAATTTTTGAACTACAGTTCCAAGAAATGTTTTGAAGCACTCTTTTCTCACATCACAGTCAGGTTGCTTTATCAAATTATATTTAGATAAACCCAGGTTCTGGATAGGCTCAGTCAAGCAGATGTGTCTTGCATTCTTCATTTATAATTGCAGCTTATCTTTCAATCTTGTTTGTTCTTATACCCTTTATTGAGAGCAGCTGGCCTTCCAGAAGAGTCAGGTGCTCCTCTGAGTCTCCTCACCTGGAATAAATCAGGAAAAACTGCTAAGAGTTTTAAAAAATTGGCTTGACAAGGCCCAGATTTGATGATCCATGGGATCCCTTTCGATGCTGCAGTTCTAAGATGATCTTTTTCTATTTTCTTAAACTTCAGAATGAAGTTTGAAAGTGCTAGCTTCCAAAAGCCCCAGGATGAAACAGAAATGGGCAGCTATGGCTAGAAAGATAAACGCAGCTCTCCAAAAGAGTCATAACTTTTTATTTCCTCCCAGACTCTAGTCTCTGCCCTTGGGAAAGTCACCTTGGACTTCTCAAACAGTTGCCTGTTTATCTTAATGATTTAAGAGGAGACTTACTGGCCAGAAGCTTGACAGGATCAGATTCTCTTTATATAACTTGACAATGAAGTTGCCTTTGAAAATCGGCATGAAGTATTTGACTTGCCTTGTGATTTTATTTCAAAAGCTGACCTTCTGCTTTTCTCTCCCTTGGCCGCCCAAGATCGGGAAGAGTAGAGTCTGCAGGGCCCCAGGCTCTGAAGTGAAACATCAATACTGATTATGAGAGCAAACCTACTCGCCGCATGTGCCGGGAACTCACTGGTTGCACACATGCTTTATGTGCTGGCAGGCTCGGGTTAAATGCCCGGCAATGAATATTCCTCTCCAGTGTTTGGGGTCAGAAAATCCAGTCACGAAGAGAGAAAAAGAGAGGTGTAATCTGATAGACATTAGTCCCCCAGTTTGGCTGGGATAATTTAGCAATTTAGTTGCACCCTGAATTACCACTGTCAGTGTGCAGATGACACCCAAATCTACTGTTGCCATCCAAATCTGTGGAAGCTCTTTGGGTTCCAGAGGTGTCAGTGTCAGAAAAGAACTGGATGAGAGTGAATAAACTGAAACGTAATCCAGAGAAGACAGAAGTGCTCTTAGTCAAAAGACAGATCAAGGAACAGGGATGCAATACGTGGGCTAGAGGGTGATGCATTTCCTCTGAAAATACAGGTGTGCAATTCTGAATGCTCAGATATTGATGGTGTGCAGAGTGCATTTGCACAATTAAAACTAATTCACCCACTCCTGGAGAGGCCTGATCTAATGACAGTGACACGTGCCTTAGTTACATCCCATCTGGATTAATGAAATATTCTCTACATGAGGCTGCCTCTGGAAAGTGTCCAGAAACTTCAGTGGGTCCAAGAATGCAAACTAAAACAAACCAACAAATAAACAGACAATCAGGCAATGGAGCCCCACACATTTTGCCCACAGATATTTCCCATGCAGCACTTCAGATTCCTCATTTTTATTTGCACTATAAGGTTGAAATCCTGCAAAACAAAATGCACTGGCCTCCAGCGCCTGTTTTGGTCCTGTAAACAGCTTTGAGACCCTATATACCTCAAGGCCGTTATTAGAAAATTAAAAATGATGGATGACTGCACCCTCAGCCATTTATTGTGAAATATCCTCGATGCTTTTTCCTCTCTCTTCCTCTCTGTACCTACACATTTGTATACTTTTTTGAGTAGGATACAACAATCTGCTTCCACTGTGCTGTTGTGGTCTGTATATATGTTTTTCTGAGCTTATTTCTTTAAGAGTAAATATTTTGTCTGAGGTTCGTTGTGTGGATTTTGGAGTGAAGCAGGGGTACCTGGCATTGATCATGGTTTGCTTTTGTCTGTCTGTCTGTCTGAAGTTTTCTGGGTATTTTGTTGTGCTTCGTGGGGCAAATATTTTACCTCGTACTCTTGAGCTCTGATCCCCACGACTGCCTTCTATTCCGTCTGTGAAATTAGAACCAAAAACTGCAATTTTAAAAGTGATTTTACCACCCCATCTCTGAATTGTCCTTGAGCAACCTGTTGTACTTCTCTTCAAGCCTCACTTGTTTGCCTACAGGGAAATGTGTCTTCTTTGAGTGCCCCCCACCCTCCACATCATGATGGCCATTTTGTGAATGGGCAATCCTTCTCCATGGCAGCCATTTTGCAAATGGGGAATCCTTCTCCATGGCAGCCATTTTGTGATCGTTCTCGCTCTCAGTATTCCACATATACTGCAGAAGGGAGATTCAGTTAACAATATATCCTTTCACTGGCTCTGAATCTGCACAACTGGCTCTTGGGACTCCAAGCCTGATACCAAGGATTGTGAAGAAGTAGTAAGAGACTTCTAACCACCCTTGAGTGGCCAGTAAACCTGACAGCAGAAGCCCCACAAGCTCCTCAAAGAGCCTACAGGTGTGGAGGCAGGGAAGACTAAAAGGAGAGGGGGGGGACAAAAATTGACTAAAAGTTGTGGTTGATATTGGGGTGTCTCTGTGGGTGGGTCTGATATCAACAGTGGGTAATAGCCAAGGGAAGTCAGTTCTGAGGAAAAGCTGGCCTCATTCAGCTACTGTCTCCTTTAGACCCATGAGAGGACTATTCCAAGGGGAAAGTATAGATCCCCTTTCTCTGAAAAAACCTACATTAAAAAGATAAGTGATAAGGATAAATTTAAGCTAAAAATTGGTATTGATTGTTTTCTTTGTAAATTGCCAATGCACCTATATAAATTGTCAATGCATCATTGGTGGTTCATCAAAATTGCCACGCTGAGTTAGTTATATAGCAAAAGGTTTATTACAGACAGACGGAGATACAACAGAACGCATACAGTACAGAGATAGGTTAGTAAACATCTTAGTTTAATGATCCAAGGCACAGCATGGCCAGACGGCCACTACTGTCTTGGACCCAGGAGTGGTCACATTTGATGGTTTTTATAGTTTTGTGTGTGTTTCTATGATCTAAGGCTGATGTATTTAGTACGCATACACGTATCTTCATGTGCTTGCTTATGTTCCTAGCCTATGGCCATCTGGCTACAAACGCTAGAATGATCTGACCCTATTCTCCTAGTTTCAAAGCTGGTTCCCTATTACTGGCTAACTGTCATATGTTATTCTTAGCAAACTGACACTTTTGGTGCCATCTGTGAAAACTTCCTTATGCTTTCAAGTTAACATTGACCTAGCCCACAAAATGGGCCCATCTGGAGGTTGTCTCAGGAGGAGCTTGCAGAAGACTGGGACCTACACCCATGTTCTCACCAAGGCATTTTTGCTGTAAATGGCATTCAATGCATTCTTTGGCCTTATCATGATTTATGGATCTTGTTGGTCCATTTATTTTGGTATGTAAGGCAGAAAAACCCAAAGAATTTCATAGTATCCCTGGAGTAAAAACATGGTCATGTGCCCTGGTCTTGTGCAGGAGACAAGACATCCTGCCAGGACCTGAAGGTCTCTAGCAGATGGTGACGCTATATGGACCATAACTGAGACACTGCCAAAAGAACTTTCAGATCCCATCCTTTTCTATTAATATCCTATCCTTTCCCATTTGATTCTGCAAAATTCTTGTGTTACACTTATTCCTATTTTGTGTGTTTTGTTTTATTCTATTCCATCTGAACAGTAAACACACGTGGTCACTGACTGTACATTGGTTCAAAATAAGGTAGTATGCAACATAATACTCCAGAAAACAAATACATGTTGTAAATCAAAATAAAAAGATGATAAAATGTTGTTTCCTTAGGGACCCATGCTACTTGACCAGCCACAGGTAGTAGAGTGCCTTGTTGATCTGAAGGAAACGGGTGTACCAATTATTGCTCTACCTCAGATGGTTTTGGGCTGATTATCAGTTCCTGATTTTAGTCTATACATTTTTGTTTCTGTAGCTGCTTTTCCATGACTCTTCCATGTGCAACTGCCATGCAACACACTGCCAAACAGTGGCACTACTTCTGAAATGTCAGCTACGTGCGCAGAAACCTCACTTCTTTATTGTTCTTTGCTAAGCCAGATGATAATCATTTTAACATTTCTGCGCTATATGCAGAATGTGATTTGATTACTAGGAAATATGCCTTGCAAACAATGTAAAGATGCAGATTTTTCTCCACAGCAATTTAAAACTTCATCTATTAAAGACTCAACTTGTTTAAAAAAGCTTTTTCTCACATAGTAAGTATATTTCCACTGAGGATACTCAGCTTATTTCTGATATTGAGGCTCCACCACAGTTGGAAAACAGATGTATCTATCTGAGGCCCACATATGTCGATTCATTCCAGAGCTAAAATTGGCAGAACTGAAAACTACTGTCAGTAAATCCTCAGCACATTGGAATGATATGATTCCATAAGCAGTGGGAAGAAAGAGAAGCCAAATACCAGATCTCTAACTAACAGAAATTTTCTGCAGCTGCTATCAGTAGGAGAATCTTCATCTAAGACCAGGCCTAGAGAGCCAGCACCATTAAGTACAGTGATAAAAGGTGTGGCAAAGAATTATGTAGTACTATGCCACCTCAAGTTCCTTAGTAGAAAGGCAGGCTATAAGAGAGACCAGAGGAACAACTTTACAGAATGTATAAAGGAAAATCCTTTGCTTGGGATCCTTTACTAACCTACCTGTGGTGATGCACTCTCAGTGTAGTAGCAGTGACTCCTCTTAGTTACCAAGGAGACAAAACAAGGGGGAAGCCCTCATGAAGGAGTACGTGCTTGGTGTTGAAACTGACCTGCGGGTCATCAGAAAGCTCAAGTGGACTTTATAGCTTAAATCTAATTGATAATCTCCAACTAGGGAGTATCCTTTTTGAACATTATTTACCAATGTCCATAGATTGGTAAATGATGGCTCCCATTCCCTCTACCCACAAGATTTGCTGTAGCCAAAAATCTGCAAAAATTGAAGGGTTGTGGGTTCCCTAGTCCAGGGCTATGAGATCAGTGGGTATAAACAATGACTCTGCCTCATTTCTATTTGTCATATAGCATCAGCTTGCATCTGACCTACTATGACAACACTAACAGGGTTTGTGAAGATATGTGAGTGACACCCCCATAAGCTGCTACAGCTATATGAACCTAAGTCTTGCTGAGTCCTAGTCCATCTCTATATCCACTGCACTACATTAGTAGCAGATATACTGTAATTCTGTGTCGTCAATTTACAGTAGTTATTTTGAGGGTTTTCTAGGGATGGATTACTTGGGAGTGGTTTCTCATGCCACCTTCAAGGATGCTCTTAGCCTATCTAAGTCCACAGAAACTGGCTCTTTCTTTGTGGAGAATGGGCAATCACCTAGCCCCTGACTCTGCAGCCAGGTACTCCAGCTCCGTGAGCAATCTAGCCTTGTCCAGACCTTTTCTCAATTGTATTACAGGACTATAACAAGACCAAGCTTATTTGCAATGAGTTAGTCTAGCCGGCTTAATGGGTTGGTGTGCCTGGTTGCCATGATTAGGGTTTGGAAGTTCAAATCCTCCCTGAGCCTTTGTGTGACTAAAGTGGTATCTGTCAGTACTGGGGCCATATGACTCAGCAAATGTGGAGCCTCCTTGCACAGTCAGGCCCCCCTGAGGCTGAGGCAGTTCAAGAATGCAGCTGGTGAGCCTGCTCCCGGCATAAAGCTAGCTGCCGGCACTCCTTCTTCCTGGCCTCAGCAACGTGAGAGCTCTGGACTCCCGAGCTTCATCCTGCTTATCTTGAACTTTCCTGGAACTCTGTCGCTTTGTAAGTTTTCATTTTTGGCATCCCCCTTCCCGCTGGACTGTGTCTGTGGATCTTGAAGATGGACTAGCTGACAACCATCTCTGTGTCTTCGTGGAACTTGGACTGGCAGACCACATTCTGTCTCAACCAGTGGCGTAGATATGGGGGAGGGGGTAAGGGGGGGCATCCGTCCCTGGGCACAGCATCTGGGGGCACCAAATTGGGTGCCAAACAGCTCCCTGCCCATGAGCCACAGGAAGACATGTTGTAGGTGACCTTCCAGGGCCAGCGTGGAGGGCTCCCCAGCCAACACTGCCACCGTCTACGTGGCAACTTTGCCCCTCCCCATGCCTTGGGGGGGGTGCGCAAAAACTGACCTTGTCTCCTGGTGCTGAAAAACCCTAGCTACGCCTCTGATCTCAAGCCCATCTGGCTTCTGGGAACATTCTGGTCCTGGCCTCCTGCTGACAGCCTAGCTGCCGCCCATGCCCTGGCTATTACAGTATCCCTTCCCACCCATGAGTCTTTGGATGAGTTGCAATGTCCGAGTGCCACCAGATTTCATCCTCTTGCAATAGTTATTTCCTACAAACAAAAATGGCCAAGACAACCCCCTCCCCATCAAATCTACTGGTTTTGACAAGTATTATTGTGCCCGCAAAGCACAAGCAGCAAAGTAGAATTATGTGCTTGCCTGACAGTTGGGAGAAAAACTGACTGTTTTCCCAATGGAAAGATGCCGGAATTCAGTGAATTCAGGAAATACAGCACAATTAACAAGTGTCTTTTACTTGATTTTACCTTTATCCCACCTTGTACTTTTTAGGGGTTTATGTGGAAGAAACTTGATTTTGCATATACAAATATTTTTGTTTCCTATATTATATTGGCACAGTGGAGTAAGAAACTATTCCATATGCCAAAAAGTTCAAGTTAAAAAATCCTGACACATGATGGTTAGTTATGCAGACATAAGCACACATTTACTGTGGAGTCAATCCCATAGATCTCAATAGAACTTCTCAGTGGACATATATACAGAATTACACTTTGTGACCAGTGAAAATATGCAAAAGGCTATTAATCATATCATCCACATACAAAAACAGATGTTGCCTTTTCAAATACATTTATTAACCAATGTTAACACATTTAATGACTCTATATATTGCTAGTCAGAGCAGCTTACAAAATGCCAGAATGCATCATAGAACTGGACAGCCACAATGAGTAAATTACAATGTGCATAAGTGGCTAAGCTCAACACCTTAATATAGCTTTATGATTTGCAGGAAAAATATTTTTAAAATCAGAATTCCTAAAACAAAATTTCCCCCTAGAACTTATACAAAACCAGGCCACAATTTTTTTTGTTATTCATTTGTTGATTTTTTTTTCTTAAAAAAACAGTTTTCACACTGTAGTAACTTGAAAATGTGCAACCGTGTCAACAGAGACAAAAAAAGAGCCAAAAGAACACAAATTTCATGCATCTATCATTTAAATATTACATATCCTGGAATGACTTTACACCAAAAAAGAGTTTTTCACAAAAACTTGCTTTTATAGGGTTGGACCGAAGTTTGTTATAGGTATCTGTAAAATAATCAAAAGTATTTCTTTCATTGCACTTGTAGTAGTAATGATGGCTTCCTTTATAGTCACAACACAGCAACAAAATTCATTTACTCATTTATAAGGGATATTAAGTCACTAGGCGGGACTTAGTAGATACAGAAACTTATTCTTCTTTTCTGGGCACAGAAAACTCCAAAGATTATATGGAGTTTCCCTATTCACAACAGCTGCTCCATACATTTTAATGGAGGATGTGAACTGACATGTAGTTTTGTATGTATATATGAATGAACTTTGCCCACTAGAATGAACGGAGTAGTGTTCACATCTAAAAGAACCCTGTGAATATCTGTGTCTGCAAAGATCTCTCAAATGGAGATAACATTATGGTATCACTACATCACTGTAAGTAATTAAATTTTGCCTGAATGTTTGATTTATTCTTTTATTGGTAAAATAAGCTGGATTTTTATTGGTAATAAGCTGGTAGCATTTACTCTATTATCATTGCTGTGGTATATGATTGTAGTGACAGAACACAGAAGGCTTATTATGAGCATAATCCTCATACTGACCCTGATAAAACCCAGAGGAAACTTTTTTAAAAAGAGAAAAGAGCCTTTCTTCCCAGTTCTTCCACTTCCGTTACTCCATTGTGTATTCGCTTTCAATAAATATCCACAATCTAAATAAATATTTACAAATTACTTTTTTTTTAAAAAAATGAAACCATTGCTAGATGATTAATGGGCATGAGTTTTGAGTCTAAGACTGTAAATTTGAAAGAAACCTAAAATGGCGAGACACTTTAAAAGAACAAGCTGGTTAAATAAACTTTACACCTATTATTAAAAAAATGTCTCTGAACATGGATGCAATTTATATATATACCTATACATAAAATAAACAAAAAGAAGGAAGGAGGAAAATCAGTTTTCAACTATCGATCCATTCCTATGAGTAACGCTTCTTTATCCAGACATTCGGCAAAAGACAGACTTTTTACAAATCACAGCATCTTTAATACAGGAAAATTAACATGCAGTATTCTTCATTCTAAGTATAGAGGTGGCAATAACCAATTATTACAGATAACTGTTTCTGTGAAACTTAAGTGCTTCCCCCCCATTCCGCAACTTTTAATGGATGTAGATTAATGACAAGACAAATAACAGTCCATATGGTGGGGACTTGTGGGGAAGGGGGTATGTGGGGACAAACCTGTAAGCTTGTTTTCTTCTTATGCCTTATCTTTATAGATGCATATATATGACTAAATGTAAAATTGGGAGTTTTTTCAATTTTTGGCTTTCTTTTTTATAAGCATTCATGTTAGAAGTTTGAAATGTGCAAAAATTTTAAATTTTAAATATTTTCCCCTAAGATCTGGCTCAGCAAAAGGCTATCCCAGTCCCCTGTGATTTTTTTTTTAAGCATTAAGATCAAAGCTATTTTTTTTCATTATAAAAGCTATATATTGGAGGAAAAAACAATAATAATGAAACAAACGCAGTGGGGAAAACGTTTAAGAAAAATATGCAGGACTAGCACCTGCTGTGTCAACCCTGTTCCCAAAATTCAACTGTATACCCAGTGGTACAAACCAATAGTTAATGCCTTTTAACAGTAAATTAAGCTGAACAAAACCAGCTCATAGGATTAACAGGTAAGTTTTACATCCAGGTAGTATGTTTTCTTCTTCTTAGCAGTTTTAAACTTCTTACATTCAGACTTCATTAAAACGTTCCTGTCATTATATTTGTTTCTACGAAACCTAAAAAAACTTCGCGTACTTTTTTTTTAATTTGCCGAAACTGCAACAATTTCCTAGGTCAAAATTCATCAAAAAGTAATGTGCTCCAGCTGAGATTCGAATTGTCTTATGAAAAAAGAACAGGCTGAGCGGGTGCGGAGTAACTTGAGAGGAGCACTGGAACACACGACTGAAATTTAACTGTGCAAAAAAGTTATTTACGAAAACGTGTTTTAAAGGCTGGTGCAAAAATAAAAAAAGAAGGAAAAGAAAAGAGAAAAGACGTTAGGGAATGAATTCTAAACAATTCTGACCCCTTGAAAACAATATTTTTTTTTACAAACAGAAACTTCCAAAACCTCCAAAACCTTTAGAGGACAGCACTACTAAATCAGGGTGACTCCGTGGCCGAAGGAAGCTTCGTTCATCTTTTTCGGCGGCAGGTACGCTTGTGCTCGGCGTGCCAGTGCTCCTGCTGACACTTGATGGAGCAATAGGATGTATTCCAGCAGCAGTGGTACATGGCCTCCTCTTCACAGTTGTAGCACTGCAACGAGGGGGGAGAAATGACACCACAGCATTTTCACTGGGCTCACAAGCTCTCCATCTTGCTGTCTTTTTCCTGTGGCTTCTGCTTTCCCAATACTAATCTTTTGTGGCACTGGTGCCTGCAACTATGGTGAGCCTGCTGACTCTGGGTTTGGATTGGAATGAGTAATGTGTGGCAAACCCACCACCGCCACCCTGGGCCCTCAAAATGCCCACAATAAAAATGGTATCTTCTGGTCCTGGAGACACCAATACCTTTGGTATTGAGCAGGCCCCACCACCCTAAAGCCATGCCTCTTTTATCTAGCTACACATTAGTAAAAGAGGAATAATCAAGATATGAGTTGTAAACCTAAGCTGTTTTACATGGGCTAGAAAGATAGTTGCAATAAAGAGGTAGGAAATGGACGTACGGAGGATTGAGATCAGAGCTGAAGCGTGAAGCAATCACCATACCGTACACTCCTTCCTCATTTACATACAGGTGAATCTTGCCACCTTTGAGTGTAAAATGTATGTAGAGGAAGGTTTCTGGCAAAGAGCTGCTATACCAAAAGCCAAACTGCTCTCCTCTTCAGATCAGCAGTAAAGGCTGTCACTGTTTCCCTCCCCTTTGAAGCAAAAAGGGGGGTTGAGCCGTGTGGCCATCACAAAACACAGCTGCAAAAATAGGTATCAAAGGTATCGCCTGTAACCTCCCCTTTGACTGATTGAATGGGGCCCTTTGAAGGTAGAATGGGGCAGTCTCAATTTTTAAAAAGGAGTTGGACTCGTGTGGGTCATTTCGGAATGTGCTGCTTCTGAAACGAACAGCCCATCCCTATTCAAAACCATCAAGACTGTGGTTGTGCTACAATTGTTTTTGTTAATTGAGAGATTAATCCATTTCTAAATTAACAAAAACAATTGCAGCACAAGCACAGTCTTGATGGTTTTGAATAGGGATGGGCTGTCCGTTTCAGGAGCAGCACGTTCCGAAATGACCCACACGAGTCCAGGTGCTGTTTGGAAGCCTCTGAAATGCAAGCAGACAATTACTTAGCTTCCTGCAGGGTCATATCAGGCTAAAGTCCAACCAGGGAGAAGTCTCCTGACATCATCTCTCCTCCCTGGTGGTGGCTAAACAGGAGCTGTGCAGGGAAATGCATCATCCCACCTGCCTTGATGCCCATCACCCTCCGCCTTGCTGCCCAGACTCTGAACTTCCGGGCTGGGTCCCAGGTGACTGATCAAAAGTTTTGAATTTCCCGCTCAAACTTCCGATCTGCCGCCAGGGACTTGAGCAGGACATTCAAATCCCCTCCCCCTCCGGAAGGTGTCTTGCTGGCCCGCCGCGCTGGTGGCGGCGTTAGTGGTAAGAAGGAGGTGGGTGGTGGGCATTGGCGGGGGTAAATTTTATTTCTCCTCTCCTTGCCACCCCCTCCCCCGTGCTGATCACCAACCGCAGATAACTGAATCTGCAGTTAGTGAATGAGCAGATAAGGGGGTTGTACTGTAGAATTTTTGGGACCATCCTCTTTCCCTCTTTCCTAACCCCATAGAATGTGTTGCCCAGGCTGCTGGTGAGGCTGAACCAGTACCTTTGGTACTGGAATTCCCCACCTAAGGGGAAGAAATAGGAGAACTACTGAGGCATTAAGGAAAGGATCAACCTCATTCTTCTCTCCTGACTTGTCATTAAGAAGGAAATGCATATAATGATGGCATATAGCTAGCGCTGCTTACCCACTGCTTCTTCTTGGTCTGGGAAATCAGTTGTTTGTGCTGAGTGGCTAGCTTCTTAACTTCTTCCAAGAACTCTTCTTTGCATTTCTCCTTCACTTGCTTTGTCTTTCTGTCATATTCAGTCTGCATATTTGCAACAGCTTTGCTCACCGCTTGCCTCTTTTCTTCCTCCATTTCTGTACGCAGCTGCAATAAAAGAAGCAAATAAATTGCCATGTTTTCTTCCTTCTCTTCTTCCAAAACTGACACGTAGGGCATGAATTCCAACTGGTACAGAGCCTCCTTTTTAATGCGTAGCTGGACTCTTACTACGCACCAAGACAGATGGAAATTAAACCGCTAGCAGTCACCTTGGAGTTCTGCTAGGAAACTGACAGGAACAACAGGCATCAGAAAGAAAACAGCTGCCATGCCCCTTGTAGGAAGCAGAGGCACCAAGTCGATCCCAGTAAACCTCTCTGAAACGTTTCTAGGCTGTGGCTATACAACCGTATTGATCAGCTGTACGTACAACCAGACCATGGCAAGCTGGACTTAACTTGTCACTATGAGCTGCACTGTTCCAGCTAAAAATGGTCACTACCTACTTTAAGACCCTTGCTCAAGCAAGCTGGAGCAGGTACAATCTCAGAAAAAGACTGCACTCTTTTTCAAGTATATAATATAATAAAAAAGAACATTCTGTATATTTTAAACAGAACAGCAATATTTTGAATATTAACATTATTAACCCCATTTTAATCAGCTCAAATGCCCTTGACAAAGACTGCTCTCTTCCCAACATTATTACTTCTACTTACTTGAATTCTTGGCTACCTTTCAATCTGTATGTGTAAGAATGTGTGAACATTTGACAAAAAAAGGGATCAACATTATGTAGTCTGTTACATGTGAGCAGAGCTGGTTCAAGTTTAAAAACAAAAGCCAAGCCAGTATATTCTTTTTTGAAGATAGGTCTAGCAAATAATCACAAATTATGCACATAAATTTGAAAAGCAATTCAGAGAGTTATTTATTTATTTATTTATTTATTTATTTATTTATTTATTTATTTATCTATTTATTTATTTTTACAACTTATATGCTGCCCACTACCCAAAGGTCTCTGGGTGGCTTACAATCAAAGAATTAAAACAGTTAAAACATCAAATATCAATAAATAATTAAAACAATAATAAAACCTTACACTAAAATCATTACACTAAAATTGCCATCAGAGGACCCACAGTCTACATTGTATCAATTAAAAAACTTGTGGAACAGGAAGATTTTTACCTGGCGCTGAAATGTCATCAATGTTGGCGCCAGGCAGATCTCACTTGGGAGGGCATTCCATAGCTTGGGGGCAGCGGCCGAGAAGGCCCTGTGTCTGCAAGCCATCCCTCTCACCTCCTTGAGGGAGGGTTATGTAGCAAGCATTTTTACAACAGCCATGGAAGATAGGGAATTATTCCTTATATATTTGGGGATGAAAGGTGCTGCTTTCCTGAAGCCATCCAACTGAGCAGCATGCATGGCTGAAGTCAAATAGAAACCAGAGGGCCTCCATGTGCAGGAGCTCACAAGATCTCTCTAAATGCGGTGTCATGTCTTGTCCCCTTTTTGTAGAAGACGAGGAGGCCTATGAGGCTCGATCCCTCTGCAGCAAAACACTGGGTTGCTTATCTAACAGCCACTTGCTTAGAAGAGCTTTCCTGTGACGTGACTGAGCAGCAGCTACCACCCTTATACAAAACAGTGACCGCACTGTGAAGGGCAACCCTTGCCCCAAAACCCATGCTGGATAATGGTGTGCAATTCAGTGACAATGCATCATTTGTCTTAATGCCTAATATTTCCTATACGCTTCCTCACAGGCTTATTTACCTTCTCAATTGCTTCTCGCATAACCCTCTCAGTCTCCCGCTTGTGATCAGCCTTGATCCGTTCTTTGAAGTCACTGAAAATTTTGGTGTATTTGTCATGGCACATGTTTTGACACACTCCGTCGTTACTGGTTTGGGTGCTCCGATGTAGCATTTTTGGAGAAGAGGCACTTAACTTCTTGGTCTGGGTTGATACGGACACTTTTTCAATGGGCTGAGGCATCGCAGGGATTTCCTGGCTTGAACTCACTGCTTCTGTCTCAGGCTCTGGTTCCTGAGAGATATCAACAAAATCACTCATCAGGAGGGGCAATGACGATAGCAACAAAAATTAAGCCTGAGATACAACGAAGTAAACAAATATAACAGTCATAAAAGATTATAAGAGAGGACTGCATAATTTTAATTTAACTCCAGATTAGGAGTTATCATACGAAGGAAAGGTCAACTTTATCTATTATCTACTTTAAGTTGGGGACCCACACTTGGCTTTGTAAGAGTGTAGACACCAATGAGTGAATGTTGCAAGCAGCAAATCCTGTTGCTCAGCATAATGGACTGCACTAGAGTAGGTATTGAATCAATGGGGATTTACTGAGTCAACTTCTCCATAAGTTCCATTGATTCAAATAGGTCTACTTTTAATAACCTAAAGTAAGTCACAATTAGAGTAGATTCATTTTAATCAATGGAACTGAAGACTAGAGTCAATATTTAACATGGATTAAAGCAGGTCTCTGTAAAAGAGTTCTTCTCAGCAGCTCAACTGTTAACAACTCAAATTCATTTATCGGCAGTAACTTTCCCGACATGTATACGTTGAAACAATTATGAAGTATAAAATGAACGTGTGAACAATGAGAAAGAAAGGCTGCAGTTGTAGTTTTGTTCTGCCTTCCCCAAAGGGGCAAGTATCAAATGTCCTTACCTCCTTTTTGGGTTCCACACTTTGATTACGTCGCCCTTTCTTTGCTCTTGGTTCCTGAGTAATCTTGACCTGGGGATTTAGTTGAACAAATATAAAATTATTGATTAGAATACCATACAACATTAGGTTAGAACTGCCAATAAACCATGACTAACCAAGTGAAAAACAGAAAATAAAAGTTGGTCTATCTGTTCAAAAATATCTGATCAAAAATAAATGTTTATTAGAGATGGGCACGACTCAAAAAAATTTTTTTCATTTGTCGTTTAGGGGTCCGTTTCGGTTCGTTTTCGTTTTTCGGACGTTTTTTCCACATTTTTCGTTTTGTTACGAAACGAAACGAAAACAAAACAAAACGAAAATGAAAATTTTTCATTTCGTTAGCATTCTTTTCAATGCAATGTGTCTGCCATAACGAAAACGAAAAACACGGAAAAAAATTTCGTCTCGTTGCCGTTGTTTTGCTTCTGAAAAATTTTTCATTTTCGTTACGAAACGAAAAAACGAAAACGAAAATTTCGCTGAGTCGTGCCCATCACTAATGTTTATTAAGACAAAATGATTTCTCTCTGCATCCCAACATTCATGAAATACAACAAGACTGCAAAGGATAGATAGAATATAACCTAAGTTAGTCTGTATGAGTCCTAAAGTTTACCATTAAGTTACTGCTCTGATCAGGATTTTTAACAAAATTCCCAGTAGATATGTGAAGTATAAATATCTACTGTTTTGTCTGTATGAACATATTCTTGTTCTGGTTCTTCCTTCCTCCATGTGGTCAGTCAGCATATTCTAGGTACTAGACCCTACAGCAAAACTAGATGCGTTTCTGCTTGTTTACACAGTGCGTTGCTGCTATCTTTACAATTGCCATGGTATTAAATGTGTGGTTATAGTAACCAACATGGATCAGACACTGCAAATAATGTGTTAGAAGGAATAACATTAAATACAACACGTTAACTTTTGGGATTCTCAGCCCCTTCCTTAAAGTTAATGCAAACGAGCAGGGGTGATTATGCTGTACTTGATTCCATTCAGAACACTTTTACACAAATTAGTGAAGGTCTGCAGGTCTACAACAATATATTTTGCATAAATTGTCTAAATTACTCCAAACTTCACACTCTCTCTTTCTCTCTCTAGCCCTGAGAAGTAAAAAAAGCAGACTTAAGCAAAGCCTTGTTTAAGCCCACAGCAAGAAGTCAATCTTCTCCATGCCACATGTCAGAGAAGAACTCACCTGCTCGTTGCTTGTAGAAGAAATGCTAGACTCAGCTTCCTCCTCTCCTTTGTCCTCACTTTTTGATTTCCAGAATCTTCCGTCCCGAAGGAACCGCTGGTGCAGTTCTAGCTCATCACACGCCTTCTTCCAGCCCATGCTGCGTTTCACATGCAGCCGATGGATATTAACTGTGATGTCTTGAATGTTTTCAGAAGGGATCCAGGCCCTGCTCAGTGTAAGTTAAAAACTGCATGTTATGCATATCTTGACATTAGCTAGTCCAGTTTTAAAACTGGTAAGCTTTATAGCACAACCATATCCAATTCAAAGTGTACAGAAATGAAGCAAAGCCCCTCTCCGGCACTGCCACACATTCACCATGTTTGTTTCAGCTCAGCTTCCATTTCCTGTTGTAACAAGTTCCTAGCCCATCTGGTTCTTGCACCAAGTGTGACAGTGAGGCAGACATGTCTGCAACACATCTGTTTCAAACAACTGCAAAAACATTGAGAGCCACTTCCCTAGGATTTGGGTCTAATGCTGAACAGATAAAGCAAAGCAAAGTGTTCTGTTTATATGTATGCCACCCCACTCTGGAGAGTCCTCCCCCAATCAAGTTTTTGCAATGAGTGATCAATTCTGATAAATAAATATTTTCCAACTCCTGTAGATGGGGGAAGAAGGATGCTGCCCATGGCGTGTGGCTATTTCAAGTAGAGCTAAAGAAATAAGGAATACTCTTCAAATACAATACCTTTGGTGGTGATGGCCAAAAAAGCGAACATCGACCTGATTGTCCTCTTTCTGCATGACTTTGGCAGGCCAGAATCCAAAACCCTTCATTTTAGCCCAGACCAGCTCATGATTAGGTATCTGAAAGTTAAAAAACATGTTATGGTTCCAAAATTAGTATAGATGCTGGGGTTTCAAATATTATGCTTTATATCATATCATCAAGAAACTTACCATTATACAGTACTAGTTAACTATGTCTTATCATCAGAAATTTTAAGAATACTAAATACTTCCAAGAGCATTATACTGGTATGAGCAGTATGTTTAATGTCAGACCTTTTTAATGCTGGTACAAGTACTCTGAGGTTTAGGAAATTTGCTTTAAGAAACACAAAGGGTTGGTTAGGTTGTATGTGGTCAGACTTTTCCAGATGGGCAAAATCTAGTGCATCAAATGAGAACAAGTAGCAACAGTTCATCTTGAAATGGACCAGGGATTCCCAATGAACCATTTCTACAATGAACTGCAAAATTAGGTCTTTGAAAATCCTTGGGAAATCATTTCTCAAGGCATCCTCATGAAGAAATCCTTAGAAATTCTTTCTTGGATGCAGCTTTGCTTTTAGTCTTTTTTGGTCCATTTTAAAAGAACAAATCGAATTAAAGACCTTCAACTGGCAGCTTCTGACATAGAAACAAGGCCTTCCCACGTAGAACTGCAGTGCTGCACTCTGCCTGTCCCAACAACAAAGACCACTTTAAAATATACTAAATATCTCAGAGAGATTAAAATAATCATGGGAGGCAGGACAAAAAATATGTGTCCAAATCAATTCAGCCTTGCCTGCCTGGTTAGCAGGAAAAATGAGTGACATAAACAGTGTTGAACTAAGTACTTTTGTCTTGGTTTGGACAATCCCTAATACATTATTTGTCACTGGCAAAGGTTATGATATTTATATGGATGCAATTTTTTGCACATTCTGTTCTTTTGTTCACAGGAAACACAATGCATGAACTTAGGAGCTCCTAGAGGTGCACCAGGCCTGAAAGACTGTAGTGGTGGAAAAAGTATAAAATTAGCACTTCTGCAGTGTTTCTTCCCTGTGTCTAGTATTGAGAAAGATATGCTTTCTCTATAGATTTCATTTAGCCATTGTGGCATGCCTCTAGAAATCTGAGTAGTGCTTTTAAAAGGCCACCTAAGGGCGCTTTTACACGACCCCTAAAATTCGAGGCATAGGGCTCCCAGATCCGGAGCTTAAAATTGTTTTCCCACCAGCTGTGCACTTTTTAAAAAATTAAGTACGACCATACCCACCTAAGCGCGCCCCAGCACATTTTAAAAGTACCTGGTCTCCGGAGGTAAAAAAAATTTCTGATGCGGATTGTAAAGCAGTGAGTGCTGGGCTGTCCTCGCCTTCTGTTTTTTGTTTTTTGTTTTTTTGCCCCCCGCCCCTTTAAGAGACTGGAATGCTTCCGGGGCTGCTCCTGACAGCAGAGCGGAGGTGAGTGTGCATTCTTTTCTCCCTTTTTTTCTCCCTCCCCTCGCTGCAGACAGGGGCAATGGCGTGCAGAGGGGTGGGAACACAGCAAGAGGAGCAAACCCCCAAGATCTCTAGTCTGAATTTAAGTTGCCAGCGAATCTTAGGGGTCGTGTAAAAGCACCATAAGCTAACCCCCATCTCCGTATTTCATGCCAGTAGATTTGGATAAGTTAATTGGGAGCTGTATGAAAAAGCAAACTTACACAAGGATAGCAGAACCAATTGTCAGGACGTGCATTGGATAAATAAAAACAGTTCTTGCAAAGCTGAAGTTCATCCAACTGAAAAAAAGAGAAAGAAACATGACCTCATCTTCAATACAATACTTTCCCCATGATGCCAAAAATAATTTTTATAGCAAGGATAAAATACAAGATGAATAGGGATTTTACACTGCTGAGTTGTACTTGTACAAACTAAGCAAAATATTTGCCTTAGTATTTTAAATGACCAATAGCACATATAAGACAATAAACATACTTAAGAGAATTTCTGAACACTCAGAATAACTTGATTATGAAATCATAAATGTTAATAGTTATCATCATTACCCTTTAAATGACTTACTTTTAAACCAGAAGGTGACTTCAGCTTTTGAAACAGATATTTCTTACTGCAAAAGCAGTAACTAAGCTAAAACATCTCTACTAATTAATTTTCCATGAAGAGTAGTGCTTGCACTAATGGGAATGACATTTCAATTGATCGATCAATCAACCATCAAACCAATTTTTTTTGCTCAGCCACTAAATATTACAGATATTAACTACCTCATGGCAGGTATCTTTGTACAGCATCCTGGCTATATCAGCTTGTTCACTGTCCGCTGCAAATAAGCACCAAACAAACACATATTTATAATCTTTTCATAGCACAGTAAGAAGTCATTTATGATTTGGAAGGAATAAGAAACATCACAGGAGTCATTTTAGGCTTGGATGCATTTACAGTAACTACATCGTGACCTCTATTTTGTCATTTCAACCGCTGCTCAACATTTTTGTACAGCACTTGAATGAGCCATATCAACATCAATGAGCAAGGAGGTTTTCTTAAGGAGGGCTTGTTCCTTAAAAAGCAGATCTGTAGCCAGTTATAGTCCCTGACTGGATGCTACAAAGTGCCTCTCTACTGTGAGTAATATAATATAAAGCTACAGTGGACTTTACATTGAGTATGAGACAGCTTGCAAAAGATGTATAAGGGAAAGATAATGGACAACTGAATAATGGATCAGTCAGGCTAGGGAGGCAGTGCAAGCTTGATCCTTTCAGATTAGTTTAAGACCATCAAACCCTTTTAGGGTTTTGCGGCAGAGTCAGGAGAATTCATGAGCTGTATGTCGTGGTCGAGTTAAATCCTGATCTCCCACCTCCTCAAGCAGTTTCTTGCAGTGTGTCTCTTTGGGACCCACTTAGAGATACCATGCTTGCAATGGGAGGGAACTAACCTTTTCTGAGGGGATGCCTGCAAACAGGCAGGAAATAAATTGTACAAAAAGCAAAGCAAAGTATTATGCTTATATCCTGCCCCATTGTGCTTCAAGCAGTCTCTGTGTGGTTTACAATTTAATTATGCAGGCTACACATTGCCCCCCCCCCCAGCAAGCTGGGTATTCATTTTACCGACCTCGGAAAGATAGAAGGCTGAGTCAACCATGAACCGGTTACCTGGGATTGACCCCCCCCCCCAGGATACAAGCACAGTTCTAGCTGCAGGACAGGCATTTAACCACTGCACCACGAGGCTCCTACATTGTTTTGGTTCAGTCCCACATTGTACTCTTTGCCCTAACTTCCCCCCTTTTAAATATGTTTAGCTACATAAAATCCTATAATACATACTGACCAAAATACTATTAGTTATTTACAATGGTTTGAGTACAGTAGTGTAAAAGACAGTGGCAAATTGCTGCTTGCAAATGAATCCTCACTTGCATCTTTGTCCTGTATCGAGTCATACGACTGAAACACAATGAGGAATAAATGCAGCATTTCTTCACTAGTACTAATTTGCTGTGATTCATGCCACTGCCGTTCTGCCGGCACAGGTGACTAATAAGATTTTGCTCATTCCCTCTAAACTGTCAGCACTTACCCCCATAAAAAATCACTGTATTGTGTAGAAGCAGCTGAGCATCCGCTTTGAACTCCTCATAGCTCCTGTACTTTCCTTCATTTACTTTCTAAACAGGATAAAATAAGAGATATAAAGATCATATATAAGCAAGCACCTGTACCAATAACTTCTATGTATCACGTTTCATTATGTTGGGCTCTACGTAGCACAAAGACGGAGAACAGGACATGTATACCTGAGGACTCAGTTCTAACCCTTAACATCTTTAGTTATATTGAAATAAAAAGGGGGAGTCGTGTGACCATTACAGAATACAAATGCAGTTTAGTAAACCTAGTGGGTTCACTCAGCGACACTGCAATCCCCAAATGGGAGATGTGGGTTTTCTGCATCAATCCCCACCCCTCACTGGCCAAACAGAAACATGTCTGTTTCAAAGATGAGCCAAATGGAGAGGAGGTGTGGGTGGGTGCGCATGCCCCATAGGACCCTTGGTTTGAAGGACTGGGATATGAAGCCCAATTCTCTGCTTCAGAAACAGCTTTACAATAGCCCTGCTACTTCCAACTTCCTCCAAGGCACATGTGCCTTTAATCTTAGATGTAAAGTTCTTGCCAAGAAGTATCGATCTACGATTAATCTCCTGGCAAACAGCCTCTTGCCATGTTTTGACTGTTGGTACTTGACTTAAAGAAGTGGAATTTATCCACAAAAGCTTGCAGTGAGTTTTTTTTTTTTAAATTATTAGTAGCTTATAAAGGTATCACCTATGGCCTAGTCTTGCATTTGTATCTTTAGTTAAAGGATACCAAGTAACCTACTTGGAGTATACTGCTGCTTAGACATAAAATAACTATTTCAACACAGCTTGGTGGTCCTACAGACAGAAAGCAGAACTGAGCTGTGCGGGGGCGGAAAACCCACAGGTGTGGTTAGCAGAGACCACAAAGAAGCAGGCTTTATTCCCACTGAGGCCTGCAAACATTCATATGCACATACCATTGTGAAACTCCTTCACATTTCCTCTGTTCTTTGTAAACGGAGAAACATAATGACTTATAAAAGAACTAACCTCTTGTATAGTTGGAACATCAACAGCTGTGTGCACCAGTCTGCGATACATGGGATGTTTGTTGTCCTTTCCTTTTTTGTTTAGATCAATAGCCTGAAAAGCACCACAAAATATTAGCTTCACAGAGGCAACATGTAATGCAATGGCAAAGTACATATAGAATTGAAAAGTTTTCAGATAAAATCTGTAAATCAAAACCAATTCCTGAAATTCTGAAGAATGACAGGTTTGTGCAAAATTTGATTTCCACACTTACTGGAAGCAGCAGCAAAGATAGAAGGCTCCTTAAATCAAACGGCCATGGGAAGACCACATTCACAGAAAAGTCTGAGATACACTTAAGTTCCTTGTTAGACAGGCAGTATATCCAAACTGCCTTTGGCTGTTAACTACCAAATGCTTTTATTTGCCAACAAGTGCTCAAGCCCACTCCAACTACAACAGTCTGCCAAATCTAGGAGACTATATATAGTTTACTGAGAAAATCTGTTAAGCATGTCTAGTAGAAAAGTTGTCAGAGTGAAACCTCTGTGCATTCAGAGTTGAATTCACAGTTGACATGACAGCATTTTAGACAAATGTTTTCATGCCGTTGTTTCGCCCACTCCTTGCTGCTGGAACAAGCAATCCATCAGGATCGTAGGCAAAGAAGAAAAGGACTAAAGGAATGTGTGTGCAAGACAGCTCCCCATCTCGTCTCCTCTCTCAGCAGCCAAAGTTTCTTAAAGAATATTAGAAAGTGATGCTTTGCTATAAAAACAATGGTACACAATTGCAACACTCACTCGTTCCTTCATACGGGAGACGATGAAGCGCAGATATGTGCTCATCTCTTGCTTGCTTGTATTTTTCTTCTTAATGCTCTGGGAGATAAACAAAAGCAACATTTTAATTCCAGAATCCTGACTTTTAGTGATTGTGTTCAAATTTGGCAAAACTAAGTTGTTAAAAATCCCCGTTACCAATGTTAACTGGTTTGTTTGCCTCAACAGTCTTCTAATCTTTTATCACAAATTCTGAAGGACTAATAATCAACACAATACAATATGAAACTACACAAGAGCTAAATCTGGCTGGAATAATGATGGTAAGCTGTGACATGCCCCTCTTCTCACACACAAAAAGAACATCTTTAAATGGAAATTGTTCAAAGCTTGTCCTGATAGTTTTGAAATTATTAAAGATTTACTGGGATATGTCAGAATAGTACCCTTTGACTGTTATCCCATTCCCAACAATTATTTGACTAAAAGTTTGCTGCCAGTTGTTTGGAGGACTTAGCATGTATATAAAACATGCTTAGTTAGGACTGGCATTCAAGTATTAGTTCTACTGCCCTCACAATAAGACTAAATAGTTATTCTAGTTTTGGAACTGAAATAACTGAGGCTAGGATAATGTCTTACCATTATGTGTTACCATTATACAGAACTGAGAATTCAATGGGTATTGAAACTTCCAGGTGTTGTGATTCCAACTGGCCTGTGACCTATACTGCATTGATGATGTTGCATGACCTCATAGAACCATAGAGTTGGAAGAGACCTCAAGGTGTACTTAATACACCCGACTTAATCCAAGACTATGGTAATAAAGGCAGCAGCTCCTCCTTTCCCACAGCTTTCCATAGTGCTTAAAACCGACTCTGGAGGATTTCCCAGTCAACAGCAAACTTTCTGGGAGCAACTGCAGCTACCTCCAGTGGGATCACACCACTGCCTGCAGCTCAGCTGTCTACGGGAGAGTGACCCTTGCTAAGCTGTTGGCAAGAAAGCAGTCTGTTTAAGCATAAAGTTTGCATTTAGAGAAAGCAGTTGGCAAAAGTGTTCAAGTCAAGAGAGAAGAAGAGGTCCTACATAGACCCAACACCATGCCAGTCCATCATAGTGTATTAAGAAGAGATCATCATGCATGGAAATGTGGCATAGGAGTAAGAGGACAAAAGCCTTCCTTATGCTTACTCCACAAGGGACATATTTAGGGTCTGACAACATCAATTGCCAACCATTACTGCTGTCCAAAGACGTAAAATGCTATATAAGAACAGGTGCATGCATGTTTTAAACAGAAAGACAAATAAAAGCTATGATAGCTACCATAACCTTAGTAGGCAGGAACCAGAACTCCGTGTGAACTGGACCTTCATGTTTTTGTTCGGGAAAGGAAAAACTAAAGGGCGTTAAATACCTAAACATATGTAGCCTTTGAGGTGAGACTGTTTACTGTGGCCAATGTATTAAAATGCTTTATTTAGTAAAATTCTGGAAGTAACATGGCGATGAGTGGCAGTTTTGAAATCTAAATGGTTTTACTTCTTTTTTAGAAGCTCAGAGTTTCACTTCCATCCTTTTACTATAATATGCACAGAAATGTGTCTCGTTATCAAACAGAAAACATGTGCCAGAAGAATGCTCTGAAACCCTAACAGCTTTGCTGTAAATGCTTAGTATGATTTTCCTAACCACTACTTCCTATGTTGGTTCCTAATGCATACAAGCTGTTCAGTATATTGGCTTCAATCACTGAATTTCTATCCCTGAACTGTTCCATTGAAGCCAGCGTGACTATTCTGGAGTAAATCGTCCAATGTGCTGCTGTACCTGGCAATGAAGTCACTATGTCATAAAACTGTGAATTAATAAAAGTCCAAGGCATGAGACTGCCTAATGAGTACTATATCAACCCTTTAAGAAGTACGTTTTAAAAAATATATGCGTACAATATTTCCCCTCAATCAAAACTGGACTAATTTAGAGCTAAGAATGTATAGGTTCTCCTTCCTTCCTTCACCATTAATATTGCACTGTTCCACCATGCCTGGAGTTCAATTTCACTTGTCTAAAAGCAAGAAAGGAGAATTTTGGGAAACGACACCACTGAATTTTGCAAATGAGAAAAATCTCCCCAACCTGGCCCTATTATTTTTTTGCATTTTAGCTTTTAAAAAACTTTTTTTCTGTAGGAGTACACCAATATTTTACTATCAAGTAAACATGAATAAACACATATATTTAAAAATGCAACTGAAAACTTTGTTGTACCTTTGAAATATCTCCCCAAAACAACATTCTGAATGTTCAGGAATCTCACTCTATATCATCCTAAAATGAAACATGTTACTACCACACTTCAAACTAATCATTTGAAGTCCTGGAATTTTAGTTTAATTTTATAAATAATGGGTATACTATGTAACCAAGGTCATTTTTTAATATTTCTGTCTTTCGTCCAACTCATGTTTTATGCCTAGTTTCCTAAAGAATCCTAAGGATATAAAAACTTCCTTTTAAAGGATATTTTTATAACTAAAGAGGGATCAAAGTCTTTCAAACAACTTAAGATATATTCAGCTGCAAAATAAATAAATAAATAAAAATACTCCAGTTCTAATTATTTGTAATCAGATTGAGAGGCTCCTACATACAAAGCACTCAGAAGTGATTTAGCAATCCTTCTTTCCAACTGTATTCTGAGATAGTGCAGTTTGCCTGAAGTCACACAGGTAACAGGGTACATAATCTCATCAGTCACACCACTAGAAGTGATTTGGGCTGGCACTTCTACTGAGAAGCAAGGTGAGGCATCGCTATGTTAGCCCTGGCCCTGCACCAAGAGGCTCCAACCCAATGAACTTATACAAGCCCTTGAGGATATTTTAGTTCCCAATAAATATTTATGAACCCAATAAAATATTACCTATTTGCTCATGAACCACATAAGCTATTGCCTTTTCTCTTTCTTTTCAATAAAACTAGCTTTTGGTCACTTTTCTGGAATAAAAATACATTTTATTTGAGCAATACAAGACATATGTAAAATATTTTACATAATTTTAACTCTCATACCTGTGTTGGAAGGCCCACCAGCTATCTGAAGTTCTACAATATTCACAACCAACAGAAGACGCTGCCACATATTAACTGACTCATGCATCCCTTAAATTGCTTCACATCACTCATGACAGAATACAGTATTGGAAGTATGAAAAATCCTCTGTAATGCCACTTAAAAACATTTCTGATGTAATCTGTACAGGTTGATGTATTATTAAATCAAACCACCAATGCTCTGGGCATTCTGGGAACCAACCTTGAATATGAGTGAACAAACTACCCTTTCTTACAGGACATAACATTTCAAACAAACTGCTCATCCAAGTGATCTCAAAAAATCTATTCCAAGATGATCCAAGTCAGTGGTTCTCAACCTGTGGGTCCCCAGATGTTCCTGGACTGCAACTCCCAGAAGCCTCTACCACTCACTGTACTGGAAGGGGTTTCTGGGAGTTGCAGTCCAGGAACATCTGGGGACCCACAGGTTGAGAACCACTGATCCAAGTTGTTCAGACCTTTCAGAGTATTTATTCAACTTACTACCGTGTGTGTGTGTGTGTGTGCGCGTGCGTGCGCGCGTGCTCATTTATTGCTAATGATGTAAACTAGACATGATTGCCTTTACACAGGATCTTTAAGCTCCTTTATTGTTTTGGCCAGCACACAGGCCGCTCAAAAGTGCCAACTTATGTTTAAATTGTAAAAAATAAAGTTAAAATAAAACCATTAAGTAGTTGTAGCAATAAAAGGACAGTTGATTCTCCCTGTGTGGTTAGAAAGGAGACAAATATCTGCACACTGCATGAATCATCTAGTGAGAACCCAGCCCTTACTACGGATTAAGACATTGCAATTTTTTTTAAAAAAAATGTGTAAATCTAAATAGATACAAGAAATGAAATGGCTGATACTGGTGGCTTCACCCATATCCCAACACTGGGCCTTCCAGGCACGGAGATCTGCAGAGCTAATCTGTATGTTACAATCTGGTCTCCTTTCCATTTCCAACTTTCTCACGGTCATGGAGCCAGTGATGGGAAAGACCTTGCTGGAGAACTGAGAGCAGATGCTACAAAATCAGATTAACCAATACTTGACCTGCTGTAAAACAGCTCTCTGTCCTACCTATGAAACAAATCACATGGGCAGGTTTGGCAATGTGGGCACTTCCTGCATCAATATGGTTGAATCCATGTGTTCCCCTACATTCATGAAATGCCACAGTACACCTTTCAAATGCCCGGGATCAACCCTACAGTAGTGGCTTCTATGCTGCTGCTACCAACATAAAGTGAATGGACTGCAGTGACCACAAATAAATTTTTGAGAGTGAAAATACATAGTGCATGTGCACACATCACACAGAGATATAGATGGACAAACACCCTTGTCTTGACTCCTAGTGGCTTAGCAACAGGAACAACATCCTTGAACATCTGATTAAAAAGGTCACTGTTTATTACAAGTTCTTAATTGTCAAGAAAGAAAGAAAGAAAGAAAGAAAGAAAGAAAGAAAGAAAGAAAG
>JAHTLZ010003542.1:74708644-74730854 GCA_023846285.1 Phrynocephalus versicolor
AAAAAAAAAAAAAACTACACCAATGGTCCCAAAAAACACAGACTTCAAAGAATAGCAGGTCTCTGATGCAGACATATCTAGATCTGAATAGTCCTTGCATGGGAGAATGCCTGGGAATCTCACCTCCTGTGATCTAGCAGTGTCCTGTAAACACCTGCTGAATTTCAATGGGCAGAAGCACTGAAGAATAAAACTGATATCAAAACTCATATCTTGTTAAATCCTGAAAATGTAAGCAGCCAAAGATACCTTTGTGCGTATACAGTATGTATTTTATTTGACTCTTTCCTACGGGGAAGCCTGTATCAGAGGAAGCAAATCAGATTTATATTATTTATTAATTCCCCAGAACAATTGTTCACAGCAACTAGGGAGTGTCAAGATTTGTTCAAGATGACACTGAAAGCTCATTTGGCTGCTGGAACCCCAAGGAAAACCCTGCCTCCCTGCCTCCGATCAGAGAAAGTAAGAACAGTATGAAACAGCTTTTAAGGAACTAAGCGCTGGACTTTCAAAACAAGGGAGTCTGTGGTCTGATCACAAAGAAATGTGAAGTAGAATATGCTTTTGACCCCAAAACTGAGTGAGCCTACTCAACATGACAGTTCCGAAAAGCCACTTGTCAGCAATATAAATCCCACACCTGCACATGTCAGTGCTAATACAACCAGAGGTCGTGTTCAAGTCTGTCTGTACCAGCTGTCCCTCTGCTGAGTAGCGACTGGTATTTGCCACTTTATTTATATAATTTGCTTGTTGCTTCACTGCTGGTGTAAACACTGGGACACCAACATTAGGAGATGCAGCTGGCCAGTTTAAGGTGGGGTGTCAAGTGACTGCCTGCACCAAGTTGCTTTACTACAAGTTATTAAATCAAAATTCACTTTTTCTCTATTTGTGTCCTGATGAGAATGATATCTGGAGGAGGACATGCCGTATTCCTGAAATAATGCTGAAATTGCCTGAAGAGAAATTGAAAAGACAGCTGTGGCCTAGTGAGCCAATATAATTTACAAATACATAGAGGACGTAACGTTTGGTTTTATTACGTGAATTCCCAATGCTGTATCACAAGCTGCTGTTCAATTTCCCACTCTCCAGAGTGGTTCAGATACAGCAACACAACGAGAAATAACAAGCAGGCTGCAAATGCCTTCCGATGCAACTGATGTTGACAATGGCAACCAAAAAGGGCCAGCAGCTCGGTGGCCTAGTCGTTTGTAGGATCAAGCTGAGCAAAGCAACAAGTGTTGGGGCGGGGGGCTTGCAAGTGAAAGAACGATGTGAAAAGATGGAAGGCTGGGAGCAAAGACGCCACATCATGCTGCTGATGCTGCGGGCAGGTGGTTCATTCCCTTCATGCTTGGTGAGGACACCAAGGCCTTGGGGTTGAAATAAGCCACAAATACCCCGTTCTTTCTATTTGAAAGCAGCCCAAGGCTTGCCTTTCCTCTTCCTCATAACGTTGGCTAGATTATCGTAGAAGTTAATCTGGAAAAATGTACTGAACTTCCATTATGTTTATTAAGAATTTCCTAGAAAAACTTCCCAGCTAGTTGAGGCTTCATACAGTGTAAATTGTAGAGACTATTCATTCACCCATTCCTATGCTTTTCAGCACATCCACCAGCATAGCATACTATGCATGTTTATGTGGGAAACTTAAAGAGGAAAAGCAGAGGGAAGACCTACCTGTTTAATCCACTGGTCCTTACAAACAGGAAATTCTCATTTCCCGTCTCTCCTCTCTATCCCAGCTATGATTTACTAGGGAGGTGGGCAGTATCAGAAGCTAACAGAATCAGGTGTTTATATTTGAAGTATGACTTTCAAAACTTTTAAGGACAAAAATCAAGGTTTTGACTGAACAGCATCTTATTTTATGGAAATGTTTAGGAAAGCATAACATACTGTTTTATTGTACAAGGTTTTAGCTGCTCTTGGTGGATTTCAACCCACAGTATAATGTAGCACTTGTAAATAAACATCAATAAAATCCAGAGGGGAAAAGATGTATGTATTTTGGTATGGCATAATGCAAACCTTCTGGAATAAATACAGAAATATGCACATACTGTTTCGAATTCCTTTTATATTCAAGCTGGCCATCTATCTTTACAGAGGAATCTCGAAAACTGATGTGTATCTGGATATGGTTGGGCAAATGTAGGAAGGACCAAACATTTAGGCAAATGAGTCTGATTTAAATGAAAATGAGTCTGATTTAAACTTCTTTGTATGCTGTGATGGTGTGCATGAGAAATTCTGATGAGTATGATTTGTGTCTAAAAAGGTGATGTACCTTGAACTGACTGGAAGTTGTGGGCTGGGGAAATCTAGCACTGAAATGAATAGGGGAGTCCCAGGGATATATTAGAATTCATAGACTTGGGACAAATTGCCTGGTGGAGAAGAAATATCCCCTGGGAAAAATTTTGGGGATTAATTTAATTATTTCTGGAACCACAGGGTTGTGGTACACCTTTACCAGTTCCAAACGAATCCAGCAAACATGTCTTCCAATTACAGCCCCAAGGGATGCTCACTGATAGCAGGCTTTTGCATTTTTTGCCCAGGCACATCCAGATGTTGAGCACACTTCTGGCTTTGCACTTAACATATGCATTGTTACTGCAGTAAGCAGAGCTGGATAATTCTCCTGGCCAGAAACATCTTCTAAGAACTATAAATAACAAATACCAAGCCTCTATTCAGCACATGAAAGCTCAGAGGTACTCACCCTGCAAACTGGGCATTGCCAGTGACTACTGCTGTCTCTAAGCCTGAACTCATCAGATAAACACTTGGAATGATATACACGAAAACACAGGTCACATATCAACACCTCTCCAGGAAAATGGCATTCAAAACAATACCAGTCATGAGTTTCTGTTTCCCAGTCCTACAAAAAATACAAAATAATTTGATAGAACATTCTGTCAATATCTGTAAAAGCCATGAACAATGTACATTTCTTGCAGTCTAACAACAATTAGGCATGATCAGTGTTTTAAAAAGTACTATACCTCCTTTTCAGATTCCTCAGTTGCTGGTTTTGTTTTATTTTGTTGGGTGTGTGTGTGTGTGACCCAAACCCTATGAACATCAAGAGGTGTATAACTGAATATGCTGCACTTTGAATTTCTAAATAATGCTCAACTTTAAGCCTTATGTGCCTATGTAGAAACATAAACACAATACATAATCCTTGCCTCCAACTATACAGAAAAAGGACCCCAATAATGGAAAAGTACATACTTGTCTTCCATTTTACGGCTGATTTTTTAAATTGTGCTATAAAATCCAACTGATCTTTCTCCTCTTGACTGAATGACATGGGACTGAAGGCTGTCCTTGTACTAGGCCAGTAAACTGTAATGCCTAACCTCCCGCTCTTCTATTAAGAGTATTGGCTAACATTTTCCTGTGAAAGTGTAGAATGAAATCTTTCTCCAGCTATTTAGTTGACTGAAGGATGTAAGGGACTGCTTTCAAGCAATACTCAGAAAGTGCTTTGGGGAGTCGCTTCCAGTCTCTCTGCATTCATCCTTTGAAAGAAAAAGAGGAATTGCCACAACTCCTTGACAATATACCATTCTTAGCATTTAGCACGGGAATGTCCAAGCTTTTTGCAAGGAGGGCCAGATTTGGTGAGGTGAAAATGTGTGGGGGCCGACCATTCAGCTGCATTTGGCCCTCAGGCCGGACTTTGCACAAGCCTCTAGGACATGCAAGGAAGCAGGGAGGACGCTGCAGCAACACAGCCGGGGGCAGATGGCTGGGGGGATGGACAGAGGCAGGGAGGACAGGCAAACAGTAAAACTGCAAGCTGAGTTCTCCATCCGGTAAGGGGAGGAGCCAGCTGGTGGAGATGTGTGACAGGCTGAGCTGATGGGAAGAAGAGGCCATGGGCCACTCGAAATTTGAAAATGGACCACATTTGACCCCCCAGGCCTGACTTTGGACATGCCTGATTTAGCACCTGGAACTGACTTTGTTTCTTTTCTTTTTTCTTTTCTTTTCTTTTCTTTTCTTTTCTTTTCTTTTCTTTTCTTTCTTTCTTTCCTTCCTTTCTTCCTTGCTTCCATCCATCCACCCACCCACCCACCCATCCATCAACTGGTTTTTCCTGTCCAGGCATAAGAAACTCTGCTACAGAATAGTGTGGCTGCTACAGAGACTAAGTTGGCTGCGAATCTTCCTGCTCCCAGTCCTTCCTCCTCTCACTTAACTGTAAGCAAAGTGATAAGCAGGTGTCTCATGTGAGGCTGTACTAAATAGACGTGGGAGAATTTAATCCAGAACTCCAGTTTTAAAGGCTTGGTATTGGCGTGAACATGAACTATATTAATAGATACGAAATCTCTGTGGTTTGGACTACAGCTCCTAAAATATCCAAGCCCAGAATGGTATTTATTTATTGCTGCTGTTATGTTTCATCAAGTCACCTCCAACTTAAATACCAGTAGAGGGATATAAATATTAATTTATTTTGCTCCCATAAGTGAGAATAAGAAAATTAAAAATCACAACCCCACCAGCTATTTTGCAAGAGTTTTTATACATTTATATACATCCTACCACTAATTTTTGTGAAAATTTGTTAGCTGTTTTTGAGACATTTGCAACTTATGCAGCAAATCTTGTGCTTTGTTTTTTAAAAACCCCACAACCTTTAAGCAAAATACAGGGAGGCTTGTGGATTTTATTGCCAGTGAAAAAAATGAGAAACGTATAAGAACGTATTTAACCCACTTCAATTCAGAATATGGAAGGAATTGCATATCTGTTATTTATGTTAGACCGTATGAATTTAAAGACTAGAACATTTGACCTAATTCTATTCTTGGTTAGGGGTTGAGTCTCCCAATATCTGTAACTATGTAAATGATGCCCTAAACATTTTGACTACAGAAAGAAAATTTTTAAAAAGGAACTGCCTCTTTCCAACTGACTTTTATTCTCTGACTTGCACCAAATCTCCTCTAGGAAAGAAAGACCAAAGTCCAGCACTGTCAAAGAAAACCCCCCTCCTCAAATAAAATATATTGAAAGTAGCTGAAGAGTCTTGCAGAGAAGAACTCTATTTTCATACGGGAATTTTAAAAAACCTGTTCAAGGATTTTCTCGCTATCTTGACGTAAACAAGACACAGCTTATATCTGAGATACATCAGCTATGTTCAGTAGTATTATAAAAAATATTTCTGGAATTGGTTCGCGGGCCACCCACCCCGCCTCAGGTGCTGTTTCCCACTTGTGGTCCCCCCCCCCATGTTCTCAACCACACTGCAAAAAATTCAGAGGGGCATTTCTGAGTTCACATACTGTCTAGAACAGTGATGGCGAACCTTTTGGAGACCGAGTGCCCAAACTGCGATACAAAACCCACTAATTTTTCGCAAAGTGCCAATACAGCAATTTAACCTGAATACAGGTGAAAGGACGATGTTGGGTGCCCACAGAAAGGGCTCTGAGGGCCACCTTTGGCATAGGTTCGCCAACACTGTCCTAGAATGTAAATTGCATGCTCCTTCTTCACTAAACGGCAAAAAGCAGGGGAAAGACATTTTGTGTAAAAGACTAATAATTATTATGTTTCTAACACATTCTGTTCCTCAAGTTACAAGAAAAATAGCTTCAGAATTGGTAACAGACTTTTAATATATTGTTTATACTATAAATTGAGAGCATATTTCTTCCCATTAAACATTCTATTATTGTATTTATAGCAAATCATTCCTAAATTGCTTGTTTCAAATAAAATAAAATAAAATAAAAATGTATACTCTACATTCGATGATAAACAGGTTGTTCGTGATTCTTTTACATGACTAATAAGAATTTCCCATCAGCTTCTGAACCAGACACATGTTCTGGCTATGTCTGTAATGAATTCTAGTCCAAATTAAATCCTAAAAACTTTTCAGCCCTCTGCAACTTCCTACATATTGGTAAGATGGTTGTTTCAGATGGGGAATCTTTACTTTATTGCTGTATTAATGCAGTAACAGTTGTATAACTGCCTTAAATGCAGACGGTATAGCTCATCACAATCCAGAACAGTTGCACTGTGTTCTCAGATAATACTAAAACTATAACAAGAGCACAGATGAAAGTGAAAGATGAACAAAACTCCACAGTTTTGTTTGGAGACTGGAAAAATATCCTTATTACAGCTGTTCTTTTAATTTAATATTTGTAGTTATATGGCAGACAAAGCCTTAAAATTACCTTTGGGATATGTGGAACCCTCATTCATGCAAAGGACTAGTAAAAAAGTGTGAACAACTGTCACTTCCATAAACTGTACAGGGTTTATGCGATCTTCACACAAAAAGTGCTATGCTGGTTATGTAAATCATGGGCCATATAAATAGCTTTCACATGGAATTTCCATTCACACAAACAATGCCTCTGTATGGCAGCCAACAACAGAGCAGACCATACGTTAGCATTTTGTTTTATCCGCATTCAAAAATATTAATATATTTTAAACTCTACCCAGACTCAATGGAAGTACATTAAAACAAACACATATGTTACACTTTACACTTGTACTATGAAAAAAGTGTTATCATTTATTTTGTTTCCTTCTTTCAGCATGCAACAGATAATACCCTGGGGATTTCTGAACTCATGGCACTTTGGCTCTGAAAGTGACACCATTTGAGTAAGACATCGTCCATACTGCAAGCTCGCAAACTGAATCTGAGGGTCTGATTTGATGAGATGCTCACCTTGCAATTAGAAGGTGACAGCATGTTTGCCTTCCAGCAACAGTATTTTATCAGAGGTATGTACCTGGGCAATGACAATTGCAAATTAAGCCTGTGCTTACGTCTCACTGATTAACCCTAAAACAAAGCAAACTATTTGCAGGATACAGAAGTGAGAAAAGGTTTTATTAAGACATACAGACACCTTTTTACACTTATGAGAGCTCCCCTTTCTGAGGCACACATTTATTTATTAGATTTCTGTATTAACCATCTAGCTACAGGTTATAGCTGGAATCGGAAGTCTATCCCAGTAATTTTGGGGTGAGGTGCCGCCCCCAAGCCCACAATTCACTCGTACTCACTTCTGGATCTGAGATAGGCAGTCCATCTGTTTTGAACTTGCTAACTCAGGCATTTGCTTAACAGCATATACCAGCCTCAATGAATACCAAGCCCTTGTTGAGATGTAGGCTCTTCTGCTCAACTGGCTGACACACTAGTAATGAGGACTGGTTGAAGACATCCCTCATCTACAGAATCTAAGTTTACTAGCTTGCATTGCAGGATGGAGATACCCACCAAATGACAGAAGAGCATTTGAATGTAAGTTTCTTCAGGGGCTTCTGAAAACCACGATATTCTGAGATATACTACATGTCTGCTGTTCACAAAAGCCTCGTTATGTCAATGACAACACATGCCGCGAGGAAACGCTCTTAAGACATTTTGATCACTGAGTTTAAATCTTTCTTCTAGAAAATATTAAATATGAATGAGGTACACATTCATAACAGCTAACATGACTGCAAGATCACGGTCATGCAGAGGAAAGGGATGGAATATAGCATTGTTGTGAGTACCTCTGTGTGTGTATGTGTGGGTGGGCTTTTTGTGACTGAGTGAGTGAGTGAATGAGAGAAAAGCAGAAAGAAAGAAATTGAGGAGTTTTTTTTTTGCACCACAACTCCCAAGATCCCACATTCATTTGTGGGCAAAAGGCAACAGTTTAAAGTTCTAGAACAGTGATGGTAAACTTTTTAGAGTTTGAGTGCCCAAACTGCGATTCAAAACCCACTAATTTTTTTGCAAAGTGCCAATATAGCAATTTAATCTGAATACAGGTGGCTGTGAAGGGGTGATGTCGGGTACCCACAGAAAGCACAGTGGTACCTTGTATAAAGGAATTAATCTGTTCCAAATGAAATTCTGTTAAGTAAATTTTCCTTTATGCAAATTTCCCATAGGAATGCATTGAAAACAGAGTAATCCCTACTCACGACTATTTTTATGTTGTACGGATTCGCCCCATAGGCGAATTTCCCCTATCTCCGGAATTTTTTATGTTGTATAGATTTTATGTTATACGAACTGATTGTTATATGAGGGTCCAGTGTACTCTGAGGTCCACCTTTGGCACCCGTGCCATAGGTTCACCAACACTGCTCTAGAATAACACAGAAAAGGAGAATGTGTAGGAGAAAAGAAGGTTCTATATTTTTAATGGGGAAAAATCCGCTTTAAAAGACTCAAGAAAGCAAATTATTATTAGCCCCACTTGCAAACTGAGCCTACGATAAGAAAAGTCATAGGACAAGAGGTATGCATGACTTCCTGGCACATAATTTTCTTGTATAAGACAGGAGGTATTTATAGAACTTTAACATCTGCCTGTCAATTTTGCGATAAAGGCAAATAAATACAAAGTTGTCAAATTTTAGAATGAACAAATGCATCCTCTTCTACACTTGCAAAGCTCACCACCAGATGTCGTCACCTACTCCCAATATAGCTGATAAAAAGGAAACCATTTCAACTTTACATCTTGTGGCCAAACATGTGAGTAACCACTTCTAGCTCTCCAGGAAGCGGAAGGGAGGGAATTTTTTTTAAAAAAAAAATGTTAGCCACAGTGCTGTATTGTACAGGCTGATTTCAGGACTGGATTGAACATCGATGATTAACGTTTTAAATACAGCAACTTGAAAAAGGAAGAAATGGTTATCTAATCTATCCTATTGTACAGGAGAAATAAAAGAATATAACAGAAATGTCAAGACTACATAGAGCAAAATTTGTTCACCTTGATTTTTGCTGTTGTCCGGGAGAAAGGCTGCATACTGTAGGCCTTTCAAAATAAAGAAAACAAAACAAAAAAAACAATACATGGTCTCTGTACTGGAACCCATCTGAGGTACATGAATTAAAACATGGAGATGGGGAAGGCATAGGGTTACAGATATCATTCTGACCACATATATTTTTCCCAAACAAGTTCTACAGGCTGCTTTAGCTAGATTCATTTTTGTGCACCTGAAACCGTTCTAAGCAGTTAAATTCATTAGGAAAACACATACATGTAACAGAAAAGAACCAATATGATTCTGTCTGACACTACTGAGCATAAGGGGGATTAGCATGCACACTGACTGACCCTGGAATAAACAAACACTTGTATCATATCATCCTATAATAGTACTAACCCTTTTTAAAAAGCCAGTGAATGCTTTACCATGAACTTTCAGGAAGTTATTACTCATCCCTGCATTTTGTAAATGTTTTAGCCAAATGTGTATTAAAAGGAGAATAATTAATTAAAAGGGGATAATAATATCTAAGGATTTATTTATTTTTATAAATCAGAAAATCTACAGCAAATTTGTAAAGTCAGGTTTTTTTTTTCAGATGCAGGAATAGCTTTTGTAGAGTAGGCAAAGGGAACATCCATCAAGCAGCCCAATTCTGTTGCTGAGGTAGAGACAGGACAGGCCTCAAAATAAGGGGTGAGATTTTAATACAGAATTATATACTGTGGACACAAAAAGGCTGCTGATTATGCAGATGTAGTCATAGCTGTCTCAGACTATAACTGTGATGCTGACCTGTTTTTAAACTGGTACACCACACTCGTGGGTTTTCTTTGAAAGATCAGAGTCCTGATCCAAATATTGGATATTTACACCAGCACAAATGGACTAGCCTAGGTTTCAGTAACAAAGTACTACAGCTTCAGAAAGCAATGTAGACATTTGTTAATTTATACAATATTGTGTGACCAGTGTCCAGCAAGAAATAACTGTGGCAACTTCTTAATGTGTATCCATTTATCGCAAAAGGTTTAGCCAATTTAGCTCAGCCAATGGGCTTAACAAACAGGATTCTGGCCCAATATTACAAACACGATCGAACAGACCTACCGATCTTGTAGCTCTCCAAGTTGAACACAACTCAAGCATAGCAAGTGTCTGGCACATTTGTGCAATCTCAAACCAACAGCAATAGAAAGCTGCAGGGCTGACAGGCTGTACAGATGGCGTAATGGCCACAAGAAGCACAAAGCTTTAATACAGGGAGGAATACCTTCCAAAGGTTTTAAACAAGGCACATGCTCCTTACCTGCCTTGATTTAAAGAAGAAAATCTCATTTCTAATGTGGTTTTACCTCTTGTCCCAGTCTATTTTTGCCAAACATTCGTGGCATGGTGACAGCAGAGAGCCTTGGCTTAGACAATTGTAAAAACAGCTAAAGGAACTGCATGAGGTCCAGAGCCTACACCATAACCAATCCTGTTGTACAGAATACTGAAAGCTAGGGCTCCTTTCCATCTTAAAAGGTTTATTTTGTATGATATTCATTTCTAAACCCTATTAGGTTTGCAACTGAAATCTAGGCTGGTACAGATTTGCTGGGTGTAAGTATGCAATGGGATTCTGAGTGTGTGGTACACCAATTTTAAAACAGGTGGATTTATACTCACATAGAGCTGACCTGTGGGCAGTATGTTTATGATCAAGGATTTAATTGTTTATTTGATATATATACCACACCATTTGGCCCGAAAGCCACTCTGGCTGGATGCAAGGAAGCCATTATATTTTTAATAAATGCAGTCTACGTGAACCAGGACAATGCTTGGCCTTAAGAAACCAAAAGGATTTCTGCTGAAATCACAATAAGAATGCACTGATAATATCTCAGCACAATAAATACGAAGTTTGTGTAAACAGAAATTACAAACTACATGAGGCCATAAATGGTAGAGTCAAGAGTGTGCATAAATCCCTTTCTTTTAAAAATGCAACTCTCTCTTTTTGTTACGTGGTGACAGAAAAATGGAAAAAATTAAAACAGAAGAATGCTTAAGGCAACTTTTTTGTTAAACAAAGTTTAAAAGATTTGTAGAATCAAAACAAACAAATCAGCCTCATTAATTACATGCAGATACACATAACCTATCACATTTTCCTCAGTACATCTGCATGAGGTGAGAAAAGCACAATGCAGTCTGTCTAAGAGACATATCAGTAAGTTGAAATGTAGCCAATGGACATAGGGGAACAGAGAGCCTCTCACTATCTTGCACTGATCTATACAGTACTGCATTAAAGGGAAAGGGGTATATATTTTCCAGTTCTGTGCAAGCACAGAAGAGTCACAGATTGAGTGAAAGAAAAAATTCAATCAACTTAACTCAATTCCCTTTTTGAAAAGTGTGGTATCTAGCTGTTATGGCTGGGAATCTAGACCAAGCATAACAACATCTCTAAAAGCAGAAGATGGTGGTAGGATTTCTAAAGGTGATGCAGAAGGGTTTTTAATGCCATCTAAAAGCATCAGTGTAACATTTATAACACTTAAAATATATATACAGACATTTACTTACTTTATATACCAGCCTGAATGAATGAAAAGTTTTGGTAACCCTGGCATAAAAATCTCATTTAGTCATATAACTGAGACTTATGGGCTTTATATACTGTATATGGTAAGGAATACCATATGAATCACTGCTAGGTCTAGAAAGTGCTAGAAAGTCTGCATGGTATTAATTTAGTTATTTCACATTATGTGAATAACATCACTGTTCACTTTCTCTAGCTTCTATATTATGAAAGCAATAGTTGGAAAATATATATTGCTTCGTTTAAATGATGCTAAAGCTGAAGTACAGGAAAATGACATCTGGAAATATATAGGTCCATTCTGAATTACTGTTCACTGCTAAATTATCTTTTCTTTTGTCTTTTTCCATTGACAGTGTCTTACTCTGTCCAAATTCTGGTTCATTTTAAGGCACAGAGCCAGTCACAAAGGTGTGGATGAAATTCTTATAATTTAAAAACTTTGATCTTCTGCATACTTAGCCCAATGGGTGTCCAAGTAAAGATATAAATGATTACACCCTCAGGTAATTACAATCGTACCCCTCTACAGATAGTTAGCTATTCTACATGGAACTTCCTTTCAAATAGCTTTTTTCAAGGCTGCAGCTCTGTTTGTGAATGTAGAGTTTCGTCTTAAAAAAAATAGGTACCTAACTTCTCAAATTGACCCATTAGCAGTTTAAGAATAGGTTTCTTACCTGTAACTGTGGTTCTTCATGCAAACATCTGTGATCTCACACTTATGAGAACATCTGCAGAGCAAATTCAGAACTCTCTACAAGACTAAAACTTTTTGGCACAGTCCCCACCTCGTCCAATCAAATGTCCTTAACACATCTCCTGTTATATCTGCAGTAGCGCCATATTAGCCATAACAAAGGCTTTCAGAGGAAAAAACGGAACTGTGGAACAGGGGAAGATGTGCTAAGAATACACTTTTTTGCTGAGGGTGGGGCTCACAAAAAAAAAAAACTATTGATCAACTAGAAAGTTCCAAACTTGCTCTGTACTAGTACAGGAAAGCATGTGAGTCACAGAGACAATAAAGAAGATTTTTATCTTGTTGATGATCCAGCGATCTGGTATTCTAATTAGGACTATACAAGTATGGAGAATTAAATCAATTTGAAATGACCTTTTTTGTAAAGGCTTTTGTTATCAGAACTGATCCATAATAATGTTTCAGTTCCAAGATGATTTGAATGCATCAGCTCACAAATCAGACACAAAGCATTAGTCTTACACGACCAAATGCTCTCAATCTGATGGTGAAAACTTAAGGCCACCTTCTGTGGCTCTTTTCAAACCAACCTGGGGACATCTAAAGACTATGGATATCAGTCACCCAGTCAAAGACCCCATGATCTGTCAATTGTCAATTTTATTATTCATGCAGAACTAGCTACCCAATCCTATCACTATACCCACTGGGCCTCCTGAACTCTTGTCTGGTAGCTCCTCTGAGGACATGCATCCAAGGGCCCTCTGCAAAAGAACATAAGAACAGCCATTCTTTGTCAAACCATTTCCAACAATGTCCTGCAGTAGATGCTTCAAACAGGGTATATTATGGGGTAAAATATCTCTCCCCTTTTCTGCATCCCCTAGTTTTCTCTCTCTCTCTCTCTCCCCCCACCCTCCAGAGTTAAACCTACATTGATGGGTCTAACCAACAATATTACAAATTCAATATCCTCAGACTCCCATGATTGCACTCTTCGTGCCACATAAACATTTTTTTTGGAAAATTCCAGATAATTCCTTTAAAAATAACTTTTAACACAGCACACTGTTTGGGTGTGTGTGTGTTAAATTATACTTAAAGCAGCTCTCTGGATCCCAGCTTAATCATTTCTATGCCTTAAAATTAAGCTATGTCTAAAACTTTGGGGTGTCTGTATGTATATCACTTTCGAAACATGCTTCTCTAGCTCTCTCACCCAGGCAGTAATTAGTTTGGACCTAAATGTTCTGTGCTGAAAAACACAGTTCCTACAGCTGCATGACTGGTTAAAAAAATTATATCGAGTGGGAAATTTGAAAAGTAAGTGGCTCTGAAACCCTGTGCACAAGCTGCTAATAGGCTGCAAACGGCAGAGTGCATTAAGAAATGTGGTGTAAAATCTTGCAGAAAAGATACTCACAATCTCATCCCCTGGCAGCCAATATCCTTCTTGCTCAATACCAGCTTTTGATCCCTTACATCCCACTGTCAAAGTTTCAACCACAAGTCCGTCTTTCACTGCCAAGCTAAGCTGACGTGTGGTTTCCTTGGGATGCATACCATGAACCCGAGACATATATCTGTAAGAAAAGAGAAGAGACGTGTTTACATTTGCACATCCTTGGCCTCGTAAATGTGTCTGTATCAACGTTGTTACGTCATGTTCTGAGTTTCCCACCCCTTTTTCGGGGGGGGGGACCCTTCACTTTCCATACTCTATACCAGTCGTTCCCAACTTTGGGTACCCAGATGTTTTCGGATGGCTACTCCCACAAATCATGGCCAGCCAAGCTAATGGTGAAGGCTTCTGGGAATTTTAGCCCAAGAACATGTGAGGGAACAAAGTACTACTCTGTACAACAGTTGTGGCAAACCTTCAGCATTCCAGATGTGTTTGGACCACAACTCCCACAGTCCTTTGTTATTGGCAATCTAGGCTCGGAATTTTGGGAGTTGTGGTCCAAAACATCTGGAGTGCCAAAGGTTCACCACCACTGCTATACTCGAAAATGTTGCATATAGAACTTCGTAGGCGTTCTACCCAGCGGTTCAGAATGCTGTCAATTTATGAATTCTCTAATCTGAGATGGAAAAAAAAATTCTGGTTCAATGTCTCCGGATGAAACACCTTCAAGTCACTGCTAAGAAACTGGCAGTGGCTTGCTTCTTAAATAAAAGCTTATTTTCCTCAGGAGAATACAAACCTTATTTTGAAGGAAAAGAACTGCACATCGACTGCCAAAAGAGGCAATACAGCAGTTTTTGCAATTCATTCAATCACTGCCTAGTTTACATAAGAGCTAAAGTAGCGCCTCCTGTAGGAAGTGTAACTCTATCTGCTTAGACTGCTTCAAGTTCTGGCTAAAAAGATGACAAACTTCGCCAACAGCAATCAGGTTAATAAGTTCTAATTGATGAGTGAAACAGTCCTAAGGCCACTTCATGTCCTAACATCTTTTACACAGACTAACAATGGGTTGTTGATAGAGTGAGGGAGGTGTGGACTGATGGCAAGTTTTCTATACCACACCATGTCACACTAGCCCATTGCTCTTTACTTGGAAAGTTTAATTATAGCAAGAAGGCACACTGGATGCATCCAAACAGCTCAGGATCAAATCAGGTACTCTTCTTCCCCTAGCAGGTCACACCCTCCTCTGTTATTCTCCCTGTCTTCCTCTCTATCAGCCTCCCTTTAGCTTTGTCCACTTTACAAAGTGGCATACCCTGTTAACCTGAAAATAAGACCTCCCCCAAAAATAAGCCCTAGCAGGATTTCTATGCATTTGTTAAATATAAGCCCTACCCCGATAATAAGACCTAGTGATGGGCGTGGCTATGGTTGTGTGCAGGGCTGACATTCAAGCATATTATACTTAATAAAAGTAAGACATCCCCTGAAAATAAGCCCTAGTGTGTCTTCTTGAGAAAAAATAAATATAAGACAGTGTCTTATTTTTAGGGAAACACGGTATTTGTGGACTGATACGACTTGGTCATTTCTGAATTGCCACTGCACCATTTATCTGACATAGCACTATCTACAAAAATTTGTATTTTTAAAAATTCAACCCTCAGGTTATGAGCCCGAAGGAAGGAATGCTGAATCATCACACCCAACACCACTGGAAGCATCATCTGTCACTGCTACAAAGGTCTTAAGGATTTTAATCAGAGAGCTGCAGATATTCCATTGGGACAGAGAACTTGCAATACACTGTGTTGTTACTACATTATTTTTACTGGTGAAATAAAACCTCAAATTTAAGTAAACATGAGTTCTTCAGCCTTACTAGAGCAGGTTCCATTTCAAGAGAAAGAGTTCAATTCATTGCATGAGGTTCCGCTAATCCTATGAGAAACACACCTACATTCCCATCTGCTCCCCTGTCCCACCATGATGCAGGCCTGCAACCAGACGGACTGCAACCACAATGTGCATAAAATCACCACAAACAGTAATTTATCTGGAAACGCAGAGGGTTATGGGTGGACTTTCATAGGAAGATACACGGCAGATGGAAGGAGACTAAAATCTGCCTGACGTTTCTGCAGAAGCTGCTGACAGATCAAAGCGGTGATCCTGTTTGTTCATGCTTTAAATAACTCAGGCAACATACAACCACACACAATGCTCATTATCTGGTCAGCTCTGTCAGAAGTAATAATTTTAATGCAGAGAAGGACTGCTTGTCCCAGCAATTAAATTCACCATACATTCCCACTCAAGCATGTCATTAACCTATCACTCAGGCAGTTATCCCACCTACACAACCTATGAATGCAAAGAACTAAGCAATGATTCCCAGCAAGGTCTTCTGCCATACAGAACTTTCCTTTCTTTATTACAGCAGTGATCTCCTTTAGCTGTCACCCTAATTTTGCCACCCCATAGAAATGAACAGCAGGCAGATGGAGCAGAGATAGCTACAGAACTTTTCATCATTCAGTTAAATTGCAGCCATTTCTGTTCTAGGCGCAGTTGGTTCACCAGACTCAAGAGGTTCTAGCAGAATATGCTCTGGTATGTGTTTTGTCAGTATTTTATTGCTTGAGTTCCATTTACTGAGTGTGTTGTTTTAAAGTATGGTCTTATATTATCCTAGCTACCTCAAAGATCGGATCTCACAGTATGAACTGGCTCGGGTGCTAAGGTCATCAGGAGAGGCCCTTCTCTCCATCCCGCCACCCTCACAGGTACGTCTCGTGGGAACCCATGAAAGGGCCTTCTCGACTGCTGCGCCCAGACTCTGGAACTCCCTCCCACTAGAGACCAGGACTGCCTCATCTCTGTTGTCTTTCTGGAAACAGGCAAAGACCTTTCTCTTCAGACAAGCTTTCCCTGAACGATGATCTACCATTATGTGTCTTTTATATGAACCTACCATACATGGCTGCACAGTTTATAACCACTTATACCTTTATGTTTATATCTCTCCTTGTGTGATTACATTGACACTATGTTATCAATTGTTAGTTCCCATCCCTCATAACTTTTAGATGGTCTACTGTACATTACATGGAATTTATACTATTTTCTTAATTGTTCACATTCTCTTTTAGCTTTAATGTTGCCTTCTAATGCTGTAAGATACTCCTCAATTCTCTGTTCTTAATCTTGAATATGTCTTAATTGTACTGGACCATAATACTGTCCCTCATTTCTTTAAGCCACCTCAAAAATAAATACATAAAATAAAATATTGCTTTGTCACTGCTTTGTTATAAAGTACAGTAATTTTTCTACGTATAAGACTATATTTTAACCTAAATTTATTAAACTAAAATTCAGGTTCGTCTTATACATGGAAGTAAGGCAAAGAGACAACTGCGTTTTTGTGAAATTGTTGTTTGGGGTTGGAAAAGTTGGGGCTCATCTTATACATGGGAATTAACGTCCTTATCCATCCATAAAAAAGAGGCAGACAGATGTAATACATGTTTAGACACTCCCACATTATAAAATGCATACATATTGTTGTACACATGATAGAGATGGATATACAAAAACAGCCAATGCACTTAAGAGAAAAATTAATTTCTTCAAAGAAGAAAATAACCTGCAATTTTAGAAAGTAAAGTGCAATATTCCCCAATAAATTTGGAAAAAATAAATCACCAAAATCCCAAAAGGGATTTGTATGTCTCGTAGTGCCAAATGGAGCTGGGTAAGGAAGTGGGGCGGTGTATGACCCATGTTCCTTTATTTGAAGAATGGGGGTGTGAAGCCCAGTGTTTAAGAAGCAGCTTTTACAACTGCCCTTCCTGCCTCTTACAAGACTTCTGCCCTGGCTACAACACCATCTACAGTAGCCATGGATTTTAAGAACATCTAAAAGTTACATCCTGGTAAAGCGCATCTTTTACTATGTCTGAAGTTTTGGAACCTGCTTTGAAGAAGAGTTATTTAAACTCGAAAGCTTGCAATGTTCCCTGTTTTTTATTTTTAATAGTGCCCTATAATTATATCACCTGTAACCTATTTTTGCAATTGTGTTTTGTGATGGCCCGCAGCTCAACCACCCCCTTTTGTTTTGATGGAATTGTGAAGATACCAAGAAAGAGCCATCTGGACCTGGAATGAGGCACAAGAACTCTCAGTACCAAAGGACAAAAATGCATCCACTAGGAAATATCACTTTAATTCAATCTGGTTCCAATTGGCAAACTTAGGTGACTTAAATTTTTTTACCCCGATCCCAGAATGAAGCACATGGTCCCCTGCATCAACCCTTTTCTTTCCCCCTGCCCGGCCATTTGTTAGTTAAGTTTGGGGACATTTTAACTAACCTAGTAGGTGGAAAATGCAATCTATAAAACATTTTATATGGATTTCCTTTATATGATTTTCTTTATACGACTCCTTGGACTTTCTGTATCTTGGAAACTTGGAACAGATTTGGAGGAAGCAGAAGTGAAAATTGGTGAAAAGAACTTTACCTGAGTAATTTAAGATGTGCAAGTGATACTACATTATTTGTAGAAAATAGCAGCAACTTGAAGTGACTACTCATGGAAGGGTAATTTATGTAGTTATTTAAAATGTTTATATTGTGCCTTTCTCCCCAAAAGGACTGAAGGTGGCTTTCTAAATAAAATAAAAGCAAGATTATGGCCAAATAGTAAGATAAAAATTGTGACTGTAGAAGAAATATGTAATTTTAATGATGACAAGGAAGAAACAAGGATTGTCAAAAGATTGCTAAAAAAGCAAGTACAGTACAAAGCAGTAGCAAATGAGAGAAGAGGAACAAGGCCAAAGTACAAGGGAGTAGGAAACGAGAAAGAATGAAAATGAAATCACAGAATCATAGAGTTGGAAGCGACCTCAAGGGCCATCTAGTCCGACCCCCGGCCATGCAGGAATCCCCATCAAAGTACCCTCAACAGATGTCCATCCAGCTTCTGCTTAAAAACCTCCAAAGAAGGAGACTCCACCATCCTCTGTGGAAGCATATTCCACTGTTGAACAGCTCTAACCGTCATGAAGTTCTTCCTAATGTTCAAATGGAATCTCTTTTCAGGTAGTTTGAAACCACTGCTCCAAGTCCTATTCTCTGAAGCCATGGAAAACAAGCCAGTCCCCTCTTTGATATGACATCCTTTCAAATATTTAAACATAGCTATCATATCCCTTCTCAACCTTCTTTTTGTAAGACTAAACATTCCCAGATCCCTAAGCCATTCCTCGTAAGAATATGTTCCAGAACTTAACCATCCTGGTCGCTCTCCTCTGGACCTGCTCAAGGTTGTCAACATCCTTTTTAAATTGAGGAGCGCAGAACTGTACACAGTACTCCAGGTGAGGACTGACCAGAGGAGAACAGAGTGGTATTATCACCTCCCTTGATCTAGATCAGTGGTTCTCAACCCGTGAGTCCCTAGATGTTCCTGAATTGTAACTCCCTTCCAGAAATCCCTTCCAGCACAGCGAGCGGTGAAGGCTTCTGGGAGTTGCAGTCCAGGAACATCTGGGGACCCACAGGTTGAGAACCACTGATCTAGATACTTTACTATGCTTCTGTTGATACAATCAAGAATTGCATCGGCTTTCTTGGCCGCCGTGTCACATTGCTGACTCATGTTCAATTTGTGGTCCATCCAGACTCCCAGATCCCTTTCACAGGTACTATTCTCCAGTCAGGCGTTTCCTATATCTATGCAATTCATTTTTTCTGCCTAGATGCAGCACCCTACATTTCTCTCAGTTGAAACACATTCTATTTGCTTTAGCCCAGCACTCTAATCTGTCAAGGTCATTTTGGATTTTTATCTTATCCTCTAGGGAATTAGCAAACTCCATGGACATGGGGTCACGAAGAGTCGGTCACAACTGTAATGACACAACACACGCACACACACACACCTAATTTGGTAGCATCTGAAAATTTAATCAGTCTACCCTCTTGTCTATTCCTTCGTTCATGTCATTAATAAAGATGTTGAATAGCACTGGACCCAGAACAAATCATTCAACCAATTACAAATCCACCTGACAGTAGCATTATCTATCCCACATTCTACTAACTTATTTGGAACTATGTCGTGGGGAACCTTATCAAAGGCCTTACTAAAATCAAGATAAACAAAATCCACAGCATTCCCCTCATCCACCAGTCCAGTAACTCTATCAAAGAAAGAGATCAAATTAGTTTGGCATGACTTGTTTTTGAGAAACCTGTGTTGACTAATGACAGCATGGTTTGTTAAATAATTACAGACTATCCGCTTAATAATCTGTTCTAGAATCTTTCCAGGAATAAATGTCAATCTGACTGGGCGGTAATTATTTGGGTCCTCTTTTCCCCACTTTTTGAAGATGGGGACAACATTTGCCCTCCTCCTAATGAATTGACCTGGCAAAGGAAGCAACTGGCTTTAGTTTGCAAGACCTGAGCAAGGTGGGTCATGATATGAATTTTAAGGGTGGAGTGAGTGGATAATTAATTTTTAAAGCCAACATAAATCAGAAGTGGCAGTCTTAAACAGTACTATAAATGGTATTTAAAGTTCTTCTAAGAATATGATCCTCTTTTCCATCTCATTGTACACACCAGGAATCTACCTGTGTACAGTACTAGCAAAGCTGCATTTTGGTGACTGAGATGATGAATTAAATCTGATTTAATTATAGCCTTTCTTTTCCAATTACTACACTCAACATGGTTCTCGATATACTGTACATCAATCCATAAAGAATGTTTTCACATTCTGAACAATATTCTATAACAATTAAGTTCATTATATTTGAATAATTAATCCAAACTAAGAAAACAATAATCATAAAGAACAGAATGATTTATTTCAAAAATACCCAGTTCCTAAGGTCCTCTGGTCACCCGCTTCCCCCTTTTCTGCTTTAAATATGTATCCCAGCAGCACAAAATGCTGCACCTTCTGCTTCATTAATCAAGTGAATGATGGGGCAGATTTTATTATAGCTCAGTCTCCAACAGATTAATATGTTTGTTCTTCTGTGCTGAAATTCCTCACTTTGGCACTTACCCAGCTGTGCACAAATAGGATAGTGGTCTCTGAATTGAAACCTGTGGCATTTCCTGGGTAGAGATAAATTTAACACCTGTATAATTTACACATCTCTAGGGGAGATTAGGAGGATGTTGTGAGATGTATACAATGGACCCTTGTATAACAAACAGCTTGTATAACATAAAATCTGTACATCATAAAAAATTCCGGAGATAGGGGAAATTTGCTTAACATAATCGCCTATGTGGAAAATCCGTACAACATAAAAATGGGATTACTCCATTTTCAATGCATTCCTATGGGAATATGTATAAAGGAAAATTTGCTTAACATAATTTCATTTGGAACGAATTAATTCCTTTATACAAGGTACCACTGTATTTGAAATGATATACAGAATAAATCATTGCTCTGTTTGTAAACCGCCAAGAGTTCCTTTGGGAAAATCGGTGCGGCATACAAACTTAAAAATACATAAATAAAATAAATTGTTGTTATCTCCCATGAAGTCGCCTTCGACTCCTGGTGCCTTATGAATGAAGGCGCAATCTCCAAAATATCCTATCATCCACAGCTCAGCTCAGCTCTTGCAAACTCAAGCTTATGTCTTCCTTTAGGGCCGTATTTGCACAACGTGTTTTCGGTTCACAAAATGTTTTCTGGGGGAGTTGCAGGTCACCTTATATATCTTGGAGCCCTTTTAAAATAATTTCTTCTTTGAGTTTCAGAATGAGATATTCAAGTTAGCCTCTACGTGTACGTATGAGAAACAGGCCCGGGGGGGGGGGAGGGGATTCCAGGAACACAGGGTAATGTTGTAGGACCATGCTCTCCACTTCACCCTTGTCACTCAGGGCACACAACAGGGGAAGAAGCTGCAGGTAGTTGACTCTCTCACACATGTTTAAAGATCTTAGAACTGACTAGTGTGGGCCTGCCTATGAGCTGAATGTTGAAGCTGCAGTCAATACAGAACACAGGGGTTAGACGACACCAGTACCCACCCCAAGAGAAGTCCGGAAAGTCGTCTTGAAGAACCAGGCCTTCTCAGCAGGCACTTCCCTCTGGTTGCGGAACGAACTGCCTCCAGAGAGTAATGTGCCTGCCACCCTCACTAGGAATATTTAAATACCCTTTAAAAATTTAAAGGTAAAAATACCGTTTATTTTATTGTTAGGTTTTATTGTTTGGATTTGCTTTTATCATTGTTGTGTTATCATGTGTTGTGAATCACCCCAAGTGACCTTGCTGTCAGATGGGTGGTAAATAAATAAATAAATAAATAAATAAATAACATGGCTTTTCAAACAAGCTCTCCTGCTGTTTTGTTGATTATTGGGATGCCTATAATATCATATGTATCCGTCTCTGCTTCTAATTTCTTTTTTGATGGTTTATATAGTTTATATTAGTATTAACTGATTGTATTTATTTAACTATGTACGTATAGTTACGTATAACTTAATTATTAATTCAGTAATTTATTGATATGTACACAATTTGTTCTTTATTAAGTTGTATACCACCCAGAGTAGCCTAGGCTAGACAGAGCTGTATATAAGTCAAATAAATAAATAAATAAATAAATAAATAAATAAATAAATAAATAAATA
>JAHTLZ010003542.1:74764312-74783134 GCA_023846285.1 Phrynocephalus versicolor
AGTCACTTCTGATTTTATACATGCCAGAAATATTTTCAGAGGGGCTACATCACACCAATATGGATTTGACAAAACTCTGGGAGGCAGTGGAAGATAGGAAGGCCTGGCGAGCACTGGTCCATGGGGCCACCAAGACTTATTTATTTATTATTTATTTATTATGGAACTTATATACCGCCCGTCTTCCTGGAGGGGAACGCTGGGCGGTTTACAACAAATTAAAAAACAGCAAATTACAATAACAGCCAATAGATTAAGCTAATCAAATAAACAGACAAAACAGCAATAGCAGGAGATGCAGATGGCGGGGGGGGGGAGTCATCCAAACGCCTCCCGGAAGAGAAGGGTTTTCAGGGCCTTCCGGAAGGGAGGCAGGGACTCTGCTAGGCGCACTTCTGCTGGGAGATGATTCCACAACGTCGGGCCAGCCACAGAAAAGGCTCGGGAATGAGTGAAAGTTCTCCGAGCCTCCCTGGGCGTGGCCACGCGCAGCATGCGCATCCGCGACAACCTAGTCGGACGGGCCAAAGTTGACTGCTGGTCGATCCGCTCTGTCAGGTAGCCAGGTCCTAGACCATGGAGGGTTTTGTAAACCAAAACCAGGACCTTGAATCTAATTCGGGCTGCAACGGGTAGCCAATGCAGGTGGGCCAGAACTGGGGTGATGTGCTCAAATCGGCGCACACCCGCCACCAGTCTGGCCGCTGCATTTTGGACCCGCTGCAGGCGCCGAATGAGAGTCAAGGGCAACCCCATGTAGAGCGTGTTGCAGTAGTCCAGTCTCGAGATCACCAGCGCCTGGACCACTGTTCTAAGGGAGTCCCCATCCAGGTACGGGCGAATCTGGGCGATTCGACGTAGGTGGAAAAAGGCAGCCCTGGACACAGCGGACACCTGGGCCTCCATGGTGAGCGCCGGGTCCAGGACTACTCCCAGATTCCGGACAGAGTCCAATGGCCTGAGGGAAACACCCTCCAAGGTGGGAAATAGGCTACCGTAGCTGGATGGGGAAGCCCCAAAGAACATGACCTCGGTCTTATCGGGGTTGAGTTTGAGCCTGTTAGCCCTGGTCCATTCCATGACTGCGCCCAAGCACTGATCGAGGGTCCGGACAGCCTCATCTGCAGCGGTGGAAAAGGAGACATAGAGCTGCGTGTCATCAGCGTACTGATGACAGCAGACTCCATGTCCCCTAATGACCTCAGCCAGCGGCCTGATGTAAATGTTGAACAGCATGGGAGAGAGAGACGACCCCTGTGGAACCCCACAAGGGAGTATCCAAGGGGCCGACAACTCGCCCCCATGCTGAACCTGCTGGGGACGGTCCCCGAGGAAGGACCGGAACCAATTGTGAACAGTGCCTCCAATCCCAACCCCGGAGAGCCGATCCAGCAGGATACCGTGGTCGACGGTATCAAAGGCCGCTGACAGATCCAGGAGGACCAACAGGGAGGAACACCCCCTGTCGGCCCCCTGGAGGAGGTCATCTTGCAGAGTGACCAAGACTGTCTCGGTCCCCCGACCGGGCCTGAACCCAGACTTGGACACGACTGAACGACTGAACAACAACAACATCACACCTTGGGCTACCAGAACAGAATTGTACATTGACTCATTTCACAGGTTTAACCAGCCTGACACTTCTGGTTTTATATTAAAAGAAAAAATAATCACAAACCATTCAGGTCTACTACTATGGCATGTGAGGTTTACAAAACGATTGCATTTTGACAGCGTTTCAAGATTAGGTCCTCCTTCAAAGAATCTTGTCGAGTCTCTGGCTAGCTACCTTCAGAACTGAACAACTACCAATCCTATTAACAAGCAGGACTCTTTATTAATCTCCCCTTTGTGATACTATAAATACCTTGACCACATTGGACTGGCCAAGGGACAAAAGGTAATAAGATACAATCTTCTTAATAAATCAGAATTTGATTTTTGTAAAGGAAAAAGAAATAGGCTCAGTACTGTCTTACTCCTCCTTGTCTTTTATTTATCCCCAATGGCCGCATAAGAGACAGCTGGGCTTTTCCATGGCCTGAGGGGGACTATCACCCATGCTGCTGGCGCCATCTGTGAAATCGCCAAAATGGAAGTCTTGTAGGATCTGCCTAAGTGTTGAACCCTAACTGATGCCTCATGGCATTGTGGTTAAACTGCTGTATTGAAGCCCAAACTCTGCTTTTGACCTGGGGTTCAATCCCAAGTAGCCAGCTCGTAGTTGACTCAGCCTTCTCTCTTTCCGAGTTTGGCAAAATGAGTACCCAGCATGTCTGCAAATGCAGTGTAAAGACCATTACCATCAGAGGACAATTCAATTTCAATTCTTACTAGCCTGCATGTTTGTTTGTTTTCATCAGGACTGTGAAAAAATGTCACAAAGCTGCAGAAGAAACTCTTACTGCAGCTCTATGCTACTAATTCGCAGAGGTGAAAGGGTGGAATAACAAAGGATTTCATTTAACACTAATAAAACATGAAATCATTCCACTCTGTAGACTTAACAGGGAAACAGCAAAGACTATTTTGACAATACCCTGGGCAAATATATTTTAAGATTTATCCTGATCAAATACTTTCGATGCAAAATGAAGGAAAATCTAAAGGGCACATCCTTTATCTCTTCTACTCTCTCTCTGCTTACATATTGTCAATATGAGTGAAAAGAAATGCACAGTTCTTTACTTAATACACAGTATTTCAGAGTTATCTTTAATCTAACTTTTAGAACAGGATTCTAGGAAACTAGAAAAAGACTTTGAACCAGTAACAAATCCTCAGGCAGACAGATTATGAGATACATGTAAATATTCCAGCTTTCTATGCTAGTGCTATGACTGCATTAAGGACACTCATGTTGTAAGTAGAAATAATGAGGTATCCATCACTTTGCTACTCTCACCTAACCTGACTGGAAAGAAAAAAAGTAGCATAGGGAAAAAGCCTGGGTTAAGAAATTTTTATACTATACAAATGCTTGTAGGAGCAATGGACTGAAAGCAGATCTATCCACAATGCTTGGATAATAATATATAAACAAGGAAGAATCTTCCCATTCTAGAGATGTTAACAAAATGTACACATTTTTTCTGCCCTTCTCCATGTTAGAGAAACAGCGTGAAAAGCCTCTCTCCTTCCTTCCTTCCTTCCTTCCTTCCTTCCTTCCTTCCTTCCTTCCTCCCTCTCTCTCTCTCTCTCTCTCTCTCTCTCTCTCTCTCTCTCTCTCTCTCTCTCACACACACACACACACACACATATACAGGTGATGTGAATAAAAACAATCATTTTAAAAGTCAAATTGATTTACATCACAGCCTAAATTGTAAAACATAATTTTTTGTTAAAATTATTTTTTAAAAAAATCAAATCCAGCCAGGCATGCATGCAAAGAGGAGACCTTGATATCACTAACCAAATCAACACTTTGAAGTGCAAGAGGAGCTAAAGATGTTGGAAGGGACAGAGTCTCTATATAGTAGCCATTCATGGTGCATCTTCCTCGAGATAACCAGAATCTACTTTCAATTAAAAACTTGCCCATCTTCTCAACTGGATACCAAACTGCATGGAACCTCAATTTCCCCATCAGTATCTCGATATATATCATTGTCAGCTATTGCAGTTCGTTAATGACAAGGAATGTCACTCAGTAGTTGCATGGTACGCCATAACACCCTTGATGCATCAAACTCAATGAAACACTATAGTTCTGAATCAGAACAATGCCTGGATGGGAGACTGTGGGCTCAATGATGGAACATGAGCAGGATAAAAAAAAGGGAGAAACAAAATACTCTGTGGAAAATGGGGAACAAACTCTGGTCTTGGTATAATTCTTCTCTAGTACTTTCATCAGCTAACTGTGCATTAAGCCGCCTTTTACCCAACAGTCCAATGCATATGTGTGGTATCTGTCAGCTAAATGAGTTCTCACTACTGTTTGTCAAATAATGTGTATAGTGCTTTTTTATTTTCTTGTTTTTTAAAAAGCAATATTACTGCACCTTGTAAAGACAGTGCCTTGAAAAGAAAATGGATTTTTACTCTCTCAGAGGAATTTATTCTTCTTAATTTCACATGAAATTATGCACATCATAAGTAGGCAAGAGCAATGCTGAGTTGGGAGGAGATACTTGCATGGATAAATGAGGAAGGAATATGAAAAACCTGAGATGTATGCCGATTAAGAATTTTTATTTTGAGGATTATTTATTCTGCATAAATTTTAATACAGTTTATAGTTTCTACAAGTAAATCTGATGCCACATTTATATGGAGCATGGCTCAAAATTGCCCTTTTGCTATAGAACCAACTTAATCCAGCAGAAAGGGGTGGTAATTTTCTTTTCTTATGCACCCCTAAGCCAGGAATTTCTCTGGAGCCATTTTAGACAACCCTCAGGGCTGCCGGAGGGAATGAAAGAAAGGAAATTCTCTTATGTTAGTGCTGCAGCATCACACTGGATTTAGGCCAGAATTCTGCAGTCACTTCTAATGCACACCTATGTTTACAAATGATTATTTAACAGAATATACATGTTTATTTATCTTAACTGTATTTATATCCCATCTGAACTGCACAGCACTCAAAGCTGTGTACAGTAAATTACTCTGTAGGCTTCTATCCATGCATTCACACATATATGCTTTGACACAGCTTCAACATTGCAATCAGTAATTACTCAAGAACTATTTTTATAACATGCATATTCCTATTAAGGATGACCCAGAGAAACATTTAATTCAAATTTTCATAAAATTACAAGAATTCTACGGCACAGAATGTAATACAAAATGTCTACTGGATTTGCGAGCCTGCCAATCCTGGCTGGGTTGACAGGACCTTCCTGTCACTGTCCAACGTGTCAAAGGACACACACACACCAAACAGTGTCAACACCTCATCTTCCTATGACCAGGGACTATGCTGAGAGAAATAATCTACATTAGTATGGGCTTTCTCTTTCATAAAAATTATAAATTGTATTTTACTGATTTCTTTCTTTTGTAAATCGCCCAGAGTCCCCTTGGGAAATGGTGCAGTATATAAGTATAGGAAATAAATAAATAAATAAATAAATAAATAATGTAAAAGGTTGGTGAACTAAGTACTAGTGAACCTAGGGTTTGACTCTTCCATCTCCTGTAGTCATAGAAAGTCCAATGGGAACTGTACTACAGTACCAAAAGATAATATTGAAAGGCTTAAGGAGTGGCCCATTTGATTTCTAAGGCATCTTAGCAATCAACAGCAGCACATTTCTCTTTTCTAGGTCAGCCATTCTCAGTGGGGGTCCTATGACCCCTCAGGGGCCCTGGCACATTTGATGGGGGCCACAGACTGGAAACAATGCTTCATATACCACCTTTATAAGGTTCATTATGTGACTTGTACAATCCTGATTTGGCCCATATTTCATACTGCATTTATCGCCATAGCCCCCCCCCCCGCAAAGGTTGCAAATTGCTGTTCTAGGGGACAAGTTATGACTGAGTTCCACGACAGGGTGCTCCCCTTCTCCCATATTAAGGGCTGAAACCACACCAATGCCTTGAGGCATCAGTCTGCAATATAAAGAGTTTGGTGAAGTCCAGCAAATGTCTTCCTGGAGTGGAACACAATCTGTCTTTCAGGAACATAGTAGACTTTTGCTTATTTGTTCCTCGGAAAGCCAACCTAGGGGCTCTCTTATGAGTAAAGTTCATGAGAGGGGCCTCTAATGGTGATGGAATTTGGAATGAACTGCCAGATCAGCCCTAAAAATGGTAGTAACTGGGGGGTTTTGGTTTGTCGTCATAGCCGCAATGAAATTTTCAGCACCTTATCATCTACAGTCTTGACCAATCTCCTTTCGACAGGAACCCTAAATATTGGACCCATAGTTGAGCTATTTTGTTATTTTACATTTTCTCAGGTTGGCTGTCAAGCTAGGTTTGATTAATATAGTTCGCAGGTGGATCTGGTGTTGGGACGAAGATGTACTAAATACTATGTCATTTATTACTATCACTATTAAATAATAGTAGTAGTGGCAGTAGTTACTACTCTTCCTACTAGTGTTAGCAATAATTACAGCTATTATTACTACAATTTATAGGCCATCTTCTTCCCAATAAAGATGTATGGCAAATGTTGGGATTTGAGCCATGATTCTTTGCAAAGTATTGGCTGCCCCATGTAAGACAAAAGTCATATGCAAGAACTGAAACAACTCCATGTGATTAATAAAGGGTAGCGTTTTTCTTATCATTCACTCTTGAGGGGACTTTCCAGTATCTTTTAGTCAAGTCTAGTGACATTAGGAAGTGGCACTTTTCTAGCCAACAATTCATCAATATACGGCATGTGTAGCAGCAATCATGATTGTCTCCCTAAGAGTGCCCCAAGTGTTCTTCAGTCTTTGTGTTGTATTTGTAGTAGGTTTAAACCTTTTACAAAGTGTTTAAGATAGTACTTAACTGAAAAAAACTTACTTTATAATATGTAGCCACAGTAGTAAGCAATTAAATTCCAACATATCAATGATAAACAAAGGTATAATTGGTAAATAAACCCCAAGAAACATCAAACTAAGAAATGCCATCTACAGTAAGAAATGAATTCATAAAGCAGCTGAAATTTCAATAAAGAAATAGGTCTGAAGAATTAAATAAACTAAAAACTAAAAACTGTTGTGTTCTCTGTAAGATGCCCGGTTTCAAATAAATAATTCTATGGTAGAAAAGAAATAACCTGCCTTTTAGGAAAATTGTACATGCAAGCCAACAAACAAACAGCTGTGATTCTAATGTCACCTGTAAGACAGCAATTTCTCAATTAGCATGTTGAAAGTTCCTTTTTATCAGTTCTAAAACTGTTTTCTAGTTCTGTAAAACAACTAATCTACTGAGAGACTATGAGACAACTAGAACACCACTGTACTCATACATACGGAAAAAAAATTCCCAAGGCTCTTATGTTTTAAACCATATACTGCTTTGTTTGGCCAACCTGAGTGCATCAGGAAAATGCAGTGACATGGCACATTACTAATCTTTTTATAAGTACCTTATGCAAAACTACCGTTCTATTTCACTGTAACATTTTCTCAATCTCATCCTTTTGGCTATTGTCCATTCGAGAAAATTAATTTGGACTTACCGGTAACTGCTCCAATGTATTCCTTGTATTAATACAAAGTTAGCTTTGGTTCATGATCCATTTCCGAATTCTCATTTGATCATCTACTTTAAATCTGTTCCCAAACACAGGCAGATTTTCTTGGTTTATATCCCACCCTTCTAACAGACTAGGACCCAAGGTGACTGATAACACAATTCAAACAGATACAGATGAAACCAAGAAATGTATACTGTATACATATAGCATAGTTAGGCCTATTAATTTAAATCTGGCAACTCAATTACCTAAACTTATTATGTTTGTAAGCTGCTTTGGCAAAGACTTCAGTTGTGTATAATGAGCAATCTCAAAAGATGAAGGTTGAACAGTGAAGACCTCAATGTAACATTTTAGCTCAGTGTTCTAAAAAGGAGGAAGAAACTTTTTTAAAAAAGCCTTATCCAGTAAATTCCATGTTACTGACATTCCCTGAATAGGTATAAATTACTCAGAAGTGGTTTACCAGTCCCTTCTTCAACTGGCACTGTAAGTCTATGAACCTTGCCAAAGGCTGGCAGTCAGTAAAGGCATACATAACCTCATCTGCAATACACACCTGGATTATTTTAGCTGATCCTCTCTCAATCACAGTGAATCCGCACTGATACAACCCAACTTCCTCATCAATATGAGCAGAGTGAATAAGTTTTATACTACGAGTGCTTTTTAGAATCAGAATCAGACTGGGGGTGAAATGCCTTAAAACATCAGCTTATATTTTGTATTGTTTGTGTGACTTTCCTCATATGGGTAAGAGAATAACAAGCAGGCAGAAAGATGAGAACCTGTAGGTACCTGATTATCACTGCGTGTGCATCCTTTGGAAAGGAAACAGACAAAAATAGTCCAGATTCCCAACTCAACTGCTTCTCTGGATAAAGACCAACTGTTCAGGAAAAAGTAAACAATTTACACCTTTTGAAGAGATACATGACCAGGTGATGATTGTTGTCTGTGTTTTTAAAAATGTGCTGAAGTACACAAAGTGATTAAAATAACACAAACAACAAATGACAAATAAGGACTATAATAACAGATTAGCTAATTTAAAATTAGATACACCTTTTCAACAATGCTTATGACTTATCTACATTGGATGTCCTGATGAATCAGGGTGCATTAGTTACAAGAAATGCAGACTCAAGCCTAGATGTTATGAATAAGAACGTAAGAACAGCCTTGCTGGAACAGGCCAAAGCCCATCTAGTCCAGCATTCGGTCTCACATAGTGGCTTACTATTTGCTTCAGGGTATTCCCAAGCAGATGTCTTCAACTGCTTACGATTCCCTGCAAATGGCATTGAGAGATATCCTGCCTATCTCTCCCAGAGGTTGTCTTTAGGCATCCATAATGATAGCCATTGATACCCTTGTCGTCCGTGAACTTGCCTAATCCTTTCTTAAAGCTGTCAAGGCTGACAGCTATCACCACTTCATCTGGCAGGGAGTTCCCTAGACCAGTGATCCTCTAGGTGAGCATCTTAGCGTGTAATTGCTACTGCTATCTCTGGCCCAGGGATCTTCTTGCGGTAGAGCATCGTCGTAAAAACAAAACAAAAAATTATGAAAAGCTAAACAAACACTCACATATTTTACAGGACCATGAGATGTAATGAAATTCTATAGATTGGATCCATATTTTTAAAGTGCAACTGAGTGAAGCTCATTATCATCTGAACATTTTACACAGAGGATCAACAAATCATCTAAATGAAGATGTGACCAAAAAAAGCAGGCACAGGCAGAGCTCATATCATGGAAGAAGCCTCGTGGCACAGTGTTTAAATGGCGGTACTGCAGCTAAAACTGTGCTCACGACCTGGGGTTCAATCCCGGGTAGCAGGCTCATGGCTGACTCAGCCTTCCATGCTTCTGAGGTCAGTAAAATGAGTACCCAGCTTGCTGGTGGAGGGCAATGTGTAGCCTGCATACTGTAATTACCAGAGACTACTTGAAGTGGTATGGGGCGGTATATAAGCAGAAAACTTTGCTTTTTGCTTTGCTTTTGATTGTTGGGACTTTTTCAGTTTACACAGTACAGTCGGAACCATTCTGCAGAGTGCTGAGACAAACTACAGCATGTTCAGAGGGTTGGAGGGACTCACCTAAGAAGAAAGGGGTGAGAAAGTCTGCAGCCACACCTTGCTGCCCACGCCTAAATCTAGATGGGGATGCTAGTACAATCATGTCTTATTTGTGGATTATCCACCGACAAGTTGTTAACCACTGTGTGAGTAGAATGCTGGACAGTACAGGATTTTGGACAGGGCTGGGCTGGCAGGGCTGAAACTGAAAAACTGTGGTGTGCAACGTTCTGAAGTTGTGATATACCATACAACCTCTCCTATGCTTTTTTTTAATGCAACTCTTTGTTGAACAGTTGAAAAAAAAGACAGCTCGTGGGTTAGATGGGTAGTATATAGAAAGAAAGAAAGAAAGAAAGAAAGAAAGAAAGAAAGAAAGAAAGAAAGAAAGAAAGAAAGAAAGAAAGAAAGGGAATTTAGATATTACAATTTGTGCACCTAGGTAAAAACCCTATTTTAATTAGCTTTTTATTTAATAAATTATTATCTTGATCTAAATTAATATAGGATCACCATTTCAGGTTTTGAAATGAAATATGTACATATTTTAAATGTATATTTCATTATAGGAAGGAATTGCAATCTCTCCTTGTTCTTTTTGTTTTTTGGGAACAGACATCTCAACAGTGTCAAACAGAACCTGGAATAAAAGAGCATTTCACTAAATACATTTGGTTTTGTATGACTTTTATCCTTCTGCTCAAGGAATCCTATGGAAAAGATGTTACGGTAGGAAATGCTTCCCTAGAAAACATAATTGGAGAAAAATGTCTTCAAGAAAATTTTGCAAGACTACATGACTGCTACATGCAACTCACTGATTATATCTATGAAAAAAAGCTTAGCTATGTATTTCTAAATTGTGGTTGTAATTCTTTTAAGCTGTTTTAAGTTATACCATTAATTCAAGTCACAGTTAATATTTGTTGGTTTAATTTTATTTGTACTTTTTAAATCAATATATTGTGAGCAACATACTCCATTTTTGGGAAGGAGACTGGATAAATCCTACAAAATAATTATTAAATAAATGTATACAATACACTAGAGATAGTGAAGTTTTCAGCAACTCTGCTGAAGTATGCCATGCGCTGGCCTGTTCCTAAAGGGGAAACCACAGAGAAATTCTACGTACCATACATTGCCTTAGGCTTCATGGCAAAATGATTATACCATTAACTTAAGCACATTTAAGAATTCTTAGAAGTCTCTAATGCTGTGCAACACTGTGACAAAAATGCTGGGGAAAATGGAAGACCAAATATGTGATGGATTGGTTCAATAAAGGAAGTCATGGTTTTGAATCTGTAGGACCTGAGCAGGGCATTTAATGACCAGATCATTTGGAGGTTACAAAGTCACAAGGTTGCCAAAAGTCAGAAGCAATATCATGCCACATAATAACAAGAAACCTTAACCCAATATCCACTTGTGACCTGACAGCATAATACAAATGAGCCAGAACTTGTGCAGTTGTTTTGGGGATCCTAGTAGTACAATTCTGAAACACAACATAAAACAAGAGTCTACATCGCTTTCACATATATGCTTGAATCTTCTGCATGGGACCCATGCCAACAGAAGAGCAGGGTACACATCTAACTGACGAAAAGACAAATCTCACAACGTTCAATGGCATTTACATGGTGGACCTGATTGACCCTAGAGGCCATGGCCTTAAGGAAAGTAGGCCTGTGCTAGGAACCACCATGTAACAACTCAAAACAGATTCAAACCTGTACTTTATCCATTAAACCACATTACAAAGGTTCCCCCCGCACATGCATGCTAGCCATGTCCAACTCTAGGGGCGACGGTCATCTCAGTTTTCAAGCCAAAGAGCCAGTGTTGTGCAAGTCCATGGCCACGTGGCCAGCATGGCTGCAAGGAAACACTGTTTTACCTTCCCGTTTTTTTACAGCGGTACCTATTTATGCTTTCAAACTGCTAGGTTGAGGTGGAATAAATGTGAAGTTAATGTGGAGTAAACCACATTAGTCCATGTTAATTTGCAATGCATTTGAATTCATAGAGTACAGCCACTTGCTGAACAACCCAAAGAGTTCAGGATCCCCTCCAACCATTGCAGGCAGGGCGGCAGTGTCATCAATTAGGCTTCAATCACTCATCAACTATTCATAATCAAAGCAGCCGCCTGAAAGACTATTAAGAAATCAGTTAGTAAATACGGAGTCACCCAGCAATCCAGCTGTTTAATCTTTGGGAGGAGAAATTGCAAGAGAAATTCCCTGTGCGCACTGAAATTTTCCCACCAAACACTGAGCCCTAATGAGCTACCTGAAGGGTGACAGAGGTGACCAAATTGCCCTGGTACCTGCCTTGTTTTGGGGGGGGGGTGTTAGAGGACCCTATCCAACCTGTCCCCTCCCTCCCAATGACAGAAAATAACCTTCACTCTCTTTGCTTTTCTGAAGGGTAAAGCCTCAATGGCTCAACAGCGAAGAAAAGCTGTTTCACCTTTTGAGGGGAGTGGGCGTGGGTGCCCCTTTCCCAATGTTTGCGGACAGGGGAGACCAGTATACAACCACCACCACCCTTCGTCTCCTCCCTGTCTGGCTTTTTCCCCTTTCCATATTTTTATTTATTTATTTATTTTGGCGCTATGGGGAGCGCTTCCTGATTCCAACCCATGTCCTTTCCCCTCCCCACCACCACCCCTATAGCGCCCACACCCCGCGCAGGCCCGGCTATTATTGGGTTCAAACCTGTGTTCCAGAAAGAAAAAGAAAAAAAGGCCACAGGGAGAGACGAAGATCGCCGCCAGAGATGACGCGGGAGCCAAGCCAGCAGACGTCTTCCTTCTGGCAGGCCCATTGGGGGGGGGGAGAGAAAGCGAAGGATTGTGGCGGAGAAGGGTGGCGCCCTGCCCGGCCACTCGAGTCACTCGAGTCCCCGGCTCCGCGGCTCTAAGTGGGCCTTGACGGGAAAGTACTTTCTCCCCCCCCCCACACACACACACACTTTCACCCCACCCACACCGCCTTGTCTAACACACACCCTTTCCCTTCCCTCTCCTTAGACCAACCCCACAACTAACCTACCCCCCCACCCCAAAAGGGAGCAGCCCTAACTTAAAAGGCGAACGAAAAGTCACAGCCCTTTTTGCAATCCGAAAATCGCAGCATCGTGTGCATTGTCTCGGTTAAGATTCACATCAGATTCATTCCCGACCCGTATTCCAACTTGCATTCTTGTTTTTTTTTTTTTAAAGAAATTATTTCCACGGCATCCACAAAAAGACTTCCAGCGAATAAAAAGAGAACGACAAAGATCTCCCCCCGCCCCCGGCCGCTCCAGTCCGCTCGGCGCCCGCCGATTATTACGAATATTAATATCAGCAACACAAAATGCTTATGAGCACGATTGTCTTTTTACCCTCTCCTTATTTTTTTGCAGTCCTTTCTATCGCTGAGATCTGCACGCCAAAGATATAGTAATAAATTATACATCCCCCAAAACCCATACACTCAATTCTTCCCCCCTCCCTCTACAGCCCCTCTCCTCTGGTGGCTCAATGTGTATATGATTTTGTTGAGGTTTTTTTTTTTTAAGGCGCCATGTTTATAATCCTCCATCATATTTTTAAAAAGAAACGGGAGAATCCCATTCCGCCAGCCTGGAGACGCCGTCTCCGTCCCTAACCCCCCACCCCACCCCAACAAAGCCAGGGGGAAGACACATATTCTCTACAGGGCTGTAAATTCAAAGTCGTGTGCGTGCGTGCGTGTGTGTGTGTCTGTGTCTGTCTGTGTGTGTCTCCCCCCCCCCCCAACCCTGTACACTCCTCCTCCCCAGCCTAAAGAGAGAGTCTTTCTCACCTTGTGCTCTTGGCTGCTGTTCTTTCTCTTGCTGCAGGCGGAGGAAGAGGAGAAGTTAACCCAGGCGAAACTTTTCCTTCCCTTCCCCCCCAAGGACGCGGCTCCCTCCTCCTCCTCCTCCTCCTACATATTTTTCCTCCCCATCGGAGTTTTATTGTGTCTGAATTTTTCTCTTCTTCTCCTCCTGGCTGTCCACACTTCGAGCTTTCTGGGGGTAAACAGGATTTAAGGATGAAGCTACGGATCCTTGGGAAAAGGAGAACTCTAGTGGCGTCTGGCGGAGTTGCTATTTGTTTCTCTCCCCCCCCTTCCCCCCCTCTTTTCCCCCTTTATGATGTGGGGTGGAGGAGGCACGGGTAATTCAGAAGAACCGGTTTTAGCAACTATGGAAGTATTTTTTATTGGTTTTGTACACAACAACGATTTCACTTGCTTAATACACAAGCGCAGAAGGGTGTCACACCTCCTCCTCCTCCTCGTCAATTGCCCCAGTTCGAGTCCTTTGTCCATAATCAATTGAAAGGCCATTATGGAGTTGTTTTCTTGCAGAAAGCAGGTGTCCGAATAAATGTTCAGTCAATCGTTATTTAAGAAAACAGTTTGGAGAACAAGGGGCTTCTGGAGGCAGCTAAGAGCGACAGCGTCTCTCTGTGTTCTTGTGTTTATCAAGAACAGATAAAGATCATTTAGTTTCCCGATATAATGGGCATTGCATTGTTTTGGTTTTCATTGCTACAGTGGTGTGTGATAAAATGCCAAAATAACAATTTGCCATTAGCAACCAACTCTTCAGCTCTGCAACTAGTGGTTATAATAATTGAAATGGTGTAATGTAGCCACCAAGTTAGTGCTGGATATGTTTGAACCACCAAAGTAGTCAGTTTATTTATTACTTGATTTTTATTCATTCATCATTTTAGCAAGCTCAGAGCTGTGTGCATAGGGTTTTCCCCACCAAAACTTGATTGCCGCAACACACACAAGAATAAGTTTAAACTGGAAGTGTGCACATTCATTGGGTGCCTTTCTCTTCTGAAATACCATGTTCAGTGTTAACTGGGAGTTGAGTCATGGCTACTGGACTTCTTTTTTGAGAGATAGAAACGTTTCGCTGTTCATCCAAACAGCTTCATCGGTCTGAATGTTCAGTGTTCTGATGTTGAAATTTACTGTGTACACAATAATGTTTGTAACTTCTTACAACTTCTTTAAAAAGCTATTTATTTCTCTTCTGATTCTGTATGTATGTGGGGGGGATCTGGACATTAAATCCATCCTTCTGGGATATGGGATGTAACTTGCTGAATAGACAGATTCAGCTGATGGGTATAGTTGTGAATGTACACAAGTGTTTTAATTGAGTAACCTACTAAATAATTAATGGTATTTTGCATAGTTTGCATAAGAATGGAAGCATTGGTTCTGAAGTTTGAAAAAGACCTTGTTTTTAGAAGATGCACACCTGGGCTGTAAGAGGCACAACATAAGTGCTTCACCCTGTGTGAGTGAGAAACAGATGTGTCTGTTTTAAGATTATAATATATCCTTTAGTATTCATTTTAAAGTAATACAATACTCTAATCTGCCCAAGTATTTTGCATACCTTTTTGGTTGGCCAAATTTTTTTCTTCCTCATCTAACTGGCTGAGCAACGTGCAAATCTGTACAGTTCTAACTAGCAGCTGAGCTGAATCCAAATCCCTTCCTGCCTAAGGATGTAGAAAGTTATTTACGGTATTTTCTCAGGTATAAGACTATATTTTTGTCTAAAATTGTTAGACTAAAAATTGAGGGTTGCCTTGTACACTGAAGTTAGCCAATGAGAGAACCATATGGTTGCGAATCTGTAATTTCAGATTGGAAATGTGGGAGTGGGGAGTCTTATAGAGGGATAAAGTCATCCTAATCGTAGCCTAACTTTGTGCTAGTGTAGTGGCTGTGCCTCTGGCTTGGAGGAGGTCCGGATTTGTCATCATTTAGCTCTTCTCTTGCCCTTCCCCTTCTCCCGTATCATTTGCTTTTTCTGCCTCCAGCACAGTAGGCCTGCTGGCAGATCTCCGAGGCCAGCTAGCAGAAGGAGGTTCTGTCCGTAAAAGAGCAGCTGTCACAAGAGGCTTCTGCCCATTCCAAATTCACTACAGCTGGCACATTTCTGACTTAAGATTGCACTCTCTGTTCAGTGAAATGTTTAGTTCTGTCAAAACATTTTAAAAGAAAGCATGACAGTCATGTTGGTCAGTTTCTATGCCATGAGAATAGGCAACATTGGGTATCATTAACCCAGAGAAAAGAAAAAACAAGGATGCAATGCACATATTGACATTTTTCAATTTCTTCAGGGGTCCTTTCAAATAAGATCAGTTCTGGGCTGAGAAAATTTTTATGCACTAAGTGGAAAGTTTTTAAAAATCTTCCTGTTCTACATTCTGTATTGAAATGGCACAAACAATTGTTTTCCATAATTTAGGCTGCATGTACTGTATACCTCCATTTAGCTGGATATACATTCCATTGAGCTCGAGAGAAAGTAAAGTACCTGTACTTCTCAATAGATAAATTAAGGATTGTACTGGGAGAGTGTGGTATTTATTTTGTTTTTTAAACCCTGTGGTCTCCAAGATGCCTTGCTGGAGACTGTTAACAATGTATTTAATGTACACTTTTAATTTTTTCCTAGCAATGCAGGGGAAAGAGGACTGTCCGTCTTTAGTGCCTGTTGAACATCTTATAACTATTATTTCAGTATTATTTATTGTCTCGTGTAGATGAATTAAAATATTCCAGCCACACTGAAGTATATAGTGAGGCTGGATTACAGCAATGCACTCACGTAGGATATCCACTGAGATAGGTCAGAAACTGCAGGAGTGCAGAATGCAGTAGCCAAGTTGTTGAGTCAGGCATCCTATCTCAAAGCATTGCGCCCTTAAAAGAATTGGTTAAAACTGAGTTGCCAAGCCAGTTCAAGGAGATATATATTAGCATGCAAACCACCAGAATAACAGAGGGAACACCTTGCTCCATGCTAGCCTGCTCATTCACTGAGATCTGTGCAGTGTGGATTCCTAGTGATTACTTCACTCTACAGATACAGCTGTTGATTGGACAGGGGGTCCTTTTCTATAATGGTGCCATTTTAAATTCTGTCTATTTCCACCCCCCTCCAGTAAAACAGAGATTTAGTGCTTTGAACAGTTTATTTATTTGGCCAAGCATTTGGTGATTTCAAAACCTAACTTTGCTGAGACTTTTGTTTATATTGAGGACTCATAATTGCTGCTTTAATGGGCTTTGTGCAATGTCATAGACTTTTTATATTTTATATGTTAATACATGCATTTTGAGTAAACGTAGAAATCTTGAATTCCGGTAAATCTGAAAGATGAATCCAGTGTAGAACTTCACCTCTAAGCAAAAACCAATCCATTAGGAATAATAAAGTTGTAATAACATACAATTTCATTAACCACACGTTTCACTTTTCATTTTGTTCTGTGCCTATAGTACTCTCAAGGATTCTGAGTTTAATGCATGCCTTCCTTAAGGGACTGAGAAAGCCATTAGACGCATCTCTTTGTGATGCTAGTAACTGCATCAAAACAAAGCTTAACCTTGTCCAAAACCCCATTTCTCCTCCTCCAGCACAACTGTGAGCAGAAAATGAGAGGCCTTCATTTAGGAATAAGATGAGTTTGCATCTCTTTGTAAAGAAGGTTTGATCTTAGCAGCTTTGACAGCAATTGAACTTCAAAAAATGTGGTTTCACATTAGCTTGTTTCCGTAATCATGGTTCAGTTTAGCCACAGTTTTCTGTGTTTGAATAACATGGCAAGCTAGAGCAGATTGAAAATGGAATTAAATTTGAACTTGTACTTGCAGGTGCTGGAATGGAGATGAAGTGCCCATGGATGTGTGTGGAGGATAATCTCATTCTCATTATGCTTGAACTATGATTTAGCCTTATATCCAAACTATTACAAGAATAAAATATGAGATGTATATTTCTCAGTGCTCCAAGTGTCTCCTCCGTAGTCTGTCTATTTGACTTTTCCATTATTATGAAGGCACCTTGTCCATTTGTTGTTGTTGTTCAGTCGTTCAGTCGTGTCCGACTCTTCGTGACCCCATGGACCAGAGCTCACCAGGCCTTCCTATCCTCCACTGCCTCCCGGAGATTTGTCAAATTCATTTTGGTTGCATCGATGACACTGTCCAACCATCTCATTCTCTGTCGTCCTCTTTTCCTTTTGCCTTCGATTTTTCCCAGCATCAGGGACTTTTCCAAGGACTCCTCTCTTCTCATGAGGTGGCCAAAGTACTGGAGCCTCAGCTTCAAAATCTGCCCTTCCAGTGAACATTCGGGGTTGATATCTTTCAGGATGGATAGGTTTGATCTCTTTGCAGTCCAGGGGACTCTCAAGACTCTCCTCCAGCACCACAGCTCAAATGCATCAATTCTGCGGCGATCAGCCTTCTTTATAGTCCAGCTCTCACTTCCATCCATCACTACTGGAAAAACCATAGCTTTGACTATCCTGACCTTAGTTGGCAAAGTGATGTCTCTGCTCTTTAGGATGCTATCTAGGTTTCTCATTGCTTTCCTCTCAAGAAGCAGGCGTCTTATTTCGCTGCTGCAGTCACCATCTGCAGTGATCAAGGAGCCCAAGAAAATAAACTCTGTCATTGCCTCCATTTCTTCCCCTTCTATTTGCCAGGAGGTGATGGGACCGGTGGCCATGATCTTAGTTTTTTGTTTCTAGCCATGGGGTATTCTTGGCAGGGATACTGGGGTGGCTTGCCAGTTCCTACCCCAGGAAGTCTTATTACAGGCCTCATTGTCACCAGTGTAATTAGCCTTACAATGATGAAAGCATAGCTCAGCCTGTTTTATTTTGTAGCCTCACTGATCAACTGGGACACAAGGTAGAAATTTGCCCCATTTATAAATTTCTACCTTGTCCATATCAACAACCTATATAAATGAATCAGATAATAAGCTTAATAAGTAGATAAATTTTATGTGACTATACTGTACAATAGTTGTAGTCTCCAGAATTCTCCAAAACATGTATAATCTCCACAGATATTCTGCTATATACAAATAGATGTCATTGCTAACAAGCACTTGTACGTCTACTTCTGAAAACAGCTGACTATGGAAATTCTATTGCTATATAGCTTATCAGCTAGGCAGATGAAACATCTTTTTATGCCATTAAACAATAAGATATTCAACCAACCCTTTCACTGTAACTTGAATTGTGACATGTTCCAATATTTATCTAGTTTCTCACAACAGTAATCCTTGTTTGATTATAAACCATTGATCCAGATCCTACACATCAAGCCTGCACTGTGGATGACCCATCAAAACAAATGCAGTTCATTAAACACATATTGTGCTCTGACAAATATTTGACAAGCCTAACCTCCCCAGAGTTCTGGTTGGGCTCCAGAATCAAACTTATTAAAATAGGGTTCACCTGGTGTGGTGAGTTACAGGTTGTGCTGGTGTGATATTCTGTGTCAAGACTGCTCAAAGATTTGACAGGACTTTTTCCATGTAATATGGCTTTAAGTTTTAGACATCTAAAATTTCCTTTGAGTTGAGATATATTTCAGGTTCAAATAACATTACAGCCAGTTGAAAATTAGATAGATAGATAGATAGATAGATAGATAGATAGATTATATTATATTATATTATATTATATTATATTATATTATATTATAT
>JAHTLZ010003542.1:74783144-74802866 GCA_023846285.1 Phrynocephalus versicolor
ATTATATTATATTATATTATATTATATTATATTATATTATATTATATTATATTATATTATAACCAGATACAGCATGTTTTCACAGAAGATTCATAAATTGCTTTTGGTATATACCATATATTGCAGAGCAACAGTGATAAGAAATGCCAAAAGTAATTTACGAATCTTCTGTGAAAACATCCTGTATCTGGTTTCTACTACATCTTGGTCTGTTTTTGCAAGAGGAACTTTGAATGCCAAGGCCTGAGGATGTAGAGATGATTTGTGGCATGCTTCAGCCCAATTACTGGTTTGTCTGACTGACCCTTGTCCTTCTCAGCTAATAACAACTAGCAAAACTTGATTAACTGGCAGTGGTTAAGATTAAGACCTCCTCACAAGGGAAAGAAAGCAATAGTTAAAATGCTCAATGAAAAGAACCCCCTGTGGACATTGCTAATAATTAGTGGAATGTCATGTGTACAGTACTGCTTTTTTTCTATTTTTTGGGTAAGATTTTGAGTGGACAGTGACTATGCAACTCCAGGAATTCTTGGATCAAGTAGATTTTCAAAATACATGTCAGCTGAGTTTCACGGTTCCTTTGGTTCCAAAACTGTCCTTGTAGTCTGTAGTGGCTTGGATTAGTGGCTTCTTATACTTCAACTAGAGACTCGAACTTCAAGTAGGCATATGATGGTATGTTAGTTCTGCTATTCACCTGAGAGGCGTCAGAGTGTGTTTTGTGGTAACTACTGTTTGGACCCATGGCTCTTGTGCTGAGTAATACCACAGGGCTCTGTCTAGTGTTGTGTTGTTACAGTCGTGACCGACTCTTTGTGACTCCATGTCCATGGAGTTTTCTTGGCAGGAATACTGGAGTGGTTTGCCAGTTCCTACTCCAGGCGGCTACAGCACCTGGTATTCCCTGGTGGTCTCCCATCCAAGTACTAACCAGGGCCGACCCTGCTTAGCTTCCGAAATCAGGCGAGTTCAGATGTGCTTAGGGCATCTAGGCAGCTCTTCTGTCTAGTGCTCCATGGTATTTCACATCTATATACATCTGCTGGGAGAGGCTGTCAGAGGACCGGGGATTTATTTTTCCACAAGACTGACATCAGGAATGATAATACAAACACTAATTTGTTGTCTGGACTCAGTAATAGCATGAGTGAGCCAATAAACCAAGGCTGTATTCCAGTAAAAGAGTTAATCTAGATCACTAGTTCCTTGAAACAGAAAGTGGGGAGGTTTAATCAGTTTTGGAACCTGTTTAACTGGTTGTACTTCCTCTGAATACATTTGTTCCTCTCACTAACATGATCCCCTTCAACAACAAGCTGCCTGCATTGTCTCTTTATATGTGAATGCTGCGGCAAACACATGGGGGGAAAAATACTCAAGCTGCCCTGTCACATCTCATTTGGCCCTGAGACGTTTGGTTAGTTTAAGAAACCAGCAGCTAATCTTGAAGCTAAATGCGCTCCAGTTCAAGTCCATGTGTATGCCTTGGTATCTTTAATCATCTAATCCCAGGGGCGGAAGGAGGGCAAGAAGCAGAACTGTGCTATATAGACAAGGATTTGACCCGACTTAGTGGCATAGGTAGAGCTGCCTAGATGCCCTAAGCACATCTGTTCTTGCTTGATTTCGGAAGCTAAACAGGGTCGGCCCTGGTTAGTACCTGGATGGGAGACCACCAGGGAATACCAGTGCTGTAGGCACCTGGAGTAGGAACTGGCAAGCCACTACAGTGCTCCTGCCAAGAAAACTCCATGGACATGAAGTCACGAAGAGACGGTTACGACTGTAACCAGTCTAACGACACAACACACACAGTGGCATAGGTGGTTGCATGGTCCCTTTGTATTCTGTACATGCCTACCACAGAGCTTAGGAAACTTCCTCTCAGGGACTGCAACCCGTGCTGCATGGCAGGTTCTGGGAGGTGTTATTTCAAATGAAAGCTTTTCCCTGCTTGGATCCCAGCAGGTCCCACTGAAGGCACACATTCAGTGTAGGTTTATCACCTTTGACCTCAGGTCTATTAGAACTGCAAATAATTTGCCTACTCTGGCTATAGTGGCTACAAGTTCAACATGGTTTGTGTCACATAGATAGGAGGTACACAATATTATTTTTACCCAGATTATTTTAAATAAGTAGAATGTTTTAATATGAAAAGGGGAAATGTTATGTATTTATTTATTTAAAACCGTTCTATATTAATCTTTATGATTAATATAACCACAGAGAGGTTCGCAAAATACGTGAAAATAGTAATAGGAACAAATAAGTACAATTATATGTAATCAGTGGAGTAAACATACACTGATCAATCCATTTAAGTAATTCAGTCAATATAAAATAATCCAAGCATGGAAGGGTTGGATAAACCCACTTGCAGTGTTTATAACAAATTAGCATATACTTACCCAAGCCTTTCCAATTCTTTTAACTAAACTTGCTATTCTGCAAAAGTAAAAACACCTTATCCTGGTGCTCAGCTGTTAATAAAGTTGAAACCAAGTGAGCATCCTTGGAAGAAGGAGATTTGCAACAAGGACACCTCTGGTGAAAGCTGCACTTTCTCTGTTGGCATCCCGTTAACAAGATTGTAGGGACACACTGAGAAGGACTTATGCAGAAGAGCTTCATACCTGAGTATTATAATATGGGGAAAAGCAGACCTCAACGTTCCCTTGGTTTCCAAGGCAGTGGAAGGTTTAAAAGACACCTTTTAATTGGACTGATATACAGTAACTAGTGTAGATTTTCCCAAATAATCAACTTGTGTTCCAAGCAGATGATTTCCAATATGTCTGTGAAGATTCTCAGTCATCCAGGTGAGTTTATCTGGAAGTCTGATGAAGGTGTTTGGAGGAGCAGCGAAACGCTTCTATCTCTCAAAAAGAAGTCCAGTAGCCATGACTCAACTTCCAGATGATTTCCAATATTTTTCTGTGTATAAGACTATATTTTTGTCTAAATCCTTAGATTAAAAATTGAGGGCCATCTTATACATAGACATAAACTGAGGAGAGAACTGTGCAGTTGCAAAACTGTAATCTTGGGTTGGAAAAGTGGGGGTCGTCTTATATATGGGGGCGTCTTATAGATGGAAAATGCAGTAATATCCTTGGTGCTGGATTTTCAGTTAGATAAAACTCTTGATGCATCTTTGTGGTAGCCCCATGTATATATCACATGAAGGCAGTCAAAACTGAATACAGTATTACTAGACTGTAACTCATTGTTGCTAGTGTAGCATTGACTGAAAATGTCATAGCTGGCATATAAAGCTAGATACATAAAAATGAATCCATATCATGGAGGATGCTTGTGATTCAAATTTGAAACATAGGTAAGCTGTTAATTCCCTTCCTCTCCCACTCTACCTCTTACCATATCTCATGGTTTGTGATCTGCTTGGACTGCTTTTCCTCCTAACCTGGTCAAGCACCAGAATTAATGGGGGCAAAATGCCTCAAAGCAACATAAAAAATATTTTATTGTGCATTTTATTAAAGTGGCATCCCTTTTCAGATATAAAATAATGTTAAGAGACTATCTTTCTCCTGTCCATGTACAGAACATTCAGCAGTCATTTACCTTTCATGGACAGATTAATAAAATATATGTGGCCGTCCTGTTACATATAATATGGTCTTCAGCAGCCTTTTACCATAAGGTAGTCCATGCCCTCTCTCAATTGTCCAGGGACAAATAACTGTACTTTGGAAGTTTCTTTAAGAAATGGCTTGGGCAAAGACAATAAGAAACACCATAGGCCAGTGGCGGAGAACCTTCAGCACTCCAGATTATTTGCAGTGTTTTATTGTAAACAGAAATTTAAACCAGTTCCAGGCAGAGTAGACCCACTGCATGGATGAGGCCTGTCAAATATAGCGGGTCTAGTTTTTGAATGGGAAGATGATGGTCCAGCCTCAGTGTCTTCCAATCCTCTAGGGGACGAGTGACTGCTTTGCAGCCAGTCAGGGAAAATCATAATCTCAGTTTAACAGGGCCATACTCCTAGTGGGTTGAGTCCCCAAGCATGATAATGGCAGGAGTCACATCTACATCAAGGGTGGAGGCAGTACCAAAGAGCCAGAAAAGTTAGGGGGCTGTAAAAAGGAGGGAGGATTCTAACCCAGGAAGTAAGAAGTTCCAGTAAAGGAAGAAGATGTGGGAGAGGCATAGGTATGAAGCAATCAGTTTTACTGGCCATCTACCCATGGCATCCTTGGATCCTCTCCTACTTCAGCCACCTGTCATTCACCCACCTTTGTCAGTCCTCAGATCCCAAGCCCCACCACCAGGGCAAGTTCTAAGGATGCAGAGTGTTGGGCCTCTCTGATGGCAGACTTGCCACCAACACAAAACCCAGCTGTGATACTGGCAGAAGCAACACCAGTGCCACCACTTCTGCCAACGGGAGAAAAGCCTCAGCACTCAAGAGCCTCATTAAAAAGACATTCATGGGGTCGGAACCGTCTGGCAGTGCTAGTAGGGAGTATTTATTTATTTATTTATTTGTTACACTTTTATACCACACCATTTTCCATAAAGGAACTCTGGGTGGTTTACAGATTAAAAACACCAGATAAAACAACAATATAGGGAGAGAAAAGTGAAACAACGGTATAAGGAAAAGAGGGAGAACCCTCAACAAGGAGCTATTACACTGAAGCTTTTCCAAATGCCAACCAAAAACCTGCATCCCTGTAATTGATTAGTTTTAGATAGCCACCACCGTGTCTACCCTTAACCTTCTATCCTCAAAGCTAAAAATAATTACCTTTTTCTCATCCCATCTCTACTAACTTTTCATCACAGGTACCTCAGTATCCAAGATGCCCTTCCCTCCAAGAATTTTAGTTTGTAAAAGTCGTCTTTAAGTATGGTACCCAAACGCTGTGAGTCAAACCCGCAGTAAAATACAGAGCAGAATACAGAAATCTGTTTCTTGTATCCGGAGATGTTTTTACTAGTACATCTTGCCTTTGGTGCTTTGTTCTGTACTTCAATGCAGCTGGAAAAGATACCCACCACAAATGCTGACTTGACTTCACCGATCACCCCAATTCTTAGTGAAGGGGGTGAAGGGAACTGCCTTGACAAAACAAAAATGACCACAGGAGGCACACGGACTGACCAGAGGGGACCTCCCATAAATATTGATTGATCAATTGATTAGATGTATATACTGTGCCATCTACCAACAAGGCCACTCTGGGCGGTATATAAATCTATTAGAGACCAATAGGGTTGTTGTTACAGTATTCTGATTCACTGTCCCAGCAGCATATTACAGCCTACTGAGTCCTTATGGTGATGCCCTTTTAGCGTGTAAAGATGATATTTATTGCATAAAATAATAAAATGAAATAGGCAACCTTAAGCATGTATTGAAGCAAAGAGAGCACTTTATTAAGCTGAATAACACAAAGGCAAAGAGACAGACAGACATATCTGATGCATCAGAGGTGTTAGGATGGAGAGTGACTAATGTTGTCTACTCCTCACATCCTAAGACAATGGGCTGGGATTCCACAGAGGCTTTTATAGTCTCTTGACTAGTGGAAAATTCAGTGTCAGCAGTTTTCAGGCTTTAAGGAGTGTGGTGGAAAGCCACCCACTATTTTATTTTCAACTCTCATCTAACATCAGGGCATGATGACCAGGACGACTCCACAGATGTTTCACCTAAGATTGTGGTGGCAAACCTTTGGCACTCCAGATGTTTTGGACCACAACTCCCAGAATTCCAAGCCTAGACAGCCAATGACAAAGGGCTGTGGAAGTTGTGGTCCAAAACATCTGGAGTGCCGAAGGTTCGCCATCACTGACCTAAGATGACTTTACAGAAAACAGAAGTAAAATTGAATTTTACACAAGATTTCCCTTAGTTAATGCATTTCAATGGATACATACAGCATATTAAATTGGATATTTATATAAATTGAATAAATCTCATCTTAACAGCACAGCATTAAGACCCACACAATTAACAACTGAATTTAGATAATTGCCTTTTCTTTTCTAATGGGTTGCTATGTTTCCTATACTCATTTTTCATAACTGCCTACTCACATTACTTTCAACGTATGTCATCGGTTTGCTTAAAGCAGCTATCCATGTCATCTCCAAATACTTATTCTTAAGAAAAACTTTCTCTACTGTAATTTTTATTGTTGTTTACTCCTACTATTCCAAAGGAGGTCATGCCTGATTTGTACTGCCACTTAAAAAGGGGGGGGGGCAGCAGAGAGAAGCTTTAATGCCAAGTTCCATTTTGTGAGCCTACCATAACATCTTGGTGTAGTTGAGCTCTATTCCTTTACTGATTAACCTACTTCATGGCTGATTTCTTTCCCCAGGATCATGCTGTGCTCACAAACAGAGCACGATGTAAACCAGTCAGAGGCCAGTTGGCTTGGAAATATGCCAGACTATGTAGCATTAATCTCTGAAATTCCCAAGCCTCTGGGGCAAAGCCGGCTGCAAAGGGAGCACAGTCACTTACAGACAGAATCCATCTATTAATGGGATAATAAGTGCCCTGTTTTTTTATGACTGTTGCCGTGTCTCAGAAATGTCCAGGGCTACCTTTGGGTGATCAAGAGGGTTTATTTCCCAGTTGTACTCCCTCTCCCATTTTGAAGCCAAATGGGACATCCACTCAAATTGAGGGTTGGGAGAGTAAGAAGAGACAAAAAAAAATTTTTTTCACCCAGTGCATTGTTAGTCTGTGGAACTCCCTGCCACAGGATGTGGTGATAGCATCTGGCTTGGATGCCTTCAAAAGGGGATTGGGCAGATTCCTGGAGGAAAAGTCCATCAGAGGTTACAAAACCATGATGGAGATGTGTAATCTCCAGGCTTAAAACCTGGGTACTTCAAGGGGCAGATGCAGGGGAGTGGTGTCAGGAGACAGATATCTAGTCTCATGCGTTCCCGGATACATCTGGTGGGGCCACTGTGAGATACAGGAAGCTGGACTAGATGGGCCTTTGGCCTGATCCAGCATGGCTCTTCTTATGTTCTTATGTTCTTACGTTCACCAAGAAGTGTCATGATTCCCAGTTAGAAGGGCATCCACAAAATAACAGAAGCAGTATATTTCCTGCACACATAAAGATTTGGGGGTGGGTGGGCAAATATAGCTGGCACAAGATATTTTGCTGCCCTTTGTGGAACAACAAATGGTGCCCCCACCCGCACACTAATCACAATTCAGAATGACTAGTCCAATTATTTTGGCACGTAAAATCTCACAAGCACATTCCCCTATCCATTGCATTAAAAGAAAATAAAAAAATGGAGAAGTAAAAATTAACTGATCATGAGAACCCAGAAAATATGGCCCTTAAGGCAGCTGTCTCACTCAGTCTAATGGTGGGACCAAACCAGTATGGATATTAGCAACACTTAGCATTAATGTACTGCTTATTTATAACCGAGTCCCAAGCAGTGCTTTATAAGCAAAGATTAGTTACTCGGGGACCTCAAAAGTAAAGGGACAGTCCCTCTAGCTTTTGTCATTGCCCAGAAATACAAAGAACATTTGGGAATACATTCTCTACCAGAAATACCATTACATTAATCCTCTGTCATGAATCATAACTTGGCTGGAGGACAGCCTAGTTGGCATGACTTAACAGAAACACAACAAGCAGCTACAAGCCTGCCTGGCATCCTGGAAGAACTATCACTTGCCCTGAGATGACAGAGCTAAAAGAAGGATACTTTGACCTCAGTAGCAGGATCCTGGGATGAAGATGGAAGGCAATGGTCAAACTCATCTGATGCACTTGTGCAAAGGGTGCCCCAAGGTATGAGATCACTGTAGACACTATCATTTGCAACTGATAATATCTAGATGATTTCTTGACTTGAGAAAATTCACTTTCAAAATAGATGCCATTTGTCTTACCCCAGCACTACTAGGGGAGAGGATTTTGTCCGTTGTGTTGTATCAGCTGATTGCTTCAAAATTGTTTAATCAAAAGATAAGGCATATGCCTTTAAAATAAACTGTAAACAAGCAAGTAAGATACATAAGACATGATATGTGTGACATGTTAAAAGCGTTCAAAAAGACCTGCTTTGTTGAAGTAAAAGGGGCCCTTTGTTCAGTGATCTGTATTATTCTACAGTGGTACCTTGTATAAAGGAATTAATTCATTCCAAATGAAATTCTGATAAGCAAAATTTCCTTTATACACATTTCCCATAGGAATGCATTGAAAATGGAGCAATCCTTAATTGTGACCATTTTTATGTTGTATGGATTTGCACGCACGCACGCACACTCTCTCTCTCTCGTGCACGCACACACACACACACACACAGAGAGAGAGAAGCTGACTGACACTAGCTGTATTCAGACTGATGAAGCTGTTTGGATGAGCAGCGAAACGTTTCTATCTCTCAAAAAGAAGTCCAGTAGCCATGACTCAACTTCCAGACACAGAGAGAAAGTACCACCCTAATATGGATTTTGGAATGTGTGTCAGTCATATCATTAATATTCAAAGATTTTACATTAATTCATTCATTTCCGATGTACTGAGAGCTGCATCACACTTCTGACTTCACTACCAACAAAAACTATGGGAACGCCTTAATATTTGCCCAGACAAGTTGTTTTACCGCATTAAATCATAAGGTGGCACTGTAAGTTAACCTCCGGATCTGAGGCTATGAGAGCTGTGACATTTTGTTCCTCTTTCAAATATGTTAGTGTGAAAGAAGGGTGTGACCGATGCTTGCTGAACTGGCAGTGACTCACCAAGAAAGAAATCTAAGGAGACACTGTGGAAAGCTCAGTGTAAACATCAACTCGGTGTGCAGCAACAGTGAAAAAGGCAAATTTTATGCTGGGGGGATTAACAGGAAAGGAACTACAAATAAAACTGTCAGGATCGTAATGCCATTACATACAGACGAGATGCTATGTACAGTGTGTCCTGTTCTGTTTGAAAAGGGACATTGCATAGCTGGAAACCTAGAAATGTGTAATGAAAATGATCAGAGCGATGGGATCCCTTCCCTAGAGAAAAATACTACAGCATTCACGAACACAGTCTGATATGCAACAAAACAGGGCCCCCTTCTCTTTCTGATCTCAGATTGTCTAGTTTAACTGGCAAAGGCTCTCAAAGTTCTGAAGTTGGGGTCTCTTGCACCACCTTTTACACATATTTTGCCTGTTTCTTTTAGAGCAGAATGCTAGGGGTTGAACCCGGATATTTTCCCTGCAAAGGATCTCTCTCTCTCTCTCTTTTTTTTTTTTTTGAGCTGGCAGAGTGGATGTTGGGGGTGGATGATGATTTAGAAGCAAAGAGATATTGGAAAGTCACATTTCAAAAGCAATTATTTTATTTATTTATTTTTATTTTGAATATTTTCACCCCACCTTTCTCCTTGGAAAAGGACCCAAGGCGGCTTACAGTATAATGAGGAACAATATACAGTCCAGTACAATTAAGACATATTCAAGTCTGAGAACAGTGAATTGAAGGATGTCGTACAGCATTAAAAGACAACATTAAAGCTACAAGAGAACGTGAGCAGTAATAGAGTATAAATTTCATGTAATCATGCATGTTAGACCATCAAAATATTATGAGGGATGGAAACTAACAATTGATAACATAGTGTCAATGCAATCACACAAGGGGAGATAGCAAAAAGGGGTTGAGCTGTGCAGCTATCACAAAAACACAAATATAAAACTAGGTGATACCTTTATAGGCCACTAATAAACATAAAAAACATTGCAAGCTTTCAAGTGCAAATCACTCTGGGACCTTCAAAGAAGGTCCCTGAAGTTCAAACATGGTAGAAGATGTGCTTTACTATGAGATTAATCTTAAAGTTCATGTACGCCAGGCAAGGATGATGTACACAAGGCAAGGAGTCTTCTGAGAGGCATAAAGTCGGAGTATTAAGTGTTAGGTTTCACATAATATCTGGAAGTTGAGTCATGGCTACTGGACTTCTTTTTGATGAAGCTGTTTGGATGAGCAGCGAAACGTTTCTATCTCTCAAAAAGAATTCCAGTGGCCATGACTCAACTTCCAGATAAAATCACCTGGATGACTGAGAATCTTCACAGACGTTTCACATAATAATAATAATAATAATAATAATAATAATAATAATAATAATAATTAATAATAATAATACAAAAGGGAGATATAAACACAAAACTATAAGTGGTTATAAACACAAAGTCTAAATAATTGTGTATGGTGGTTACTGTTATAGATCCGGGAGCCAAACAAAGTTGTTCCTTACCATGATTGCTACTATTTTAAAACAATTTTTTCATTGTTTTTCCAAAGTAAATGAATAATTACTTTAGGCTGGTTTTGCAGATATGTTTATCGCGGCACATGAAAACCTTACTTTTATGTTCTTCTGGAGGGTATGATGTAATAATTTACTGAGTTAAAAACAGGGGAAAGACTGGTTATGACTGGCCGTTTTAAAACGTCCATTTTAAAAAGGATTTCTACTAGGGCAAGTGTTCATTTATTTAATAACCAATATTACTAGATGTTACATCAAAATTAATATCACTGCAAGTTCATTTCACAGCATAGGACCATCTTTCAACGGAGTAGACTAGCACTACAAAACTGAAAGGAAAATGAAGAGGAAGAATAAAAGTGGCAAAGAATGTAGCCAAAACAAGAGTCCCTGAGAAATAAGAGGGAAGTATCTATATACTTAAGAGACATTCCAGAGTTAATAATATATAGAAAATCGACCCAATGTTCCAGCTTCTGCACAGGGAGACAGTTATTACTCTTGGAAGTATCTTGTGGCGCAGTGGTTAAACGACTGTATTGGGGTTGTAACTGTGCTCACTACCTGGGGTTCAATTCCATGTGGCAGGCTCAAGGCTCACTCAAGAATCCTTCCGAAGTCTGTAAAATGAGTACCCAGCTCACTGGAGGGTGGGGGGAGAGATACAGCCTGCATCATTACTTGTAAACGGCCCGGAGAGTGCTTTACGTGCTATGGGGCGAACCAAACTGAACCGTGTTGGCCAAGCTGATGAGTTGTAACTTTTATGGCAGGAAGAAGTATAAGAGAGTTTCCTGTTCCAATTAAGTCATGCTCCCAAATGCCACAAAACCTTAAAAAATCCATCATAAATGTACTGCTTAATGCAAAAATCCATAGTGGTATTTCTCTTTGGGAAGATTATTTCAGTGTCGCTGTTTTTTGTATGATGCTAAGAAAGACTTTACATTTATGTAAAGAGAGACTTTTCATCTATCATGTTGTAAACTGTTTCCATACGTTTAAGCATTGGTTAGGGAAGGGCAGTTATACACTGCATATATTCACAGAGTTGTCATCAGTTTATCATGGCTGTGGAGGGGAGCTATTTCATTTCCACATTTCTCTCTCTCTCTGTGTAGTTTATTTTAAAATCTTCAACATTCTCCAGTGAAGAGTCCGAAAAGTTAGGTCATCTTTTCTCTTCTTTTGCTGTTGTGTATTGGAAAATATTACATGGCATTTTTAGAGATTACGAATGTGGTAACACTTTATGTTAACTGTCTGATTTTAATTTATGTTATGTTACCATTAATAACACATTCCTTTGGTACTTAAGTGGGTGGTAGAAAAGCTTAAATCGAAAGGCATCTTTAGAATTTGATGTTATTTTTCACTTTTAATTTTCCAAGAAGATGTTTTTAACAGGGTTTGGATAAACACTCTTCATAGTATCAAATGGTGGGACTGATGAATACTGGCGTATTAACGATGAAAGAAGATCTATGGACGTTTTTGCGCAGCTCAAGAAACTGATCAGAGAATAGGTAGAAAAGTTTCAAAGCAAACAATAGTTGTGTTGTGTTGTGTCATTACAGTCGTGACCGACTCTTTGTGACCCCATGTCCAAGGAGTTTAGGCCCTGAAATTGAAAAACGTACTCTTTTCGACTACAGCTTCATGAATGACCTAGTCAGTCTGGTCATTGTAGTTTTTGGGGTGTTTTAAGGGTAATATTTCCAAGCTCTTTCAAATCCGTCATACTCCCTCTCTCTCTCTCTCTCTCCCCTCCCCTCCCCCCTCTCTTCCTCTCTCCCTCTCTTTTTCTGCGACACCCAGAATTGTTCAGCTAAATGACCATCAGGAGATACTGGGAGTTGTGATCCAACAAGTCTTGTTGCTAGCTCTGGGTAAAATTTCTCTCTTGGTTTTCGCATCTTGTCCTATCCAGAATTTGGAAAACTTCTCTATTTCAGATTGTAGTTTCCTGAAGCCCCCACCTGTCAGCCAGCATGGAGGATTTAAGCATTATCATACTTTGAGTAAGTATAATAGAAGGGATTGGAATAGGACATCTTCAGTGGGACAGAATAATTTACATTGGAACTGAAAGGCTTAGAAACTGCGCACCTATCATGGTGGTGAGGTAAGATGCAACACAAGGAGTTAACACAAATCAGAACAATGTCAATCGGATTTCATGAAAAGACTATCAATATCATTCTAATTCAGGGCTATGTTCTAACAACAGACAGTGATGAGGAAGACATAGGAAGCCATGTCCAGAGGAAACTGATTGCACAACTAACATGGGATGAATTACTTTTCACACAGGACTAGAATGCAAAAGTAAGAAACAAAGCAGAACCAAGAACTGCTGGGGAATTTGGTCAGAAATAAAGCAAGAGAACCTTGAATTATGTGAAACCAACAGTAGCTCAGTTTGAAAAACACACACTATGAAATGTAACAGATTATTGTATACAAGGATGTCACTGAATGGCCAATGTACAGTACATAATAAGAAGCCAAAATGGAGAATTTCTATTATTTCTGCAAAAACAGGCCCAGGAACTAGGTCTAATACAGATCAAAATGAAATTTAAGGAGCATTTCTGAAGAATGAAAACTGTGTATACAGAATGGACTTGTATTATTAAGCTCAAATGATTTTGAATCAAAAAGAAATATAGAAGGATACCAAATATATTATTAGGAGAAGGAAAAAGTGTTCTGCTTATATACCGCCCCATACCACTTCAAGTAGTCTCTGGGTAGCTACAAAGTCAGCAGCTCAGCGGTTCAAATCCCGGGTGCCACGCAGTGGAGTGAGCTCCTGCCAACCTAGCTGTTCGAAAGCATGTACATGTAAGTAGATAAATTAGGTACCACTGTAAAAAGCGGGGAGATAAACAGTGTTCCGTGCACAGAAATGCATTCAGCCATGGCGGCCACACGGCCACGGACTTACACAACACTGGCTCTTTGGCTTGGAAATGGAGATGAGCACCGCCCCTAGAGTCAGACATGACTAGCGGGTGGGGAGGAACCTTTACCTTTTACCGATAGTTTGGCCTAACTGTCATTTCTGAACTGTCTTTAGTGACAGCCCTTCCTACAAACACAATGCAATAGTTCAACCAGCCAATCAGTCACAGAAAGAGAACTTCATGAGCTGATTACGTTAAGTTAGCCTCAACATCACCTCTCCAATCTCTCCCCTTGAAAACGGTAGTGCTGTGAGCTCTATGCCTCCCTTCTGCTCCCTGAACTATTGCTTGTACTGTCCAGGAAAGATGTGCCATCATATTGTTATCTTCTAGTAGTGCATTGTGCAGTTCATCACAGCATCAGGTTGGAGCCAAAGCTAATGGAAAAGAAGGGATGAGATAACATGAGAACGTGACCAATGTCCACCCAAATGGACCTTTTGTTTGTCCACGAGTGCATGCAAGGCAGAAAGCCAAGTTTAGAGAAGGAGAATATTTTTCCAGGCTTTCCACATTATATATAAATCAAACATTTGCCACGCATCTTTTTTGTTTTGCCATTGCTAATATTTATGGTCTATGCATGGTGTGTGAGGCAAATGAAGGAAAAAAATTGAGAACAAACATGTGTTTCCTAGTGATAACACTGAAAAAGTTGAGTTGTTTCATCCTTAATTTGCCCTGATCAAAGTTTCAGTGAGAATATGTTATATCTGAACAGTATAAAAAAATTGAATGTCACACCCAAGGATTTGGAAAATCTTTTAAGAAGGAAAAAACAACAACATTTCCCCTAAATATTTTTAAAAGGACATTTGGGCTTTAAACTCAATTCAGAATGGAGTTTACTTTTTTAAGATTTAGTTAATTCAGCCAAGTTCCAAAGGTCTCAAAATTAATGGCTTTTAGAGTGAACTACTCACATTTCATTATTCAAAAAATCACTATATTTTAGTTTGTCTTTTAAACTGTTTGAATGCTATAAGCGGCATACATAGAGTGGCCATGCACATGTGATAACAATAAGAATAACTAATATTCTTATTAAGGGGAATGTCAGGAAGAAGTTCTTAACTGTTGGAGCAGTATGACAGTGGAACCAATAAACACGGGAGGTGGTGAGTGGTCCAACTCTGGAGGACTTCAGGAGCATATTGGACAACCTCCTGTCAGTTCTGTTTTGATTTGGATTCCTGCATTGAGCCAGAGGGGTTGGACTCAGACCAGGGACGGTGCTAGGTTTTTTTGCACCCGAGGCAAGGGATGGGGTTGGGGGTGGGCGGTGGGAGGGCGAGGCAGGGGCAGGGGCAGGGCGGGGGCAGGGTGACGGGTGGGCAGGCAGGGTGGTGGTGGGTGGGGGGCGGGCAGCGACAGGCGGTGGGGGGACGGACGGCGGTGGTCAGTGGCTGGGGGGTGGCGGGGGGCGGCGGGGGCGGCAGGCTGTCCAGCGCCCTCTGTCCATTTTGGCGCCCTAGGCAACTGCCTAGTTTGCCTTAATGGAAGCGCCGGCCCTGACTCAGACGCCTTATAGAGGCCCCTTCTAACCAAATTAGTCTATGTTTTTATGGTTCTTGTTTACATCACAATTGTAATATGATTTAAAATGCTTTTCTTATTGTAAAAATGGTTGGTAAGAGCCTCGTGGTGCAGTGGTTAAATGCCTGTACTGCAGGTAAAACTGTGCTCATGACCTGGGGTTCAATCCCTGGTAGCTGGCTCATGGTTGTCTCAGGGTATTTGTACACAACCCCTAAACTCCGCCGCAAATGGCTGCCAGCTCCGGAGCTTACAATTGTTTCCCTACCAGCTCCGGAGTTTGCAGGAAATTAAGTGCGACCACGCCCACCTAAGCGCGTCCCAGCACACTTTTCATGTACCTGCTCTTGGAGGGTGAAAATCCCCAGGTCCGGATGTAATCTGGTGAATGCCAGGCTCTCCTCGCTTCTGTTTGGTTTTTTTTTTTTTTTTGCCTCCCGCCCCTTTAAGAGAAGGAATCAGGACGACGACGGGCGGCTTCGGAGGTGAGTCTGCATTTTTTCCTCTCTTTTTTTCTCCCTCTCCTCACGCAGACAGGAGCAAGGAAGTGCGGAGGGGTGGGGACGCAGGAAGAGCAACGAACCCCCAAGATCTCTGGTCTGAATTTAAGTGGCCAGCGGATCTTAGGGGTCGTGTGAAAATGCCCTCAGTCTTCCATCTTTCCGAAATCAGTAAAATGAGTCCCCAGCTTGCTTGGGGAGCAATGTGTAGTCTGCATGCTGTAATTAAACAGTAAACCGCCCAGAGACTACTTGAAGTGGTATGGGGTGGTATATAAGCAGGACATTTTGCTTTTGCTTTTGCTTTGCTTTGTCATAAATCACTTTCTCATTGTAACTAGTTATTTCAAAGCTTTGCTCACATTTCCAACGTGCTAGTGTTAGGTTTTGATCAGGGCACCATTTCAGAAAGTTCTTAAATAGGAAGAGAGGCTATGGCAGCATGCTTTCCATTTCTATACAGTTTCAACCACTCATTTCCCCATGATTAAGAACGCATGGAATTTATTCCACAGGAGTACGTGCACATGCACACACATACATTTATATTTCTGATTACAATTCAGAACATTTTTTAAACTCTCACTCTTGCAATCTCCTAGGTAGTCTGGCCAGTGGGAATGTTGTTTTGGCTTTTAAAAAGAAAAAGTATTTTTTCCAAGCTCTGGTCACAGATAAAATACTATACAGTACAGTATTCAGTTCTTTTTGCAACCTATTGACTATGATTATGTATACCTCTTTTGGCCTATATCCTAGCCTAACTATATTTACAGGAGATTGTCTGTTTGACCAGTGTTGATAACATTCATAGAATCATAGAATCATAGAATCATAGAGTTGGAAGAGACCTCATGGGCCATCTAGTCCAACCCCCTGCCATGCAGGAACCACTTCACAATATTTCCGACAGATGGCCATCCAGCCTCTGCTTAAAAGTGACAGCATCACTTTCAAATCAAACATTTTTATTCTGTTCATATGACCTGTTTTAAGGTGGTACAGAAGGGAGCTATAAAACTGGGGCAAGAGGGAAAGTGTGTAGTAATCAACCATCTACTAGCATTGCGGCCTTTGTACAGATTGTGGCCAGAATAACAGGTTAGCAACCTTGGGATAGCATGACTCAAAGCCGACTGATCTGAGTAGGAGATTGCCAAAGCATGGATCATCATAGCCAAGAATTCCTTGTCCAGAAAAGCTGGTGGACCAGGCCGAGCATGGTCAAAGGCACTCCATGCCACTGAAATCGCCTGACTATCACGTATTGGATGCAGGAATATTACTATGCTACTGGGCAAAGTTTAAACTCTCAGAGAGGGCAGGGTTATAAACTGGGGTACACAACATGACTGTAGGTTAGGTGTGCTCCCCAAGTTATACTCTCTTGGCATCCCTGAGATCCCACACCCATTAAAAAAAAACAGAAAGAAAATGTACCATGTGCCCTCTAGTAGAAGGGGGGCAACTTTGCCATGTGTTGAGGGGCCCCAGGACTCTCCCTCTGTCACAAATACATCAAATTAAGATAGATTGTGTCCAGTAGAATGTGATTACTTCAGTTTTTAAAAGTTTTTGTTTTGCTTTGTTTTGTTAAGAAGTCCCCCTACCCACCCAGGAGTGGGAATATTGACAGCAAGTGTGGTCCTGCAAGGTGCAGTGATGTGTGCGTGTGCGTGCGTGCATGCGCGCGCACACACACACACGCGCACGCACGCGCGCACGCACGCACACACACACACACACACACACACACACATTGTCCTGGACTTCTGGAGATCATTCATTTCCCCCCCTAAACAATATACTCAACAGATTATTTTGTACCTTTCACTGAAGCCTAGTTCAAGACATTACGTTGCCTGAGAGACATTAAGTAACTAGTTTGCTGTGTTTTCATGAAATCCAGCTGGGCAGTTGAAGAGCTTGGATTTGGCCACTGACAAAGACATATATGTGCACATTATCTTTGAAGAAGCATTTTATGGAAGCATTAAGTGTGAAAAATGAGCACCTCTGCACAGGTGCATTTTGTTGGTAAATCTGTGAAGATTCTCAGTCATCCAAGTGAGTTTATCTGGAAGTTGAGTCATGGCAACTGGACTTCTTTTCTTGAGAGATTGAAATGTTTTGCTGCTCATCCAAACAGTTTCATCAGTCTGAGGAAAGCTAGTTATGAGTCCTCCCTTTTATAGTTAAATCTGACCTCATGCCACCCTGGTCTGAAATAGGCTCCTAAGATGAACAATGGCCTGAATAGGCTCATTAGGTGAACAATAGTCTCAATAGGCCATTCATAAATGATGCAGGTATATTTTGAATTAATTAAAGAGATGAATATCAATCAGCTTTAAGTCTGTCTGAGCATTTTGTGAGGAAGGTACAGCTCGATGTCAAGAGGGCAGATGCACTGAAGAACATCAGGGACAAATCTCAGACAGCAAAAATATTGTGCAAACTACACTTTGTTTATGTTGTGCAGCTGTTGCTCAGTAAGCTGACCATAAAACACAAGTCTGGATGTTTGGTGGGGGTTGGCAGTATTTTTTCCCTGACCTTTTTTTTTTAATTACTGCATCTGAAACACATAAATAATATACTTTTTGCTGAGTGCTGCTGTCAACAGCCCCATTTTGGATTGGGAAAAGAGGTCTCAAAGCAATTGCAGCAATGGGAAAAAGAGTTTCATCTCTGTTTAAAAGCCCACAACACATTAGATTAAATTCTCCAACCCCCCAGTATATTTCCAGAGCATGTGCTGTGTCTCTTAGAAGCCCTATTTAAAGATGTAACCATAGAATAAGTGGTAGAATAACTAGCATGGGTTGGCGAGTGACACTGTAGTTCATCCTGAGTGAAATGCAACACTCAATGCATCTCCAGATAAGCCACATTTGGTAGTCTATATAGCCTTCCTGTTTGTGGAGCTGCTGAGTCTGATGTCTCAGGAGTGGAGAATCAGTTCCACGTTATAGTCTGAACTTTCAGAACCTTGGATAGCTCCTTTAAAGTTTGGCCAAAAACCGGAAATGTATTTGATGCAGCTATTGAGCTTCCAGAGTTCAACAGGAATACCCAAGGGTAGAACCTTGGGAGCTGCAGTCCAAAAAGTAGTTTAAAGAAAAGCTTTCCTCACGTCTTGTGGCTGGCTGCTGTCATTGCATTGGCCTTTCCAGAAAAAGGAAACGGCGGCAACTGGTGGTGCCTGGAAGGGGCACAAGGATTCATGGGAGTCTCAAGGAAACATGATGGGAATCACTGAACAAGAGACAGGATGCTATAGACACAGAGAAAGACACACCTTTGCACCTGAAGAGTGCAGACTATAACCTGGAGCTAATAACCACCATTCCCAAAGCCGATTCTTCAAGTTTCCATTTGTTCCTCTTGGGAATTTACTTAATTCCTGTTCGGAATTTCCTTAATAACTTAGATCCTGAAATGACTTGCAAGGACTTTTGAGCTTTCATTTCTCTCCACCATGAGCAAGCTCTATAATGTCCCAATAGATTAAGAGTTCTGCAGCTGGGGCATTAGAAAGCCCATGATTTGGTGACATTTTAGTCACCCGATTATGCTACCCTGTTTCGGAATCTTGCACATAGACTGCATATTTATTTTCTTTCTTTAAAATATGTCCCAGTAGTTTGTTTGGTTTCCTCCCCCCATTCATGATGAACTCAGAAGGTATTGCAGAGATTACCACCAGGTGGTGATATTCTACAAAATCATGGCAAATTGTTTCCTTAGCCACTTGAATCAGTTATATAAGGCTATTTCCTACAGAAATTAATAGTAGATGGTGTCATCAATGCAACCAACATGGATTTGACCAAACTCCAGGAGAGAGTGGAAAACAGGAGGGCCTGGTGTGCTCTGGTCAATGGGGTCACAAAGAGTCAGACACGAGTGAACAACCGAACAACAAAAAATATGCAAAATTGATTAATGCTTTTTAGTAAAATACTATGAACATTGTGAAACATATTTTTTCTACAAAGTGTCATACAGAGTATCATAAAACCTTAAGTCTTTGCTTCAGAATGCTTGTAGCAAACAGATTAAGTTCGCAATGACATATGTCAGAACTCACATAAATCACAGTATTTCAAAGCACAATCGTCCAGTCTCCCACTCCTCTATAATGTTTCAATGTTTAGAAAGCTCAGTAAAACATAATTTTTTTTCTTTGAGTTTTCTTTTTTACCATGAGGCCATCAAGAAGCATCTGTCAGAAAATACAGTGGTACCTCTTCTTAAGAGCAGCTCCACTTAAGAGCAATTCGACTTCAGAGCGGAAAACCCTTGGCATTTTAACTGCTGCCTTATAAATTTTAGATGCGGTCTGCAATACTTACAAATGGGTTTTTTTAAAGTTTATTTATTTATTTATTTATTTATTTATTTATTTATTT
>JAHTLZ010003542.1:74802876-74825487 GCA_023846285.1 Phrynocephalus versicolor
CCCCCCCCCAAATGTCCCTAGTCATTATTGAAGGCATCCCTAAAAAGCAGAGTCTTTAAGCCTTTCTTAAAGGACGCCAGCAACGGAGCCTGCCGTAGGTCACTCGGTAGGCTGTTCCAAATAGTCGGCCCCACCACCGAGAAGGCCCGTTTACGAGTACTCATTTTACGGGCCTCCTTCGGGGGGACAGTCTGGAGCGAAAGCGCCAAAGACGCTATTTATTTTTTCAATTTTTAGATACAGGACCTCTACTTAAGAGTTGTTCGACTTAAGAGTATGCATTTGGATCGGATTAAATTCATAAGTAGCGGTACCACTGTACTGTACTTTAGTCTTGGATAACAAGAACCTCACCTCAGAATCTTCAAATGAGCCCACCTACCCCTGCTTGGTCCATGAGCCCCTCCTCCACTACTAAGTTATGGTTGGCCATAGGTTTGGGCACTTACTATCCATACAATACGGATATAAACCATAGTACTTCAGGTGCCATGGCAGCCCAGTACCTTCCCCTCCAAACTGGCCCGGCCACTTTCAGGGCTCTGCAGGGTGCGAGGTTCTCCACCACTTCATTCTAGGAAGCTGCCCAGCTGGCCCTGTCCTGCCTCCCCGCGCTGAAAAGTAGTCGCATGTTTGTCCATTGCAAAGTACATGAATAAAACTGGCCAAATGTTTTGACTCATAGCTCAGCTTCTACATGGGATAGAGCGGTGGTTCCCAAACTTGGGGCAGCCTGGGTGTTTCTGGACTGCAACTCCCAGAAATTCTGGTCAGAACAACAGGCAGTGAAGGCTTCTGCAAATGACAATCCAAGTACACCTGGGTTACCTAAGGTGGAGGACCACTGGGATGGGCAGTTACTTTGAAAGAAAGAATAGAACACTTGGGAATTTGGAAATTTCATGAAGTAATGAATAAGGCAGGCCTCCCTCAGGCACCTAAGAGGAAACTGGAACAGTTGCAGAATATATGAAGGGTTAAAAGATCTTGGTCCAACTTTTGAAAGTCTACACTTGATAAACATTAGTCTAAACTTGGATATGAAGATATATAATATAAAAGGATTGGAAACGTTCTACTTGGCATCGGGATAACTACCACTTGTTTCCAAACTGTGAGATTCATTACATAGCATGTTGCCGTGTTTTGTTTTAAAATTGAATTTTAAATTTCACTTAAAGGAACATATCGTGCAAAATCCAAACATAACCTTGACATTTTAAAAGTGTATTTAAATACATAGATGCTGAATATGTTCCCTTTGATGATACAGGGGGTGGGGAATTGTTCTGGTCCAGAAATTCACAAGGACCACAGTCTTAAAAACCAGCATTTTTTGGAACCTTTTAGGCTAAAGAAAATATCAGTGTTTGAAGTCAAAGATGGCTCTAAAGAGCTTCTTGGTCTACATCTTCCACTGTCACAGTGCATGCTGATTAGTGCTGTTGGGAACTGAAGAATTATATATCGTGGATCTGGAAGTTGTGTCATGGCTACTGGACTTCTTCATGATGAAGCTGTTTGGATGAGCAGTGAAACATTTCAATCTCTCAAGAAAAAGAAGTCCAGTAGCCATGGCTCAACTTCCAGATAAACTCACCTGGATGACTGAGAATCTTCACAGTCATATATATTGTGGACCACAAATTACCTGCAAATTCCAGTCATGGACAGTATATGGTTAAGTAGATGCTTAGGTAAATCCAAATTGTTCCCCTTTGACCCTACATATTGAACTAAAGTTAGCTTGGAATCTAGCTTCATAGCCAAACAATGGTTTCTGAGGTACTAATATTTCTCAGCATAACTCTTCTCTTTTAAATCAGATCTCTCTGTGTTTTGGCTGTCTGTCACATGACTGGTCATGTAACCTATTGCACAACACAATAGGCAATCTTGCAGTAGCTGCAAGATTGTTCTTCTGTGGTCATGTAACCCAAAATAATTATGGCCTTAAAATTTAAATAGGCAAATAACTTAAAAGTTTAAATGATAGTGATGATAGTGAAGATTATTATGAGTCATGATGAGTTAGAAGAAAGAGATATTAAGGATATGAATGTCTCAGATCCTAAGACAAATGGTATTATTATCATCAATGAGGCAGCAGATTTATTTCAGGTGCAGCAATAATAATTAGGACCTTTGTTACACACACACACACACACACACACACACACACACACACACACACACACAGAAGTTGTAATCATAAATGAGCACCCTTCTTTGAAGAGAAAGAAACAAATTTGGCATCCGAATCCACGTTTTCAAATATATGGTGACCACTGGCATATAGTTATAGTAACAACAAAGATAGATAATTCTAGTTTAATGTTATTTATGTTATGCTGTCATTTAGATACAGGACTGTAAACCAGGGAACTGTCCAACTGAAATCATACCTATGCTGCAGTGTACTGAAGTGACCTTACATGCCATGATTCTCTCCAGACATTTTGGAGTAAATGTTCCCATCCACCCCGATTGCCTGTGCAAGCAGGTACAGATAGGAGATGGAATTCATATGGAAGATATTTTTAGGCCAGCTAGCTACCATTTCTTAGCCTCTGCTTCACTCTCTGTAATACAATAACAATGACTGACCTCAAAGAATTGCTGCAACCAAAACCATAAAGGGAAGAGAGATAAACAATACAATACTTAGTGTCATTTGTTTCTGTATACAGGGATTGTGCAAATTCGCAGATCTGGAGGAGATGATTTATTGGCTGCCAGGCTAGCATTTAAACAACAACAACAACAGTCTTCTCAGATGAAACCCTGCCAGATTGCAAGTGAACACTGAAGTCACATTTGTTGCCTTTACACTGAAGGATTAATTGGCGGGATGTGATTCGCTCTCTTTCGTTGCTCTTCTGACAAGCATTAGCAGTATTCTGCTTTAGCACTTTGTTTTGGCCCTGGAGATCTGGCATTTAAGGTTTGTGGTAATTGGTGCTCCTGGCCTGCCCTTAATGACATGCAGTCTCCAAGGGATAAGATCTGAGGAGCTGAACAAACATTTAACTTAACCAAGAAATGGTGGTTATATGATAGAAGCATCATGTAAGTGCAGCACATAACAGAGTAAAAAAGATAACCAAACAGCAGAATAAAATTCCCCAAACATACTGTATCATGAAATATAGTTGAGAATTCTTCTTCTTATTGGTTTGGGGATGGAGGAAAAGGTCAAATTGTTTTTGTCAAGACTAATGGCATTGTCAGGGTATATGAGATATTAAAGAAGTCAAATGGTGTCGTTCCATTGACACTACAGTAAATCCCCACCTATCGCAGGAGTTAGGGACCCGACCTGACCTGCAATAATTGAAAATCCACAGTACGCGGATGCTGGGTCAGGTTTGGACTGGGTGGGCTCTCTGGGGGCTCTTGTAGTTACCTCAGGCATGGCGCTGCCCCAAACAGGCCTGCAAGGGGAGTTCCAGTCCCCCAGAGGCCCCAAAAGTGCTTTCTAGTGATCTGGAGGTCATTCTGGTTTACCAAAAGTCACTTCCGGTTTGCGGGGAAGCACCTTTGGGGCCTCCGACGGGCCTGGGAAGGCCTTTCCTCCTCACCCCAGGGGGGCTTTTTTTCATATACTGCAGATCCGCGATATACCAGGACCGCAGTATATGAACCACGAAAGGGCGAGGGACAACTGTATTGGAAAACTGAGGATTTGATCCCAGATTCCCAGGTTTTCTGAGTTTCAGTCCCGCTCTCTATCCACTCTAGGCCATGCCGGCTGGGCAAGAATAACTACATTCCCATTAGTGGACCTGCATTAGATTCTATCATGGTGCAAGGGGTTGCGGATGCAGTTGCACAATGCCTTGCAGAAACTCTGAAAATGCACAATCCCCTGAAAAAACAGCCATGTTTGTGTATGCCAGGCTGTGAGACCTAGCAAAAAGGGCTATAAATCACTGCCTATAAATATATGGATGTCCTTCTCAGGAAAATGTGGCCATCTCCGTCATCATCACACTCAGTTTCTTTGATAGAGGGACTGGTGGATCTATGAAGAACTGCTGAGCTAAAAATAAAACGCCAACTGAAATTAAAATGTTGGCTTAGCATACAGATGCGCAAGTTTGTGCTCTGGACTACAGCTGCCTGGGGAATTCTGGGATCTGTAGCCCAAAAATAGAAATCTGCATACTTCTAGTTCAGCATAGATATGAAAACAGATACAAATAATGATGTACATAGTTGAATTTAATTATGGAGGCAATTCTGTGGGGTCCCTTCCTTGCACATTGAAGATTTTGTTTCTCTGAATTTCCCAAGTTAAACAGGGAACAAGACTCAATGACCTAATGAGACTGTTTCCACTGCTGTTGATTCTAATGTACATTTCAGCCTAGATGCATATGGGGCAAAGCACTGAGCTGTAGGATATCATTAGGGTCATAAGCTTAGGAAAGTCAGAAGATTGTGTATTTCTTGCTTTGCTTGCAGGATTGCCATGAGAGCGAGACTGGAATAACCATAATTTAGTGTCAAGCTTGGATATAACACTATACTTCAGTTAGTAAAATAAAAATGGAAATTAAGAGTAGTTATGGGAATTCTTGTGATAGTCTAACAAAGGTTGCTGGTAGTTCAGCAAAGGGACTTTTCCAAGCTGTGCCAGTTAAGTCACTTCAACAGCATTTACTCAAGAAGTTACGAAACTTTCTTTTCAGTTTTCCTCACAGAATAACAAAAACAGCTTTTAATCGCCAATTTTCCTTTCCGAAACCCTTTTTGCCCTCTCACGAGAAGCCAATCTAAAGTCTAGTTTATTATTGATTTAGAATCAAAGGTCATTTGGAAATCATCTTCCTCTTCCAAAATATTTTAATTGCTGATTTAATTGCTGGTTAGTTTGGCCTTGAGGGATTATCAGCCTGAAAACAAAAGGGTTGTGTGTGTTTGCGTGTGTGCAAATGTGCATAGTTCAGTCTAAGAGGAGGTTGTAAACAGGACCTATTGGTGCTTTAATCATGCTGCAGAACTTAATTAAGCCTGAGAACTCTTGGCCTCTGGTTGACCTGCATGATATAGAAGAAAAGCTGTAGTAATAAACTGGCAAGCAGATTAAGTCTTGTTTTGAAAAGTGAAGATTATGGTAATAATAATATCTGTATAGATTATTAGCATTGCTGGGGGGGGCAGAACAAACTAAGATGATATATTTATATATCGATACTGTTTCATGATGGAAAATGTGACTCAGCTTGTCTGAAAGTTCAAAGAAATTCTTTTCACAAAAAGAAGGAAATCATCAACCCACCAATGTAACAAAAGCAGTTCATGTGTGTTTGCTGACATAGCACAATCTCCTACCCTTTATTTCCCAAAGAACTGTTTCTAGGACTTCTTGGGGCTTTCATTTCACTTATTCTGGGCAAAAACATAAGATCCTACTGGGGAAAACAGTGATACACCATTTCTTTTAAGAAGGAAATCAGACTTCCATCCATTGTGAATAAACACGGTTGTAGAAAATATAACTAGTTATGTAATGAATGCTATTTATTCGTTAATGGATACACCATATAAAACATTCTGAAGTATCTATTGCACAAGGCAGATGGCCGCATGCCATTGAGGGCAATGGTGGCGAACCCATGGCATGGGTGCCAAAGGAGGTACTCCGAGCCGTTTCTGTGGGCACCCGATATTACCCCTTCACAGCCACCTGTATTCAGGTTAAATTGATGTAAATTCCAAAACAAATTGTGGGTTTTGAATTTCAGTTTGGGCACTCAGTCTGTAAAAGGTTCGCCATCACTGATCTAGGGAAATCATGTTAAAATAGGATTTAACATCACTTTTGTCACTCTCTTCCTGTTATGTACTGCCAGGTCACGTCTGGGTTATGAAAGGCTTAACAGAGATGTTGAGGTACATGAGATGTTCAAGGAGTGTTTTACTATCACACATATTTGAACCCAAACCTGATGAGTCCTATTCTGACAGTGTATCCATTACCCAAAATTGAATTATAGCTTGAGCAAGCTACACAGTCCCAAAACATTCTCAGAAGAACAGAAGACTGCTTCTGGATACTTTATACCTTGACATCCCTGAGAAAGGGTTCTTTAAGGTGGAACTGATCTGACAGCACTCAATTATTATTAGAAGAATTCATTGGAATAACATTTGTCATACCCAGCAATTATTTTACAGAGATTACAGAGTCCTCTCTCTCTCTCTCTCTCTCTCTCTCTCTCTGTGTGTGTGTGTGTGTGTGTGTGTGTGTGTGTGTGTGTGTAATATAGAGGGTAGAATTTTCACCAGCCTTTTCCTGACCCGATGAGTATCTTTTGTTAATTTTTCTACAGTTAAAAATGAAAAATGGCACAACAATGCTTGCAGAAGTGACTATGTGTCACTAGGGGGCAATAGAGCTACAGAGAGCTACCTAGAATTGTCTTCTGTCATCTATCAGGTTTCTTTCTTATCCTATGGAATGATCATATAAGGAACATTATATGGAAGATGGGCGGTATATTAGTGTATAAATAAATAAATAAATAAATAAATAAATAAATAAATAAATAACATGTCAGGCCATAGCATTAGGCGGACTGCCATAGTTATCAGATTGTGGGTGTCAAAAGAAGAAAGAATATGGTTAATTATTTACCTTCTTATTATGTTTTTAACTACCAGGAAGCAAGAGATGTCTGCAGGTCATTCTGCCTGTGATACCAATGTAATTTGTAGGCTTTTTTTGGGGGGGGGGTACATGTCACACAAGATTTGGGAAGCTAATCAGGGTCGGCCCTGGTTAGTACTTGGACCACCAGGGAATACCAGGTGCTGTAGTCGCCTGGAGTAGGAACTGGCAAGCCACTCCAGTAGTCCTGCCAAGAAAACTTCATGGACATGGAGTCACAAAGAGTTGGCCACAACTGTAATGACACAACACACACACACACATAACAGACAAGAACAATTATAACAACATCAAGTCCCAGGCAACAGCGCCAACAAAGAAGTTGCTTGTGGAACTGTGAAGTTTAAGCATCCCTTTTAATTCCAAATAAATCAATAAATCAATAAATAATATCAAGACATCTTTTCCTCAACTGGATTGGGAGTTCAAAGCAAAGAATCAGCTCCACATGTGGAATCATCAAACCCCTAAAGTAAAATATCAATTGAATGAAATTAATGAATTCACTTATGTGGGTTCACCCCTTCAGCAAAAACCATACAGGAATTATACATAAACCAAGCTGGCAAGGGCGGTAGTAGCTTTGGCCTCTTCAAATATCCTGCTCTTACTGATTCAAAACTCTTTTAGCCCTGCTTTGTCTTAGGGCACTTTTACATGACCCCTAAGATCTGCTGGCAACTTAAATTCGGACCAGAGATCTTGGGGGTTTGCTCCTCTTGCTGTGTTCCCACCCCTCCGCACTCCCTTGCTCTTGTCTGCGTGAGGAGAGGGAGAAAGAAAGGGAGGAAAGGATGCAGGCTCACCTCCGCTCTGCGGTCGGGAGCTGCCCGGGAAGCATTCCAGTCTCTTAAAGGGGCGGGGGGGGGCAAAAAAAACAAACAAACAAGGCAAGGAGAGCCCGGCACTCACTGCTTTGCAATCCGCATCAGAAATTTGTCACCTTCGGAGACCAGGTACTTGAAAAGTGCGCTGGGATGCGCTTAGGTGGGTGTGGTCGTACTTAATTTTTTTTAAAGTCCGGAGCTGGTGGGAAAACAATTTTAAGCTCTGGATCTGGGAACGCTTTGCCTCGGATTTTAGGGGTTGTGTAGAAGTGCCCTTAGTCCCATCACTTTGGGATGAAACAATATTTCAGAGGGATTATATAGGCACATTGCTTAAATTACTGGAAGGAACCATTTGCTGATCAACGTGGAGTAGCCAAGTGTCTTGGGCTTTTCCAACTGGGATCTGGTAAGAATTTCTGCTTCATTTGCCAAGCAAGCATAAAAGCAAACAAACAAACAGTGGCTTTGAGTATGAGGCACTTTACCTTGAGTAAATGTAGGAAGCATTTTTTGAGCCAGACCTGGTTAGTAGGTTTTACTTCATTTATTCCTACTTTTTGGTGCGCGTAGGAAGTGGAGACTTTGGTGCTTTCGTTACATTTTATTGCACTAAATTTAGCTAAAAGGGGGAATTATAGGAACAAATGCACCTTTAAAAATAAAAATAAATAACAAGCGATTTGTGCCAGTTAGATTACAGTTTCTGCAGTGTTTATTGGATTTTCCTCTTTTCAAATTTTCTACAAAAAAATATCCTGGAAACAATTAAAGGGAATGTTGGCTTTACTTTGTAGGTTTTTGAGTTTGCACAGTCATCTCCCTCCTTCAAAAAATTTCACAACTTTCCAAGACCCATAAGATGCCTTCCCCTAAAGACATGGCCTTCTCTGTCTGCCTTCTTGTTATTCTCCAGGACTATTTATTTATTTATTTATTACATTTCTATCCTGCACATCTGGCCAAACAATATTGGTTCTCTCCGTATCCCACTAAAGTGTATAATTATACACTGTTTTCCCTGAATGTTGAAACCTTCGCACCCTGTAGCACAGTACTGCTTAATAAGAACAGCAGGCAAAGGATCTCTTTTATTTGACTTTTCATAGGATGCTCATTTCTACCAACCAGTGGTGTTTCAAGATATGATATCTGTTAGCTAGTGTCCCCCTGACTTTACCCATGAAGTACACAACTTACATAGAGAGACCCAAATTGACATGTGAGTTATGACTGACCAGGAATTGTAATATATCCCTTTAAAACTGGGCAGCACAACTGGATAGAAAGATGAAGCACTGGGTTCTATATCAAATGAAGACTGAATTATCTCTGGAGGCAAACAAGATGAAACTGATGCTATCCTATTTTGGGTACATCATGAGAAGAGAGGATTCTCTGGAAAAGGCAATAATGTCGGGAAAAGTTGAAGACAGCAGGAAAGAGGATAACCAAATATGTGCTGGATTAATGGAAGCAACAGGCTTAAATTTACAAGAGTTGAACAAGGCTATTCAGGACAGGATATTCTGGAGATCACTCATTCATAGGGTGATAAAGGCAACTTGACTGCAGGTACATAACAAAAATGCTTCCTGGTGGTTTTAAAAACAATTCTTTTGAAGGCCGATAACTCCAAGCTGGGTCACAACTAATGTCAACTAAGGAGAAGCTTAGATATGTTCAGCTTATTTTCAGATGCAGTTAATAATTGTAAATTCAAGAATGAAACATGTTCTGCTGTGAGTGCCTCACTTTGCTGGAAAGTTGCAGAAAAAGTGCACTTGAGACCAATAACACTCAGGAACTAGTATTTCCTAGTAGAACTATATCCCAAATTTTTCTCCCTCTCTTTTCCATGAGCCTCACTTACCAAGAAAACAGAGGGATTGAATTCAGGTATTTTGTTCCAGGTCTAATAGAATAATCCTATCCCAGCTCTAATTATGTTGAAGCACTGGTTGCATCGAGAAAAGTGCTTTATTTAAAATCAGACAATTGGTGCATTAAGGAGTGCCTACTTAGAGCTCTCGAGAGTTATCTTCTCAGGGCCCATAAGATCCTCATTCTTTAGGGTGGAATGTGGATGTCCAGATGTCATTGGGCTTCAGCCCCCCCCCCATCAAACTTAGCCAGCAGAGCTAAAAGTGAAGTATAATCCAGCAGCTACTGAATTTTGTGAGCTAATATTCAACAGCGACTGGATTTTGGATGGATTGGAGAGCTTTCAACATAAGCATTTCCTCACTACACCTGTCTTGGATATCTATTGCCTATAGATAGCCAGGTGTTCGTCTGTTTTCCATGCTGACTGAGGATGATGGGAGCTGTAATACGGCACATCTGGCCTATGCTGCCTAGGAAAGATTAAGTTGCTTGTCACAAACTCTGCAGAGCTATTTTAAAGCTGTATGTGTAAAAATAATAAGTTAGGTCCCCATGTTCTTGCCACCCTTGAAACCATATATAGGAAGCCTTTTGCTCGCAAAGGAACTACCTCGTTTATCTCAGTGGATGGGAGAACATTGGAATGTACTGGTTCTCAGCCTGGATTAACTGTAACTGTGTGTTGTGTAAGCCACAATCGAGCACACAGTTTTCAAAGTCCCATTGATTTTAGCAGCAATTAAAGGCACAGATAAGCACAAGCTCAGCAGTCACGGGCAACACACTGATATATGTTATAACATCTATGAACTGAGCTGTGCGCAGCTTTCAGGAACGTAAAATATTGGGCTAAAGATGTGTTTTTGCAATCACATGAGCATTTATGTGATGCGATGCTAAGAAACTCTGCATTGAAACAAATGACAAAGTATGTTCAGCTGTACTTCTGGCTAAATACTTTATTTGGGCATTTGATGATTGTTTGTACAAATATAGTTCCTGCTATGGTTTTCACTGGAAACTAATAGGCAGATAAATCTTTATTTGGCTCATTCTTCAGTGTTCTTGATTCCTTAGCTTATGAACTATGTAGCTGGATCCCAATATAGTTATATCTAGAGGTGGGCAAGAACCAGAATATCCATGGTTCGGGTTCGTCTGGTTCGGGCCCACCCTTGGTTCAGTTTGGGTTCGGGTTCTTACCGGCAGTGGCAACAGCAGCTCGGTGGTGGTGGTGTTGGCGGCAGTGGCGGTGGTGGTGGTGGTGGTGGATCCTGGCCCCTGCGGCAGCGGCTTGGGAAAAAAAACGCAATGAAACAAATAACGAAACAAACTAAAAGTTTGTTTCATGCCCATCTCTAGTTATATCAATGATGATGATGATGACGCTTCTATAAACAGCAACTATCGTTTTGCATAAGTCAGAAAATTATGCCTGTGGACTGTATTCCCAAACTGGCTGGAGTATTCTGGGATCTGTAGTCCAAATGAGTAAAGTTTTCCATTTAAGATCATGTGTAAACTTCATTTAACCTTTTACAACTTTTATGGTAGCTCTGCCTTCCTTGGGCTAGAGTGGCAGGATAATATTTCTAATGATCACTTGCCATAACGGGTATTAACCGTTCACAAGGACATTTTATAGAAATAATGGAAAGGGAGAAGACTCTATCAGCAAGAAAAGTTTCTTTGATGATCATCCTGCTTGGAGATAAACAGGAAGAATGACATAAATTTAATTAGCAGTCAATCCTTACCTCGAAAGAACAAAATATTAAAATTAGAAAGCACGAACAGTACTTCATCTGTTTAATCCTCAACACAAAAACAGATTTAAGAATCCAATTAGAAGTTTTAGAAGCATGGCCCATGTAATAGAATTATGTATGGGGTTAGCGCAGGCAGTGGCCAAGACCCTTCATGAACAATTCAGTATACTGTTAAACCTTTTACTACAAACTGCCCTCTGAACTGTGGTCCTGATCTGCCCATTTCTTGCCGTTTTGGATGAAGAATGGGAACGCTGAAAAATCCACAGCAGACTTCTCTCCCTCTCCTCCCCATCAATCTGTTATTTTCTCTGTTTGGCTGTCTGATATTAAGCTGTCTCTCAACAGAAATTATAGTGTACACTGAGTGGAAGTCTTGGCTGCAGAATAATAGGAATAGGATACCAATTGGAATTCAATAAAACTATTCTCAACCCCCCTCCCCCAGCACAACTTGGTTCTTTAATATTGGACATCATGCCCTATATGGTTGTCTATTCTGTCAAAGGCATTGAATGGGAGGTTGAGTAATTGTGATGTCCTTATAACAGTGGTTAAGGCAATTGACCTTTTCTTGTCTCTTCTGCCTGCTGGTTGTTGCATTGCTTGTCCTTCTTTCCTTGTATGTTGCAATGAAATAGCCAAGAGAGACTTTCCGCCAACTTCAGGCATGTTAGATAAAGAAAACTCTTTTCATTCTCAAACTCCATGGCCAACTGACAGGAATCATGGAAGTTGCAATCACCTTCTTGGACAACTCTGGCTTAGAGAGCTGGTGCTACCCTTTCCCACGTGTTTGGGAGAAGGGAATTATCTAGCTTGTATTGTCTCTCCCATGGAAGTCTTCCCCAACACAGTGTGTCAGATTCCAATTCCAATTACAGTAGTCTCAGACAGCAGGGTCATTAGTCAGTGATGATGGGAATTGTTCTCAAAGGCTTCTGGAAGGCTGCATGTTCAGGACAATGGACCCACAGCATTTTGAACAATAACAGTCTTATTGCAAACTTACAGTACACTTTGAGAGTTTCTCTGTAAAATTATCATCAAGAGAGGAACATCAATTGATCACTAGCATAGCCTTTACAGAATTCATTAATTAATTCATACTACCCTTTTATTTTGCTGCTACAAACTATTTACAGGGCACAAACATTTAAAAAAACTAAAAACAAGCACATAAAACAGAATCAACAATAAAACAATTAAAATCAGCTTAAATCACCCACAAGACAGTTTAAAATCTTCTCAGTAAATATTGGTTTCTTACAAATAAGGGTTTTATCTTATTGGAATTAAGGTTATGGCATCATCTGGAAATTGAGTCATGGCAACTGGACTTCTTTTCTTGTGAGATCTAAATGTTTCCCTACTTATCCAAGTAGCTTTGTCAGACTGATGAAGCTGCTTGGATGAGTAGCAAAACGTTTTGATCTCACAAGAAAAGAAGTCCAGTTGCCATGATTCAACTTCTGGATAACCTCACCTGGATGACTGAAAATCTTCACAGATGTTAAGGCATCATTTATATTGTTTGGGGAGAAAGGTGGGGTAAATACATTTTGACTAAATAATTACTCTTGGGAACTATGACTTCCACAATCTGCCAAGCCCTTTTATGGATTTTAATAAAGCAATAAATCAGTATGTACAGAGACCCCTTTTACACGACCCCTAAAATCCGCTGCAAAACACCTGCAGGTCCGGAGCATAAAATTGTTTTCCCACCAGCAGCGGACATTAAAAAAATAAAGTATGCCCGCACCCACTTAAGCACGTCCCAGCGCACTTCACAAGTACCTGGTCTCCGGAGGTAAAAAAAAAAATCCGATGCGGATTGTAAAACTGTGAATGCCTGGCTCTCCTCTGCCTTCTGTTTGTTTTTGTTGTCCCCTGCCCCTTTAACAGACTGGAATCCCTAATGGGGCTGCTGCGATGGCAGGCGGAGGTGAGCCTGCATTTTTTTCTCCCATTTTTTTCTCCCTCCCCTCACCGCAGACAGAAGCAACAGAGTATGGAAGGACGGAAACACAGGAAGCAGAACAAAACCCACATGGTCTCTGGCTGGGGGGATCTGAATATAAGTTGCCAGCGGATTTTAGGCGTCGTGTATTTTGTAGAAGAGACACAAGGGGAAGGAAAGAGGTAGAATGGATGAGCAAGATAATGTATATAGCATCATCAGAATAACTAAAATGTGTTTTCCAAAATCGGAAAACAGTGAGTTTGGGGCAGACTGTATAGGTTACACCCAGTGGAATGGAGTGGATAGAGTGATGAACTACGGAGACCAGGTTTTGAATCCCCATTTGGCCATAAAACTTTCTAGGAGAGTGGACCTGGTAAAAACATTCCTTAAATATCTCATTTATCTTGAAAGCCCTATTAGAATATTTATAAATCAGTTTGGACTTGAGAGCACAGAACAAATACTGAATAGGTTACAGCCCAAGGGTCCTTACGCTCACACTTTTAGTCACTATCAGATGATACTCCATTATAAGTTGGCAGAGACCTTCCCATTACTATTAAATTAGCATCTTGCACGCTATGGAACAAAGGCATGCATACTCCTATAGTTGTTGCTATTAAGTTTTGCTGAAAGCAGTGAAACTTATTTCAGGGGAAACATGCATTGGCTGGGCCATTTATTTTGTCCTTATTGTTGAATGAATAGTTTTAGTTTAAAACATAACTCAAAATTCAGGCGGATGAAGGAGATTATAACAGGTTTCGCAGCAAAGTCATACATCCTGTACTTTTGAGTGGAATTACAGCAAGTAAAGTTTTGACGTCAGTAGTAGCCATTTGAATGGATGGTGCATGGAAGGCTGTGCAACTCAGAGGTTTACTTCACATGATATGACATGTGCATTCATGTATGAAATCATAGCCGAGCAAAACAAAACAATTACTGTGCCATGGAACAAAAATACGTTGGATCAAATTTGACACGGCATGATATTTTTGGGGATTTTCTTAAAATTGTAAATTATAAACACTCTGGGGATTGGGGTGTAGCCAGGGAATCATGTGTTCCTGCCATCCACACTAACACAGGAATATCCTATGTAAATTTTATAATTTTGAGAGGCTGTAAGATTCCATGTCATGCAAATATTACATCAGAAAAGTCAAATCCCTCTTTTTAAAATGCAAGTCCTAATAAAGCTAAACTACTTTCCCAAACTGACTTTTATGTTATTGCATTTTGAAGTCTAAGTAAGTAAAATTGCATTGCTTTAAATATGCTGTGGATCTGTTAGAATCTATTTTTCCCCCAAGCAGCACCTCTGTCACATGCTTCCCTCTCCTCCTTTCCCCGGGCTAATGATTGCCAAGCCTTAGCAGGGGGGGAGGGGGAGCCATTGACAGAGGTGCTGCTTGGGGGGAAAATCACCTGCTTCCCTCTCCTCCTTTCCCCGGGCTAATGATTGCCAGCCTTAGCAGAGGGGGAGCAATTGACAGAGGTGCTGCTTGGGGGGGGGAATCCCCTGCTTCCCTCTCCTCCTTTCCCCCGACTAAGGATCACCAAGCCTTAGCGGGGCAAAAGGAGGACTGCTGGTGGGATGGTACATGGCTTCCTCCCCCTGCTCCCCCTCCAGGTACCCCCAGATTAATGTGCGCCCCAGGGCAAATGCACTTTTCTGTCCCTCCCTATTTACGCCAGTGCAGCTCATCTGAGGAGCAAAATAAATACATATTTCCCTCAATTATAAATATTCATACTTGCTGCTTTCTCTTCTTCCCCCATCCCTTAGCACACATTATCTAGGATATACTCAAACACATTGTGAGTCTGGAAAGGAACTAAGGCAGGGCCCTTCTGCAGCTGGAAAGGAGGTGGGCTGAGATGAATGACAAACATTCTAGCCATCTCTGCCTGTCACTAAAAGTGGTCCATCTACAATACAAAATGATAGTATAGTTGTATCCACAGCCTGTGGTTATATTAAACTTCACCTTCATTTATTTATTTATTTAGAATATTTTTACCCCACCTTTCTCTTTGGGAAAGGACTCAAGGTGGCTTACAATAATGAGGGACAATATATAGCCCAGAACATTTAAGACATAATGTGGGAGGGAGTTCCAGAGTCTGGGAGCAACAACAGAGAAGGCCCTTTCATGTGTTCTTTTGAGACGCGCTTGTGAAGAATGTTCAAGAATATGCTTTCAGTTGACAAAGGAAAATCAATATAAGTTTGCTCAAACCAATCTTTCCAGGAAATCTACAATGATGGGCTTAGGTGCAATCTGTTTCCTGGCAGTTGCACAACACACTGGGGAATGTGGTTGAGCCCAGCCTGCAGCTTTTTTGATCCAGCTATTGGGTTTCCATTTTGGGAATCCAAGCTGGAGTGATTCTCCAGCAAACAGAAGGGCTGACTTAAGGGCGGTCATTTCCATTGTAGCAACCCTTTCCAATGTGATCAGAATCGTACTTTTGCAGCCATCTGATCCCACACCAAGACTGCAACAATATTCTGTGGTGATATGATTCTAAAGCATCTGAAGGGAAATAAGAATCAACTGAAATCTTAGTGCTGTGCAACGCCATTTTAATCTCATCCCGTATGTACATGCTTTTGCACCTTATGACCTCAGGGTATTTGTACATGACCCCTAAACTCCGCCGCAAATGGCTCCCAGCTCCGGAGCTTAAAATTGTTTCCCCACCAGCTCCGGAGTTTACAGATAATTAAGTGCGACCACGCCCACCTAAGTGCGTCCCAGCGCACTTTTCAGGTACCTGCTCTCCAGAGATGAAAATTCCTGATGCGGATCTAACCGAGAGAGTGCCGGGCTCTACTGGCTTCTGTTTGTTCTTTTTTTGCCCCCTGCCCCTTTAAGAGATCTGAATGCAGTGCCGGGACGGCAGAACGGAGGTGAGCGGCATTCTTTTCTTCCTTTTTTTCTCCCTCCCCTCATGCAGCCAGCAGCCAGGAGTGTGGAGGGTGTGGGAATGCAGGAACAGCGACAACCCCCTAAGATCTCTGGTCCGAATTTAAGTGGCCAGCGGATCTTAGGGGTTGTGTGAAAAGGCAGTCTACCATGAATCCTGGGTAGGTGCTGGTCGCCTGACAATTCCTTCAATTCCCAAAATAAGGTACCTCTTCTAACACTGTCTTAAGTTAGGAAAGAAAGAAAAGATGTAATGCACTGGAGTTGGCCAAAAATGTATCATTGAGAAAACCATGTGTGTGAGAGCAGTAAAAGTTAATTGAAAGCTTACAGATAATCATTGCTTCAGTGAAGCTTTGTGACACAGTAAACCAGCTTAAGTGGAGATTTGGCTTTTAGATCAGACAACGTAAATGACTTTCTTAGAATTTAACAACATTGCATTCTTAAAACTTTTATTCATATGCTCGCTCTCCTATGAAATAGTGTTCTCCTAATTTGCCAGGAAGAATTCAGAGGATTATCTTGATACAGCATGGACATCATTCAATAAGAAGTATGTAATGGGGATATTGAGTAGCCTTTCTTCTAGGAAGGACATTCTAATTCAAGCATGTCCAAACTTCGGCCCTCCTGATGTTTTGGATCACAACTCCTAGAATTCTAAGCTTAGATTCCCAATGACAAAGGACTGTGGGAGTTGTGGTCCAAAACATCTGGAGGGCTGAAGTTTGGACATGCCTGTTCTAGTTGCTTTCAGGGTGAGATGTCCCTTGTCCTGGTCCATACGTTACCCATACAGCATGTATAATTTCACTAAGTGCAGTTCTGCAATGAGAAGGGAATCTGAGTCCATAGAGAAGAAGAGAACATCACGTCAAACTGCAGGTACATATTTTTTAATAGGAGATGATAGTCTTAATGAAGATCTTTTTCTATATGGAACACTTTCATCCATATCAGAGGCCAGGCTAGACAACATAGTCAACATGACTTCTATAGCATGGTTTTAACTTCATAACTATTCAATCCATGGATCCTACTTGGTACATCACATGGTACCTAACACCAATTAGGCTGAATAGAATGAATGCCGAATACTCTAAGATGTGCTGGAAATGTGAAAAAAAGATAGGTACATATATGCATCTCTGGTGGGAATGTGAAATAGTTCAAAAGTTCTGGGAAAGGGTTTTTTTAGAGCTAAGGGACATGATTAAGCTAGATATTGATTGCAATCCAGAGACAGCACTATTATCATTGTTAACTAGTAAAGATTATGATGTTACAACAAAGGAGCTAATAGCAAATCTTATGACAGCTGCTAGATTAATTATAGCAAGAAACTGGAAATCTAAACTGGATCTCAAGATGGAAGATTGGTATAATGAACTTTGGGATATAGCCATAAACGATAAATTGTCTTGTAGCCTAAAAGTTAAACGAGGAGAAATGAAAAAAGACGTTTTTAATGACATTTGGGGGAAATGTATAGACTTTGTATTAGTTGAAGGGAAGGGGAAAGAGCCGACGAATACTTCAAGACAGTTCTGGAGAAGAGGACTTTAAGAAGAATACTAGAACAACAGAAGACGGAGTAACAAAGAAGAACTCATGGATGGTCCCGGGGGGTGGGGGCACACTTGTGTTGTTAATTGTTATTGTTATTTTGTTTGTATGTAGTTTAAAATTTAATATTAAAAAAAAAACAGTGCATTCCTTTATAGTCGGCAGCAAGTAGTCCATGGACCACACGTGGAATCCCAGGGGCCTCGACCCCTACACTCCCAAAATGATTTTTTTTAAAAAAAATATTCAAAATGCCTCCTTTTGCCCACTAAGGAAGTTGGGAGAGAAGAACATTGCAAGCCCCCCACCCCCGTAACAGCCCTCCAAGTTTGTTATTTGAAACATAAAATATTTGGGGGGAAATATTGTTTTGGTCACTAGAAAAAGCAAAGGGTGTGTCTTCATTTTATAAAGAAAACCTATTTTTCTAAGTAAACAAAATGGGGGACTGGGATTGGAGGAGTTGGTGCAGCCCTCCAAGGCCCAAGGCTGATTATGTACACACGCACACGCACATGCACGCACATAGACACACACACACACACACACACACACACACACTTGAATATTGTTCTGTTCTGCTTTAGATACTTTCTGCATGATATTTCTCAACAGGGGCTGGAAATTTAACGATGCTTATTCTTTCTTTTAAGACATCTCCTTCCAGTGAGACTTGGAATAATGCAGTACTTTCCACGACACCGCCCGCTCTTTGCGTTTTTCCCGCCAAAACAGCATTTTACTAAAATCTCCTTGGTCCTTCTCCACAATAGTTTTGCCAAAGCTATTTTCCATTTCAAAAAAATTAAACCTCACTCTCTCCGAAATTTCCATTTAAATCCACTAAATTCTAGGTGTATTAAGTCCTTTTTGACAAGACACTTAAAACACATCTCTATGGTTTTTCGCTTTGTCCTTCACACATGTCAGAGGGCTTTACTGTACCAGTGATGTAAGCATCTTTGGAGATCAAAAGGTTATCCGTTGTGTATGTGTGAATGACAAATATTTAAATAATGAATGTTCAGCAAAATGTTTTTATATGAAAATAAATATGCAGTAAAGATGCATCAGAGGATCAATAAGGCCCATCAATTTGCACATGTGTCTTCTCAGTGTCAAAATAATTAAGCAAAATTAGCTAGGTTTGTTCACTAGAACAAAATAAAACCCAAATATATGAGTGGAGAGTGCATTTATGAGGAATAATTAAGATTCCTCAAAAGCATGCAAGCTTTCAAGATTTTTAGATCTTTTAACAAGAGTGGCCATTAACTTGCTTTTGTATTGCAATTCCCATTAATTTTCAAAATTGGTTCTGTGGGCGAAGCCCCCTCCATACACTTGAAGAATTGCAAGGGGTCAACCTGTAGTTTCCTTCAAAAATGAAGGAAGAAATACTAAGAAATGACATGGTCTTTACATAAATAAAGCTGAAGTTTAAATTCTACATGATGTTCTAGATTGGAAGAGAGAAATTCCTCAGTTCCTCTTCAGATGATGGAAAAATCTTCCTTCAGCAACAATTTGAGTCTGAATATCTAAAATGCAATCATATTTTCCAAAGAAAGGATTAGCAAATAGCCATTTTGGTCCACAAAACAAACATAAAATCCTTACAAAAATAATATATTTCCAGAAACATGTACTATGGTGTGAAGCAGTGGAAGAAAAAATAAGAGGAGTCCACATCTTCTTGTCTTATCTTCTTTCACTGGAATTCAGCATTGGTCAAGAGTTAATGAAAAACCACACAATCGTTTGCTTAATGGAAAGGAACAAGCCTTCAGTCCAGAACTGAATTCCATAGCACAGAATCATATCATAGAATAGTGAAGTTGGACTTGGAAGGGGCCTACAAGACCATCAAATCCAACCTCCCACTCCATGCAGGAACACAAATCAAAGGATATCTGCCAGGTGGTTGTCCGAATTTCTCTTGAATCCTGCCAGTGTTGGAACGCTCACCATCTCTTGAGGTTATGGGTTCCATTGTCACACTGCTCTAACAGTTAGGGATAATTTCCTGATATTCCCCTGAAAGCTGGGTTCTCTTAACTTGACCCCATTGTTGCGTGTCCTGCACTCTGGAATGATTGAGAACAGATCCTGCCCCTCCTCTGTATGATAGCCCTTCAAATATTTACTGTATAAAGTATCACCCCTAGTCTTCTTTTCTCTAGGCCAATGGTTCTCAAACTTCCTAATGCCGCGACCCTTTAATACAGTTGCTCATGTTGTGGTGACCCCTTGCCCTGCTTGGAAGAGGCCACAAGCCCCCTATGGCAGGCCACTGCCACAGATGCCATGGAGAACTTCCCTCTACAGGCACCCTCAGCCAATCGCAGCCTCCGGTGCCATTGACTGACATCCCCTCCAAACTATCAAGCTGTAAATCACTCTTCCCCCCCTTCTCCCCCCCTCCAGACCCAAGTCGTTTGTGCCTTTTTCTTTAGTGGTGCATGGCGATCCCTGTGAAATGGTCATTCGACCCCCAAAGGGGATCCCGACCTCCAGGTTGGGAACCATTGCTCTAGGTTAAACATCCCAAGTTCTTTTGGTCTTACCTCATAGGGATTGGTTTCCTTGTAACTCTTATGACCTTATTTCTAATGTTACTGCATAGATTCTGACTCTGTTCTTAGTTATCACTGTCACCCAGGACTACTCTGCGTCTGGGCCAGAGTTAAATTTCATGGAATAAAGAGATTTCAATCTATTCTTGCTGCCGCTGCCTCTATTTATATCAAACTCTGGATTTTTACACGGGAAATTGATTTTTGTCCAAAAGCAAAAACATTGCCTGATTTGTGAAATAAGGAGCTTCTCACTACCAGCTTGTACTAAATGAACACACACAACAGCATATATTATAGGGAATGTTATCAATCCAATCCTAAAGTAAAACACAATTAATCTTAGAGTGACATTGTTTCATGTGAGGTAAAGCCTTAATTTTACTGACATTTGTGGCTTACTGTCTGTCCTTAATATCTGATTGACAGACCCTCATATAATTCTGTTTATTTCATGTTAAAGATCACAATCTTTTCATTCTGTCTTTTATGTCTATGTACCTGAGGCTATACAATTATTTCAGAGGGTGTAATTTATTTTTACAGAATTGGTCACAGTTCCAGCAAATTTGGGTGTCGTATTAATGCACAGTCTGGTGTGAACAGGAATTATGCTGGCAGTACAAATCCGCTTTGAATGCAACCATTTTCAAGAGGCGTTTACCTCAGAGTTTGATTTTCCTTTGACAGGAAAAACATTCTTTACTTAAAAGCCTAAATTCCTTAGACAGAAAAGGATTTCTCCAGGGGAAATGGCATATATTAGCGAGAGGAAAACTGAGGAGAGGAGAGAGAAGCAGTTTCTCTTAAATTGTAATGTATAATTTATCTGCTTGTGATGATGGCTTAGCTGTGAGGAAAAATGAGGTAGGGCAAACGACAAGACAAAATGAGCAATAGTTCAAAAGCACTTTTATGACATATACAGAACTGTACTGGGCAAAGTGCTTGCAATATCCAGTTGTACATTCAAGACTGATTTCAAAAGAAGATATGCTGGTCTCGTAATATATTATCACTGCAGCAAATAAAGTAATGTTCCCTCTGGTGCTCTGTTGCCTATTTTGAGATCGGTTGAAGACAATGCTTTAGGCAACCCCCTTAGATCCCATGTCACAACATGGACCACAATCTGTCACACAGGCTGTTTCAGCCCCACTGAAGTAAACATATTTCAAGCTAGCCTAAAGGCCTTGGACTTTCCACACACACACACACACACACACACACACACACACACACACACACACACACACACACAAGAGAGAGAGAGAGAGAGAAAGAGAGTATATTTTTTACGTAAGATTTTTATAAATCCTTTTTAAATATTTATATAATTTATTATGTTTAGTCTTTTAATATTATGTTTTTAATTATTCAAGCCACCTCTGGGGATGGTTAAGGAGAAAGGTGGGGTAAAAATATTGTATATAAACAAATAAACAAATGGATATAAGGGAATGTTTAAACTTTTCCTTTCTAGTTGCTTCCCTCCCCCCTTCCGTTCAGTGGTTCCCTCAATTGTTTTTTTTTCTTTTTTAAAAAAATTAATCTCAAATGGACATGGCCCTGAGATGGACTGGCAAATTGCATGCACATACACGAATCAAAGTAGGGTCCAAAATCAATTCAGTTATTTTGGCTAACAAAAGAGAAAATCTAGGGAGCACCGTTCCTCACCATTGTCAATATAAATCAAATAATTACAAAGTCAAAAACTCAACAGTACGCATACTTCCCTGCCCACCCCCACCCAATCTGCTGTCTGAGTTGCTTGCTTCACACTGCCAGATGGTTGGTGCTGTATGGAGGGGGGCACAGTAAAACATATTCACATTTTTTTCCATTCTGGGGAGAAAAATAGCATGAGAATTTCAAGCTGTATGCATGAAGCAGCACCATTTCTTCTGTTCCTTGACATGTGGTCTCTCATGTCTAATTTTCCGTTTCTTTCTCTTCTTTTCAACTGCCTGTGGCTCTTGTGCTTGATCTTTCTGTACGGAGTCATCAGGGTGCAGCTGAAATTGTTCTATGTAAAATTATACATTTATTTCAATTTTATCTCACTGTTGCTCCATGAGACTAGATTGCTCAATGAGTTAGATATCTGCCTGCAGAGCCAGAGGTTGGATGTTTGATTCCACACTAGGCCTCCTAGGAAGACAGCCAGCCTGTGTAGCCTTGGGCAAACTGCAGAATCCCTGGATGTCCCCAGACGAAGGGACTGGTAAGCCACTTCTGAGTACTCTCTAGTTCAAAAACCCTGAAAAAGATTGCAGTAAGTCAGAACTGACTTGATGATATCATCATCATCATCATCATCATCACCATCATCATCATGAAGAAGAAGAAGAAGAAGAAGAAGAAGAAGAAGAAGAAGAAGAAGAAGAAGAAGAAGAAGA
>JAHTLZ010003542.1:74825497-74854829 GCA_023846285.1 Phrynocephalus versicolor
GAAGAAGAAGAAGAAGAAGAAGAAGAAGAAGAAGAAGAAGAAGAAGATGATGATGATGATGATGATGATGATGATGATGGAGCTAGATAGTCTGGATAGGAAAACAAGAAAACTTATGACCATTCACTATGCATTACATCCACACAGTGATGTTGACAGGCTGTCTTTACCTAGAAAATTAGGTGGTGGAGGTCTTCTGCAAGTGAAGCAGACAGTTGAAGAAGAGAAGCATGCATTGGCAGATTATGTAAAAAATAGTACAGAGCCAGCATTGTTGGAGGTTAAGAACAAGGAGGTGTTTAAAGTAAAGCAAACAAAGGGTAAGTACAGGAAAACAACAATGCAAATACAAGCTGATAGCTGGCATAATAAAGCACTGCATGGGCAGTTTTGTGAAAAAAATCAAAGGAAAGGTAGATGAGAAAAAGATGTGGTTATGGCTCACCAATGGAACACTGAAAAAGGAGACAGAAGCCCTGATTTTTGCAGCTCAAGAACAAGCTATTATAACAAATGCAGTTAAGGCTAGAGTAGAAAAAACAGCTGAGTACCCCACATGTAGACTCTGTAAAGAGGTGGATGAAACTATCAACCATATATTGAGTTGTTGCAAGAAAATGTGAGCAAACAGTGGCCAGAATCTTGTTGGCAGAGCTGTGTAGTAAATGGTGATACAAAGTGAAGGAAAGAAAAAAATATATACAGACACAAGTGGAAGAAATGCAACCTAATCACAGTGAAAAAATATTTCCATATATTTTCCAGCTTCCATATTACTCACTGTGTCAAGAAAAATAAGTATCTTCTGAGCTATGTGGGTGTGAGGAATTGTACTGTGCAAGATTGCCAAATACAGCACAATTCATTTAATATTGGACTAATACAGTACTTATAAATCTGAGTCATGTTTAATTTTCAACAGTATCCTACAAATGTTTAAATCTTTGCCCTCCAATTAGATACCTTAGTCATTTAATCCTCTCTGACAACTAGTCAGTCTGATTTAGTCGCATGTAGGAGTGTAGCTTCCTACAGCAACACGTTTTGCAGTCTTACTATGACCCAGAAAATAGTGGATCCTTGTCTAACAAGCAGTTTATTTAACAGAAAATCCGCTTAAAGCAGGAGTGCCCAAACTTTTTGTAAGGAGGGCCAAATTTGGTGGCTGAGAATGTGTCAGGGGCCGGTTGCTCCCCGATCCTGCCACCCCACTGCAAGCCCCACCCACTGACCCATAAGCCCCACCCACTGACCCCTTGCAACCCCACCCGCAGGAAGTAAGGCGGGGACCGAGGGAGGGAGGGAGGGAGGTGGGGACCAAGAGAGGAAGGAAGGAAGGTGGGGAACAAGGAAGGGAGGGAGGTGGGGACCAAGGGAAGGAGGAAAGAAGGAAGGTGGGGTCCAAAGGAAGCACAGGGAGGTGTGGCCACAGGTCGCCTCTTGGAAGAGGCGATCTGTGCGACCTTGCACTTCCCCAAGCTCCCCAGCGGTGGTGATGGCTCACCCGCTAGCTCACCCCAAAGCTCCTTGGCGGTGGCCTGCCCATCCCCACACGTTCCCCTGCGGTGCCGGTGGCAGCAGACCGTCCGATCACTGCCCCGCGCTTGTGCCCAACCTAACAATGTTCACGGCTATGCCAGTGGCGGCGGCTCAACTGTGCACCATCCTGCGCGCGTGCGCCTAGCTTCACAAGGTTCCCAGTGATGCCGTTGGTGGCGGCCCATCCACACGCCACCCCCGCACACGCGCTCAGCCGCACAACCTTCCCGGTTGTGCTGGTGGTGGTGGCTCGCCCCCTCGCCTGCCCACCCAGCCCCACAAGCTTCTGCTCACCAGCCGGCCAGCCCACCCAGCCTCTCAAGCTTCCCGGCAGTGTCAGTGTTGGCGGAAGATTTTTTTTTTTAAAAAAAATGGGGTGAAGGAGGGGGAGGGAGGGGTGGGCCAGCCAGCCGTGGGCCACTCAGAATGGCCTGATGGGCCGGATTTGGCCCCCGGGCCGGACTTTGGGCAGACCTGGCTTAAAGCAAAACATTTCCAGTGATGGGAGAAATTGCTTAACAGAATTGACTATGGGGAGAATCCGTACAACAGAAAAACGGTCGGGATTAGTGATCAATCCATTTTCAATGCATTCCTATGGGAAATTTGTACAAAGGAAAATTTGCTTAACAGAATTTCATTTGGAACAAATTAATTCCTTTATACAAGGTACCACTGTACTTAATATATAAAATGATTTCACACCTATAGAATAAAAATATTCCATGCTTGATTTCTTTGCACTGTCTCAATTACTACTGATTACATTCAAGCACAGAAAATTGTCATATTCTCATTAATTTAAAAATAATTAGCACAGCAGCATTCACTTATAGCCTGTTACAACAAGCAATATTAACTTGCAAAATTAAGCTTTTAATAACGGCTCATTAATCACAGTAATTATTTGTACAGATGATAAGTAGAGTTTGATTAATAACCTAGCTGTGATTGATTTTCCAAAGCTAGTCAACATGGCATAGATTTCTTTAGTGCAGGTTGCCACCCTATAATCCTATCTTGCTCCTCTAAAAGTACAGTAAAACTGTACCAAGAGCAGAGAACAAAAGTCTGCACAGCATTCAGAGCGGTACTGAACACTGTTTGGGATAACAGCATCATTGAGTAACTAGCAAGTGAATAAAGTACAGCAGGCCTGCCCAACAGGTAGACCTGTGAAGGGTAGACCCGTGAAGGGTTCAAAAGTAGCCCACCGGCCATCAATATAAGAAGTGAGGCGATAAGTTCTGCACCCATCCCTCCCCAATCCGAAGGACCACCACTGCCCCAGCAAAGTTCTGGGTCTGCCAGCCCACTGTCTCAGCTGATTGAGGCAGTTCAAGGGCCATGGCACAATGAAATCTGTTCCCTCCAGAACAGATTAATTGGTTTTCAATGCATTCCTATGGGAAACCACTGCTCTACTTACAAAAGTTTTTACTTAAGAGCATGTGCTTGGAACGGATAAAATTCATAAGTAGAGGTTTTAGTGTAGTAGCCCTCGGGCACTTTGGGCCGGAAAAAGTAGACCTTGGCCTGTTCAAAGATGAGCAGCCCTGAAGTACAGTACCTGGCAACCCTATTTCTGACATGGTCACGGAGAAAAATCAATAGGATGATGGAGAAAGTAGCAAAATATTTGGAAACCCGCTACATGCCAATATTCAGCAACTCTGGTTGGTAACAGAGAAAACCATTTGAGAACTATCATTCTTCCAAGCACTTGAATAATTTCTGCTCCCTGACTGCCTGTAACTAACACAAAAAAAGTTATTTCTCATATCCTACAGGCTTCTTTCTTTGTTGCTCACAAAAGATCAAGCCAGTGCAAAAATTCAAACATGAAGCCTGCTTCTAAAGAGTGATACTTTTTCTAATTGTTTCAAGCATGGTTAACAAAAGGATTCTCCTGTTACACTAAAACATCCATTATTTGTTATCAAGTAATCATCAGCTTTTTATTTATTTCCTTCCTTCCTTCCTTCCCTTCCTCCTTCCTTTATTTGAAATATTTTTACCCACCTTTCTCTTTAAAGGGACCCAAGGTGGCTTATATCATTAAAAGACAACATTTAAAGCTAAAAAGAATAAGCATACAAATACTGGAGGAGAACTTTGAGAATCCCCTGGACTGCCAAAAAGACAAGCAAGTAGGTCCCAGGTTAAATTAAACCTTAGCTGTCTGTGAAGGCAAACATTTTGAATGTTACTGGCCTACTTTGAGTACATCATGGGGGTGGTGGGAAACAATAATGCTTGGAAAGATGGAAGACAGCAGGACAAGAGGAAGAACAAATACAAGATGGACTGACTTCCTCAAAGAAGCCACAGGCTTGAGTCTATGACTGCTGAGCACGGCATATGAGGACATAGCATTTTGGAGACTGTTCATTCTTAGGATCAGCATGAGTTTCCTTCTTAAGAAGGACCAGATATAGTGCCCCCCCCACCTATTGGGGGGGTTAGGGACCTGACCCGACTTGCGATAAGTGAAAATCCACGCTATGTGGATGCAGGTCAGGTCGGGGCCTGGGGGCCTAACTGGGTGTTCTTGTACTTACCCCCAGCCTGGTGCAGCCCCACACGGGCCTGCGAGGGCCTTCCAAGGCCTTCTGGGGGACCCAAAAGGGCGTCCCTGTGAACCAGAAGCGACGTCTGGTAAACTATAAGTGACTTCCGGGTGGCTGAAAATCATTTCTGAAGCCTCCGACAGGCCTAGAAAGGCCCTCGGAGGCCTCAGAAATGATTTTTGGCCACCTGGAAGTCACTTCCAGTTTGCAGGAAGGCCCTTTTGGGGCTTCCGACAGGCCTGGGAAGGCCCTCGCAGGCCCGTTCGGGGCAGCCCCAGTCCTGGGGTAAGTATGGGAGGCCTGAAACAGGCCTTTGCCCCTTACCCTTACCCTTTTTTCATATACTGCAGTCCCACGATATAGCGGGACCGCAGTATGTGAACCGGGAAAGGGCGGGGGACCACTGTATAATATTTAAAGATACCAACCATAAGTAAACAAATATTTTAAACGAATCAATTGCCACACTAAAAATAGTAAACAAAAGCAATAACAAAAACACATTCAAGGGAATATGGCACAATATTTCTAAAAAACCCACTCAGACAGCTAGTCAGTGAGGGAAACCTTGGCTGAAGAGAAAGGATTTCATCTGCTTAGAGGAGGACAGCAAAGATGGGACCAGTCAGAACTCTTGTGGGAGAGAGTTCAACAGACTGGGAGCACAACAGAGAAGGCCCTCTCCCAAAACAAGGTGGTGGAACTGAGGGAACGGTGTCTCCTGATTATCTACTAAAATCATAAAGAAAGAAACAGCCCTGGAGCTAGCAGTGCTATGTACGCATACAAACATTTTGCCTGAGTAACGATGGCAATAAAGGTCATATATGACTTTATAAATAAAAGGAAACTGGTGTTCCTTTGGGCCTTATAACTCTGTAGAAGTGGAAACTCTTGGCCTATTTTGGTTTATAATCTTTAAAAGAGGCATGCGCCTCGTTGTCCTACATTTGTATTAATTGGATCCTGTGCTGTTCCTTGCATGGGGAGTGAATCTGTAAAATGAAACACAGTGGCAGGAAGGAAGACTTTTTCTTGAGCAAATCTACCTGTGAAATGTATCTACTCCAGTCTAGCAAATGCAGATTCTTGCTGTTTGAAATCAATTCCCAGCCTTCAGGGAGAGCACCCCTACAGTGCCTGACCTTATCACAGAAACATCACCATGCTAGAATGATGTGCAGAAGTGAGAGCCTAAATAGAGGCCCTTCCAGTTAGCTAAGAGTTCGTTGGTATAAATCACACCTATGTATACAACAGTCCTGCACAGTGGACCATTTACTCCTGTTATACAGAAATGCCCAGTATAGCACAAGTTTGAAAACAATGTTTCCCATTCCATCCCTCTCTGCTTTCCTCCCCTCTATCCGGGTTTTCTTTCTCCCCTACAAAGCTAGCTCAGTGTTGTTTCTTACCCACCAGCTGCTTTTTCACTTCATTTGCAGGTCCAATCATCCCAGTTTCCTTTCTCTTTGGTCTTCTCTCTGCTTTTTCCTTACTGTTCTTTCTGTCCTTCCAGCCCCTGTGGGCTTCCTCTCCATCCATTCTCCACTATTGTATACCACAGAGCAGGAATCCAGGAGTTGAGTCATGGTAACTTTTCTCGTAGGATTGAAACGTTTCACTACTCATCCAAGTAGCATCTTCAGTCTGACCAAGATTGGTGGGAAGCTTCAAATGTATTGTTCACCTTGGTTTCACCCTACCCTGGTCTGAATGGGCTCATTAGATGGACAATGGCCTGATTTGTGTGGAAGTCACACTGAAAGGAATAATGAATTTATGGGGGGGGGTCCCGTGCCAGCGTGCCTGCGCTCCGTGGGCTGCAAAAAACCAAGTCTGAGTCTGAGGACGAGAAAAGAATTTATTGGTTGATCAATCAAGGGAGACCTGACTCGAAAACAGATTCCGGGCGAGGTGTCCACCCAAGCATTGGGAGGCGATATATTTTATAGGGTTCCTTCACTCCTCGCCCTCCCTACTAACTGAAATTACATCACACACCTGTTACATACATCAAATACTAATTGACACTTTTTAGTCATTTATTTTGTATTTCTGACACTTGCCTAAAAGTTCTAACTGGTACGTTTGATCCCCCCTTTCACAGGCAGGGAGGGTAGGATCATCCTATGTCCTTGGACACTTGACAGTGATAAACACCAGACGCTCAGGCAAACTCATGGATTGAGATAAGGCCTTCCTGGTACGCCTTGGACACACGTTAATTGCTTGTGTGTGATCCTCAAAGCTTAGGAACCTAATTGGATCCTTGAATTCATAATTGCTTTGCTGACTTAGCGGAAGTTCCTTTCTCTATTCTAGCCGGAAAGGCTTGACCAAAGATTCTAAGTTTACAAGAATACAAATGTAGATACATGTGATATATATATATATATATATATTGTAGAGTGCTTAAGTGAATGCAACTACATTATTTGTGTCACTAGTGTGGCTATATATATATATATACTGTTTAGAATACATTGTTATTGAATACATGAGGGCTTGTCTATGCCTGTGATTACTAAAGCAGCCATATATATTTATAAACATATAATTGGTCAAATGTCATCCCTTTCAACACCAATACAGCCCTTCCCAACACCCATTAACTTTGGGTCGTTAGCAGTGACCATCCTGGTGGAGGTGTGAAGTGGTTCTGATTTGTCTGAGGATTTACTTTTCGATCTCACAAGAAAAGAAGCCCAGTTACCATGACTCAACCCCCAGATAATCTCACCTGTACGACTGAGAATCCTATAGCAACACCTGACTTTTTTGAAGAGTTCATCAGCTCTGCAGAAGGAGAACTGTCACTCATATGGAGTCAGAGACATAGGACTTTGTCCAAGAGCCAATATTTAATCCATCTGGTGAACCAGATATTTATTTATTGCAATCAATGTGGAAAAAATTATAAATATCTCATAAATTCTGTTTGACCATGACACTATTCAGTACAAAAACAGCTAAGGGGCTAGACCACACCTTTTAGAAAAATGCCTATTTTCTCACACTAGAAAGTGGGTTTCTTAGCTATTAGTGTTGAATATATGTTGGTGGTGATTTTGAGATTATGGAGCTAGCTCTTATGCTGCAACAAGTGTTGATTGTTTTTTCAGGTTGGTTTTTTTCCAGCCCTTACTAAGCCAGTAGAATATATATATACTTGAAACTAATCAAGGAAGAAGCAGAAGAGAGATGCTTGTAACTGATAACCACTATCAACAATATTTAATATAGGTCCCTGGATTTTTAACATGGAAAGATGGAAATAAGAGCACTGGTTTCCTAGGAGGCAGGTATATTGTTTATCAACAGATGAGAAGGGTGCTGTTATGCAGCAGAAATGGCATTTACTTAGCACACAAGTCAAATATGTTTGTTTGTTTGTTTTACGTGTCAGCTTCCTCTCAATAAAACCATTAAGAAACAGTTAAACTGTATGGTAATTAAATACAATTAATGAATCAAAAACAAGGGATTCAATTACCAGGCTTTTGTTAAAAGCCCGCCTGAAGAAATGGGTCTTCAGTTGTTGGCCCATTAAAAAAAGCGAGCAAAGAACAGTGTTCTGCTTATATACCACTCCATCATCCTTAAAACACTCTTTGTATAATTTAATTATATAAGCTACACATTTCCCCACCCAAGCGAGCTGAATAGTCATTTCACCAACCTCAAAAGTTAGAAAGCCGAGTTGGCTACCTGGGATTGAACCCCGGGGTTGTGAGCACAGTTATGGCAGTAAAGCACTTTTAACCACTGCACCACAAGGGGGCCAGCTTGATATCCTGAGGAACAACATTTCATAACCTGGGAGGTGCCACAGGGAAGGCCTTCTCTTGTGTCCCCATCCGCTGTACCTTGGTGGCAATGGGATCAATAGGAGGGGCTCCTTTGATGCTCTTAAATGCCAAGAAGGCTCATTCAGATAGCTTGGACCAAAACTGTATAGGGTTTCATAGGGCATGGCCATATTTGTACATGCGCATTTGTGTTTGTGGAACTGGTTGTGATCTTCCTTGAATATTGACTCTTGTCAGTTCTGTAGGTTGTTTTCCTACCTGTATCATGCCATTAATGAGCCGACCAGCTTCTGCAACTCCATGTAGTGCATTGCAAATACTACAGGTAAAATTATGCAAACCTGACAATATAAACTGCTGATATGTGAGATATTTGTAGTATACTTGTAATCTATTTTTTTCTGGTCTCTTACGCAGTAGGCTGGGATATATGGTAAGTGAAATAGATCATATTCCTAATAATTCAGCTACATGTAAAGCTTCCTCCAATAATAAACTGGGCAAAGCAATAATGAAGCTACTCAATATTTATGTTCCTTTCCATAAATGGAAAGTCTTCATTCTTTGAACTCAACCCAGCAAACAGAGAATCGTTTCAGTTGACCTGTGTCCAATCCCGCACTCAAAACTCTCCTTTTGGCCAAATACATCTCAGAAAGAAGAAAGGAACCGCCTGATCAGCAAACAACTGCATGTTTGCGCTTTAGAATTTCAGAACTGAATGTGTTCTGTACATCTTGACATTTCTATGAAAGAAGTCCAAATCCATTCCTTGTTAAGCAAGCACAATCTATTTATATAGATTGTATAGGGAAGGGAGGCTTGAGTGAAAAGAACTTGACTGCTTATAGAAAGGACGACAGCACAAGGGTTTCACATTTTCACCCTAAGCACACTGTGACTGAAGCATCAAAAACTTGGTCATACAAACAGAAGTTGCTTTTCACGACAAAGATGACCTCTTGTGTAACAGGTGCAGCAGGCAATATGGTGTTTCTGCATCAGTAGTGATTTTCATTCTGGAGCCAGTGACTTGGATTTCAGCATTCAGGTTTGGTTTACATGGTCAAGACGCCCGACAGGTTACTTTATTATTGTTTTATTTTTTTAATTGATTTTTACAAGCTTGATAATTACAATCTTACAATCTCAGATCTCTTATAATATCCTTTCCACCCCTCCCCCTCCCCCAACAAAAAGGCCATCTTATAACTACAACTTAATTTTTTAACCACAAGCACAGTGTTTTCAATTTTTCTACAGTGATTATATTGGCTTCACCATTATATACCCATTGAAAATATACCAACCAACCCATTTCTCTTTTATCTCCTCTTTTTTCCCTTCCCATGCCTTATCTTGTTTTAAACAATCCAATATATCAGACTGAATATATTCATACAAATAATCATTCCATCTTTCTAGAGTCCATTTTGAGTTCTCCATCCATCCATATGCTATCACTGCATGCGCAGCTAATAACATTGCTTTAAAGGTATCCTGATTTTGTTTTGAAATTCTACCCAACAGGTTACTTTAGAAGGGCAATGTATTTATGACTGTGTTTTAAAAGAATTAATTTGCTTCTACCACATACAAAGAAATAAGAATATCTATAAGGCATATTTAATTACACATATACAATGTGATATACAGTCAAAACAGTATAAACCAATTTTAAAAGAGTTTAAATGTAACATGCAAATAGTCTAAGTATGCAAATAGACCCAAAGAATTACAACCAGCAACATACATACAGTTAAAAAAAGGAATTACCACCATGTTTGCATAAATAAGTATTTTAGAGCCATTTAAATTTCTATAGATTTTATGAATTTTGAATTGTATAAAGAGAAAAAGGTCCCAAGGGGTGGGTTCCACCAATGAAAAGAAAGTGTGATTACAGACAGACAGAATTTCTCCAAAACAATATCAGCATAGTCCCTTTACCCATATTTCCCCCTCTTTGACAGAGATACAAGCTTAGTAGATAAAGGCAAATCTCTGGCTTCAGTGTATTTAGGGTTCAGCAAGACTTTTCGCAAATTTCTCCATGTTAGTTTTTGGGCAAGCTGGTCAAATATGGGCTAAGCCATACTCTATTTTGGTGAATTCATAGCTAGTCGAAGGAATCAAAGTACCTATGAAATATTATCATAACCTTGAAAAAAATGGTTAGTGAATAGGCATGGGCCTTTCATTTCAGAACGGGCCCAGTTCCAAAAGGAATCATGGCAGCACAGCTGTTGTTCGGAACTTGGACGCACCCTCCGAAACTCAATCACCCATTGACTTACCTTGCCTTACAAGCTCAGGTGCAACTAGGTCTCACAAGAAACATGACTAGGTATCTTAATTTCTCTGGAGGGGAAATGGGGTGAAAGTTCCAAATTGGAGAACAGAAATTATTTCCCCTACATCCCATACATTTCACTGAGACATCCAACTACACATTTTGCAATGTTGCATATAGGTCCCTTGTATTATCCATTTCCCGCTCTGCTCCTCCTCCATAGTTTATAGGTGTTTGTCTGGATTGTTTATAGTGAAGATGAAAGGTCTAAAACGGGATTTGTCTTTTAGCAATTATTATGGAACTGTGTTGTGTGGAAACTGTAAACACGGGTAAGCTTTGTTTTAGTAACGTTGGGCCACCCTAGAACAAATTCTCCTTGATGGTCACTCTCTATATGCTCAACAAGTTTCCAGAAATAAGACATGTTACTTAATAAAACACTTACCAAACTCCAAAATATAGGTTTCTCCTTAGATTACTTTGCTAACATTGACTTTAACAGAGCTCACTCAATCATAAAGTCGAGATTATGGGAAGTAGAAACAGAGGGCGCTTTTACACGACCCCTAAGATCCGCTGGCCACTTAAATTTGGACCAGAGATCTTAGGGGCTTGTCGCTCTTCCTGTGTCCCCACCCTGGCTGCTGGCTGCGTGAGGGTAGGGAGAAAAAAAGGAAGAAAAGATCGTGGCTCACCTCTGTTCTGCCTCCGCTCTTGCCGCGACAACATTCCTGTCTCTGTAAAGTAGCTCTTAAAGGGGCGGGAGCCAAAAACAACAACAAACAGAAGCGAGGAGAGCCCCGCACTCACTATCGTTACACAGCATCAAGCAATTTTCACCCAAGAAGAGAAGGTACTTGAAAGGTGCGCTGGGATGCACTTAATTTCCTGTAAACTCCGAAGCTGTTGGGGAAACATTTTAAAGCTCTGGAGCTGGGAACCATTTGCCGCGGAGTTTAGGGGTTGTGTATAAACGCCCACAATCACTTACCTCCACCTTAAACCATGTTTGCTCCCCATGCTACTTAGAGCTATCCCCTGTGGGCGGTCACAATTTATGTTACTTTTACAAACTAGTAAACCCCATCAAGAGGCGTGCATTCATGCTAGCTAGATTTAACATTTTCCCATCCTCAGTTCTGTCTGGAAGATATCAAAGCCTACCCCTTTCACATAGGATCTGTAAACGTTGCCATAAAGAACCCGATACGGTTGCCTACATCCTGTGCCACTGCCCAGCTTATAGTAAGTTACGTAAACATTTTCTTGGCCAAATATTACTTGAGCTCCCTGCCTCCCCTGATGGACATGTGGGCCTCCTTCTTGAGGACACTTCTGAATCAGTCACCGCCCGGGTGGCAGATTACCTTGATGCTGTTTTAAAAAGCTACCCCTTGTGAATTACACTGAGGTTTCCAAGGTGGAACATATTTTAAATGTGGTGCTGTTCTGTCTGTTTTATTTATTTGCATTTATATCCTCTTTTAAATGCCATTAAAGGTTTATGAAATGAAATAAAAAAAATGAAAACACTTATTACACTTTTACAATGTATTGAACTATACATAGGACCCTGGCATCCGCTGGGGATTGGTTCCAGGCCTTCCCGTGGATAATGAAAACCATGGATAAGAGAGAATGCCTGCCCATCCACCCCCAAACTTCTGTTTCCTGACAGTAGCTTGCTTTGTGAACTGCTGTTTTGAGACAGTAGCTTACTTTATGGCTCTTGTTTGTGACAGTAGCATGCTTTACAGATGCTATTTGTGACAATAGCTTGCTTTACAGCTGCTGTTTGTGACAACAGCTTGCTTTACAGCTTGCTTTATGGCTGCTGAATTATTTAATTTTTTCCTCTGCTAACTGTGGATAACTGAATCAGTGGATAATGAATCAGTGTATACGGGGGTCCTACTGTATATTGAACCCACAGGAATTAGTGGTGGCTAAGCTCACATTACATTTAAATTATGTTTACTTGCTTTACTTAAAAAGATAAACACAAGCCTATAACATCACACTCTTCCAGCTGTAAATCCAGTCAGAATGACACATGCAGGCACAGTCCGAGAGCATACAGTGGGTGTTTGCCCATTGTTTCCTAATACAGTAAAATATTTTGAGCACAAAGGTACATGCATAGACACAGATTTCCCCTTTCTCGTGACATTTCCTTTCAATTCAGTGAAAAAGCACACATAAAACAGTTGAATCTTCATTAATTAGATAAAGGGTAACATTGCAAATGACAGGGGATCAAGAAGATCCCAGTAAATCTTGGAGGATACAACAAAGGGGACACAATGTAGGTGGCTGTCCAGTGATATTTATTATTAGTACAGTGGAAGATAGGAAGGCCTGGCGAGCTCTGGTCCATGGGGTCACGAAGAGTCGGACACGACTGAACGACTGAACAACAACACAGGATTTGACATCCTTGAATTTTGTAAGCTTTTCATATATGTGATGGAGAATTTAGGATTTAGTTGTTGGCCATTAGATAAGTGAGGAGGAATTAAAGAACCGCTTAATGAGGGTGAAAGAGGAGAGTGAAAAAAATGGGCTGAAGCTCAACATAAAAAAAACTAAGATCATGGCCACAGGTCCCATCACCTCCTGGCAAACAGAAGGGGAAGAAATGGAGGCAATGACAGAGTTTATTTTCTTGGGCTCCTTGATCACTGCAGATGCTGACTGCAGCAATTAAATAAAAAGATGCCTGCTTCTTGGGAGGAAAGCAATGGCAAACCTAGATAGCATCCTAAAGAGCAGAGACATCACTTTGCCAACTAAGGTCAGGATAGTCAAAGCTATGGTTTTTCCAGTAGTGATGTATGGAAGTGAGAGCTGGACTATAAAGAAGGCTAATTGCCGCAGAATTGATGCTTTTGAGCTGTGGTGCTGGAGGAGAGTCTTGAGAGACCCCTGGACTGCAAGGAGATCAAATCCATCCATCCTGAAAGAAATCAACCCTGAATGTTCACTGGAAGGACAGATTTTGAAGCTGAGGTTCCAGTACTTTGGCCACCTCATGAGGAGAGAGGACTCCTTGGAAAAGTCCCTGATGCTGGGAAAGATTGAAGGCAAAAGGAAAAGAGGATGGCAGAGAATGAGATGGTTGGACAGTGTCATCGATGCAACTAATATGGATTTGACCAAACTCCGGGAGGCAGTGGAAGATAGGAAGGCCTGGCGAGCTCTGGTCCATGGGGTCACGAAGAGTCGGACACGACTGAACGACTGAAAAACAACAAGATAAATAGGATTTCCAAAGCAATCTGTTATAAAGTTACAGCTCTGTACAGTCAAACTTTTCAGTCCAGGAACCAATACTGTGAAGTGACAACCTCATACATTTCAGACCAGGTGTCCTAGATGTTTTGCTGTTGCCACTAACATTATTTGATAGTCCTTCCCACTGATCTAGTAAGAGCTCAGTAGTATTCATTGCAAACTCATCAAAAAGATGCAATCAGAACTTGCAGTTTAATAATATTTATATCAGCCATTGTCTGGTATAAATATGGTCAAGGGCTCGACAGTAGAAAATGTAGATCAAAGAACCATGAACAGAAGGAGAAAATATTATTGCTATCCTGAGGACTTGTGCAAAATTCTGCACAAGATTTTTCACACTGCAATTCCACTGTGCAATCACCAGAAACTTGGGGGCTTTGCACTGTCCTAAAAACATAATGTAAAATAAATAAAAAGGCTATAATTCCAGGCTAAAAGTGACAAAACAAAATAAACAAAACAAAACAAAGTAGAAGACAAAAATATGTAGCACTTTAAAAACTATTATATTTTAATGTTAGCTTTTGTTGACACGTCCACTTCTTTAGACATACTATATAGGGTATAGTTGCTATGAGATCAGGTGCTAATGCCAGAGGGGCCAAAAAACTATAGTCAATAGCTAAAGGGAAGTCTTCTCTAAATTAAACAAATGAAATGACATCTCCTAAACTGAAGAAACTTCCATTCTACATCTAAGTTGGAAACCAAGGAAAGATATATTGTGTTTGCAGAAAGATAGTTTTGGAGTCATCTCATTTTTCTGGATATTGGTGTCGTTGTATCATCTTATTTACACCATATAAAGAAAATGTATTATGGGACAGATTTATAGAAGGAATGAGCTGTACAGGAAAAATGGCCAGTTGGTGGTACATTAAGCACTTTTTTCTACATCTAGCAACCCTTTAATGTTGTTATCAGGATGTAGTGAAAAGTGCGATCGATTTTTGGTATGAACTTTAAGAAAACAACCCACAGTTTTCAAAAGACCTCTCTTTGGGATGTGTGGGCATTTTCTGCACTAGCCCGCTGCAACCTGGAGCTTTCCAGATATGTTAATGTATAGTTCTTATTGTCCACAGCTGACATAAACATTGCTTTTATAATCCAGTGTGAAGAAGTTAAACACATATAGAGGACTAGGGATTATCAAAAAGGGGATTGAAAATAAAACAGCCAACATTATAATGCCATTATACAAAACAATAGTAAGGCCCCACCTGGAGTATTGTGTACAATTCTGGTCACCGCATCTCAAGAAAGACATAGTGGAACTGGAAAAGGTGCAGAAGAGGGCGACTAAAAAGATTAGTGGGCTGGGGCACCTCCCTTATGAAGAAAGGCTAAAACATTTGGGCCTCTTTAGTCTGGAAAAAAGGCGCCTGAGGGGGGATATGATTGAGACATACAAAATAATGCAGGGTATGAGTAAAGTGGATAGAGGGAAGCTCTTCTCCCTCTCCCAAAATACCAGAACTAGGGGACATACACTCAAATTGAGGGCTGGGAGAGTAAAAACTGACAAAAGAAAATATTTTTTCACCCAGCGCGTTGTAAGTCTATGGAATTCCCTGCCACACAATGTGGTGATGGCATCTGACCTGGATGCCTTCAAAAGGGGACTGGACAGATTCCTGGAGGAAAAGTCCATCACAGGTTACAGACCATGATGGAGATGTGTAATCTCTAGGCTTTAAACCAGGATACTTCAAGGGCCAGATGCAGGGGAGTGGTATCAGGAGACAGATATCTAGTCTCATGAGCTCCCAGATGCATCTGGTGGGGCCGCTGTGAGATACAGGAAGCTGGACTAGATGGGCCTTTGGCCTGATCCAGCATGGCTCTTCTTATGTTCTTATGTTCTTATGTTCTTATGACTTGTAAAAGGCTGATCTTGTCATTGCAAGGCTCTTGCTGCCAGATGTTGTACTCTGCAGCTGCAGAGCAGGGTATTGGAAACCAGCCCCACTGATGTTTGTCTGGACTAGAGATGGGCACGACTCAGAAAAATTGGTTTTTCGTTTTTCGTTTTTTGTTTAGGGGTCCGATTCATTTCGTTTCCGTTTTTTGCGAAACTTTTCAAAAATTTGTCATTTTGTTTTTCGTTTTTTCGTTTTTCGTTTCTACCCACTTTTTGCGCGATTTTAAAGCATTTCCGGGGGCTGCCAGAGCTTTTTGGCCCTCTGTGGCTGCCATACCTGCCCAGTCTGCAACCTGGGCATGCTATTGGTTGAAGTTGTCCAAGAATTTACATGACCCCATCACATGGCTTGCCTCCATGTTGTGGCTGGAGTGGCGACATCCATTTTGTCATCCTTAAAGTGAAAAGAAAAATACATTGCGATGGGAGAAGACAAAACCAAACGTTTTAAGGACCCCAACCCCCTGGTAGGTAATAATTTCAAATAATTCTCGCATTATCGCTGCATTTTAATGGATGTCCAGGGCGTTTTAATACCCAAGAAATCAATATTAGGCATCTGGGAGCCATTTTCGGTCGATGTCCCCTAACTCCCCTTAAAGGAAAAAAATACAACGATCTGAGAAAAGACATAAATGCACGTTTTAAGGACCCCCACCCCCCTGGTAGGTATTATCAGGCAGTATAAATAATTATCGCTGCGTTTTTATGGATGTCCAGGGCGTTTTTTAACATTTAAAAAACAGCTCTTTTATTGCACGCCACCAGTAACGAAAAATGAAAATTGGCTCAAAATTAGTCGTTTCGTTTCTGTTTTTGGTCCGTTTTGGAGCCGATTTTCGTTTTCATTTCGTTTCCGTAACGAAAACGGAAAACGGAAACGGAAACGAAAATTTCGCTAAGTCGTGCCCATCTCTAGTCTGGACACATGTGTAAGCGTCACCGTGCTTTGCCCACAGGCTATTGACAAGCACTGCTTCTAATTTTGCTCTTTCACTGCCACCAATTAGCTTCTTTAGTAAATTAATGCCTTCAGAGTGTTTTAAATTGAATAAAGATAAAAGAAGTTTATTTATTACAAAGTAGAATTAAAATCATGAAGATAACATGTTTAGGCAGAAACAAAAGGAAGGATATAGCCCAAACCCACTAAAGTTATATACAGACAAAGCTGATCATTTGCACACCCTATTCTTAGGGTGTTTTCCTCACAGAAGTTGTACAATCCTATATCTTCTCTCTCTACTCTTTGTCTCTCAGTCAGACCCTATCTATCTTTTCTCAGTAAGTGTAGGTCCCTATCTGACCTTTTCTCATACAGCGTCAGTCCCTATCTGACTAATTCAGTGCTGGGCTGAGCCTTAAATCCCCTCAGGCTCCTCCCCCCAAACTCTCTCTTTTGGTTCACAAACCACCAATCTACATAGACAAATCTAATAAATGATTCAACACCAAAGGGTAAATGCAACATGTCTCATCATTGCTGATCACTGGCCACGCCGATCCGGGGCTCAACACTGTCTGAAGGGTGACAGACAGGATCCCCTCAAGCAATTACTGTACAGAGCTTCTGTGAGAAGATCAACATGCCTGACAAAACATGTGGCCTTCAAACAAGTCAGAAGAATGTCACATCCCAACATCTTCCACACTCTTATAACATAGAAGGCAGAAGCTGGGAACTCCAGTCTTCAAGGATATCCCTCGCTTTGTTTAATTAGAACATAAGAACATAAGAACAGCCTTGCTGGAACAGGCCACAGTTCATCCATTCCAGCATTCTGTCTCACATTGCATCTCACCATTTGTTTCAGGGTTATGATTCCATGCAAATGGCATTGAGAGATATCCTGCCTATCTCTCCAACCCAGAGGTTGTCCTTTGGCATCCATCATGATAGCCATGGATACCCTTGTTCTCCATGAACTTGTCTAATCCTTTCTTAAAGCTGTCAAGGCTGACAGGTGTCACCACTTCTTCTGGCAGGGAGTTCCACAGACCAGTGATCCTCCGGGTGAAAAAGTACTTTCTCTTATTTGTTTGAGATCTAGCACCCAAAGGTTTCATGGAGTGCCCCCTAGTTGTAGTGTTGTGCAATAGGGAAAACAGCTTTTCCTTATCTACTTTGTCCACACCGTGTATGATTTTATAAACTTCAGTCAGGTCACCTCTTAGGCACCATCGTTCAAGAGTGAAGAGGCCCAGCCGTTGCAGCCTCAGATGGTAAGGAAGGTGTTCCAGTCCCCTAATCATTCTGGTTGCCCTCTTCTACACTTTTTCCATAATATCCTTCTGGAGGTATGGTGACCAGAACTGATTCAAAGTACAAAGTGAAATGACAAAGCTGTTCAAATGAAGGCTGTTTTGACTTTGCACAAGTGAGCAACTCATCAAGAGAAGTGGCCAAAAAGACAATCCCTACCTTACTGTGTATATATGCATCCCCAACCTCCCAGATGGAAAAGTCTGGCTTCTTTTTCATCATCTCTAATGGAGTAATAAATCATGATGTTTAAATGAAGTTTCCCATTGCATCAGTAGCTAAGTGTATTATTGTAATATGTATATCAGATTGACCTGGCTCACTTGTTTTATTAAAAAAAACTATAAATCATTCAACTTAGGTTTTATTTTATTTTGCTGCCAGCGAAATAACCAGGCACTACAAGCTTATGGATCCATTCACCAGTCACATACAGTATTTATTTTGATGTAGCACCTTTTATAGATCATCGTCATCACTTGCCGCCAGTATTTTGCTGCCGGCCTAGTGGGGGCTGGTTAAAGAAAAGCATCTCTATCAGCTGCTTTGATAGTCAAAGGCTGCCAATTGTTCCTTCCAGGGTCAGGCTGAAATCTTATTCAAATCTTTGGCATCTAGCTGGATTTATGCTCAAGGGAGCTGTTGTTTCTCCTTAGTGATCTGTTATTAATTCTGTTTTTCTAGTTTTTTTTTTTTTTGCTGGATTGGAGTTTTGTTATTTTTTGTTCTGGCCTATATCCAATTCTTAATCACAGCTAAACTAGAGCCAACATATCAGTGGAACTTATGCTAGGAAAAGGAAGCAAACACTAACAGTTCTACATAGTTCTAGATTGTTCTAGATTGAGCTGTAATGAGGAACCTTCAGTTTCTAGCTCTTTGCTGCTGGTACAATAGCTACTAAAGTTTGAGATAAATCAAACTCAACTGTTTCTGTGTTTTATTTATTTCTTGTGCATATTTCAGTTCTTCTTCATCCCCATCTGCCCCATTTGAATTTCTACCTCAGATCTAGCCTTTGCGCTGACAGACAGCACTTTAGAAAACTGATGTTTAGCAAAGTCAAAGTGTATTGTTGTCATTATCCTTGTTGTTCCTGTGTATCATATTCATCACATTTCATAGGCTGGAAAAAATGAATTGTTTCGATTATGACTAGAGGTGGCCACAAAATTCTGGTTCGGTGATTTGTGCCAGTTCGTATAATGGCCAAATAGGCGTTCAGTGCTTCAAATCCTCATCTTCTCTGGTAGGTGCCCACTCAGAAGCAGCACCTGTGGGGGATGGGGAGCAGAGCAGCCAGGCTGCTTCCTCTTCGTGGCTGCTCACTGGAGGAGGAGGGTGTTGCGGTGCCAAACACCTGTTTGCACAATAAACAAACCAGAGCAAACTGCAGAACTGGCATTTTGTGACTGTCTTGAATTATGACTCAGGGAACCTAGGACAATCCAAGACGTTCTTACATATATACGTATATGTGTGCATTGGGGATGGGGTTATAGTCATGATTGTCTCAGGAAATTTGTCCCCCTGGGAGTCAGCTATGCTCATTGCATGTTATACTTATGTTGGTTGGTTTTTCTGTTTTTGTACAGTTTTGCTGCTGATCTATGTTGTTTGTTTTTGATCTGTTGATCATATTGTTGTTTTTGTTAATCCAGGAAGTTCTGGAGTACATAGCCCATAGGGCCCCCTTAACATGGTCAAAGTTTAGTTGCTATAGAAATATTAATCCAAAACCTATGGATTATGCCATATTTCTTATTTCTTTATTCCCATCTCCCAAAAGGATATTTGTTCTGCAGGATACCGGTTAAGATATTACTTAGGGTTGTTAAAACTGATTTCCATACTTTTAACTACACTAAAGAGCAGTATTATTTTCTGGGGGAGAAAGTGCACTTATTTAATATCATTTTACACCAGTAATTCCAGGCATGAGCAGAATATGGTGATCTTACAGGATCTAAAATGCAGCAGCCAGATTCTGCTACCTTCACAGGTGTGTCTGATATGAACACATGAAAGGGACTCCTCCCTCGATGCTCCCATACTTTGGAACTCCCTCCCACTGGAGGCCAGAACTGCCTGTTCTTTAGTGTCATTCCACAAACAGGCAAAGACTTTTCTCTTCAGGCAAGCTTTCCTGGAATGTCTGACTACTTATCATGTGACTTTTAGATAGATTACCATGCATTCATACTTAGAGTGAATTCAATACTACTTGTGTTTTGCATTTTTAGTTTTCTGTCTCTCATAATGGACTTTTTTCTTTCAATTGTTATGGTTATTAGCTTTAATATTGCCCTTTTAATTATGTGAGATGCCTTTTCAAATTTATTGTTCTTAAATTGAATATGTCTTAAATGTTCTAGGTCAGTGATGGCAAACTTTTTAGAGACCGAGTGCCCAAAATGCGATTCAAAACCCTCTAATTTTTTGCAAAGTGCCAATACAGCAATTTAACTTGAATGCAAGTGGCTGTGAAGGGCCAATGTTGGGTGCCCACAGAAAGGGCTACAAGTGCCACCTTTGGCACCCGTGCCATAGGTTCGCCAGCACTGTTCTAGGTTGTCCTTCAATATTGTAAGCCACTTTGGATCCTTTTCCAAGGAGAAAGGCAGGGTTAAAAACATTCTGAATAATTAAATAAATGTGTTACTACTGTTTGGTATGTTTCTGTTCAGAGTTCTGAGTTCCAATTGAGTTGGGTTCTTATTGCTTTCAGAGCTCTAAGACAGGCAGAAGACTCTGAGGCTGGCACTATACTGCCCACAATGCCATGCATAACATCGGCCATCTGTTGTCCGGTTCTTTGATCGGCAGCTATCAAAAGCACGTAAGTTCTGAATCAAGTTCAGAATCAAGGGTAAAAAACAGGCAAAATTTCTAAATGCAGAATGATTTAGTTATTATTTATAGCATTTTTATTTTATAAAACATATTATCATTTTATTTTATAGCATTTTTATTTATAGCATTTTGCTCCTTGAAGAAAAACAGTTTAGATATCCATCAAATAGAAGAGTTCAAATACCATATGATGAGTTTATACAGTATCTTTAAGAGGAGACTGTACTATCCTGCAGAATGCACCATAAACCAACTTTATTCCAGTATAGGACCTGGATATGCATAGAAGCTTTAAAGGGGCAGCCCAACTAGGTTATTCTATTGGAAGCAAGAAGGCTGTGTCCCTGGATGAGAAAACAAACTCCGAGTCCAAAAAAACAAAACAAAACCAAAAACCCCTGTAGGCTTAAGAGCCATTAGACAATGGTGCATCTATGGCAGTAGTTCTCAACCTGTGGGTCCCCAGATGTTCCTGGACTGCAACTCCAAGAAATCCTGGCCAGCTCAGCTAGTGATGAAGACTTCTGGGAGTTGCAGTCCAGGAACATCTGTGGACCCCACAGCTTGAGAACCACTGATCTATGGCATAGTAAATTGCACTAGAGAAGACCCTTGAGTCAATGGTGAGTCACTTCTTCCCTAAATTCCAATGATTCCAATGGACCTACTCTTACTTTAGCAAGTCACAACTCTAAGTAAACCCACTAATTCAATGGGACTACTCTAGTGCTAAGGAACAGAACTTTGGCCATGGTCACATACAGTCACCCCAGCTGTAGAGCACAATAACAGAATAAGAGAATCAGAGTTTAGGAAAACTGTTCACTTTTCTGGTTCTATTGTGAAAAGACACCTTCATCGTGGTGGGTTGTTGTTGTTTTTGTTGTTTGATTTTTATTCACAAGTGGTTTTCTACATTTCTCATTAGGGATGTGTTAGTGCCCCAGGGAGGACTCTTAAATGTGTTTTTAATTGCCCTCCCACAAAGCATTTTAAAAATATTAAGATGGCCAAATATGGGCAACTCCCAGCTCACATTATATCATGCACACACCATGAGGAAATAAACATTATTCATTACACTAAAGTGATCAAACTGTTAACAGTTGCCATGACTTTAAAACTTCACTACATTAGCACTCATTACAGAGGGGGCACATTACAATGTCATTATTTGTGATGTGTTAGTTCCAAGCTTGGAATATTTAATTTATTTTAATGTGATATTTGCCAACTTTCTTTATTACTTACTAAGTATTGTTGTTGCTAGATTATTCATTATTTCACTTTACTATTGGGCCACAAAGGTTCCTTGCACCTCAGTTCCATAATTTCATCTCGTTCTTCCTACATTTGTTTACTCTCAGGCTAAAATTCCCCTGAACACACTGCAGTAGTAAGTGGGAGCACATTTGGCTTTGAATACCAGTAGGTCTTCTTGTGTTGTGTAAGACAAGATAAATGGACTGCCAGGAGGGGGTTAAAAAAGAGGAAGAGGGAAGTACATACCGTAATATGTATACTAAATTTAAGTACTGTACATTATTTACTATATAAACAATGTCCCAAATCTTATACAGTATTGTATTCCACATAACAGACGAAACCTTTTGCTTCAGCCTGTGTACTTACTTTTGTCTCCCCGAGTTGGAATGATTTATTTCATTATTAAATTGCTTCACCTTATATGGGATAGCTTTATACAACAAATACGCTTCAGTCCCAAATTGCCCTTTATGTATTTTAGAAACGGAGATACATAGAAAGCTACATCCTTTATTGTGTCTGTGAATTCTTTATGCCATGCCAGTGAATTATCTCTTCTATTCTGCAAAATGATATTTATGCCTCTGTGGAGGAATAAGATTGCATTTAGTCAGATTACTGAATGTGATCAGCATAATATATTTTTAATAGCATCTTCCTTAGAGAACAAAATTACTTCAGATGCATGTTGAAGAAAAGCAGCATTGGTGATCAGAGATATGAAGAAGCATGAATTAATAACCCCTGCCATAGATTAAAGTTAAACCCAAATTTCTTGATGAATTGCATTATTATAAATATACTGTATGATGGTTTCATTACGTGCCATCAAATCACTTCGATCCTGAGGTGACGTGAGAACTTCCAAATAGTACTCTCAAGGAATGGTTTGCCATGTCTGTCCAAATTGAAGTGGGGTTTGAACCCAGGTCATGAGTCCTAGTCTTTGTCACACTGTGTGTGTGTGTTGTATCGTTACAGTCATGACCGACTCTTAGTGACTCCATGTCCATGGAGTTTTCTTGGCAGGAATACTGGAGTGGTTTGCCAGTTCCTACTCCAGGCGCCTACAGCACCTGGTATTCCCTCGTGGTCGCCCATCCAAGTACTAACCAGAGCTGACCCTGCTTAGCTTCCAAAATCAAGTGAGATCGGATGTGCTTAGGGCATCTAGGCAGCTTACACACTTCCATGGCTAAATAAGATACATTAGGACCCCAGTATCTGCTGGGGATTGGTTCCAGGCCTTCCCCTGGATAATGAAAACTGTGGATAAGAGAGAACACCAAAAAGCCCCAAAACCTCTGTTTTGTGACAGTAGCTTGCTTTATGGCTGCTGTTTTGTGATAGTAGCTTGCTTTACGGATGCTGTTTTATGATGGTAGCTTGCTTATAGCTGCTGTTTGTGACAGTAGCTTGCTTTGCGGCTGCTGAATTATTTTTTAAATTCCCCCTCCTCCTAACCATGGATAACTGAATCAGTGGATAACGAATCAGTGGATATGGGGGTCGTACTATAGATCCTAATTTAGGCTCTTTTGTCTGGCTGAGGCATTGTGGGAGATGTAGGGGGAGGGAAAACCTTCCCATACTCTCCAGAGATAACTCCTTGTGTGAGTGTTGTCTATTTGTCTTCCCTCCATATTCAGGAGACACACTGCCTGATTGGAACACGTGTACAAAAAGAGCATAGCGAAAGACAAATTCAGTAAATATTCCTCCAGCCAACCTGTAGATCTGCTGCAAGTATCTCTTTAAAAATATGCATGTCCAAACTTGAACACAAGACAAGAAGCAGCTTTAGGCGATTTGCTATCATGAACCCAGCAGCCACACTTGGCAGACTTTTTAAAAATGGAGAGTGCTGAGAGCCTATCAGGGGTTGAATAGGAGAAGGTGTCTGGAGACAACACATTTGTCGAAAGTTACTGCTTGCAGGCTGACTCCTGTCCTGAGCTTGTCAGAATGCATATATGTGATTAGTGGCGGACAAACTGAAGGTCTTCCAGCACTTTTGCCTGGTGAGCATGTTCTGTCTCAGTCATAGTATCTATTTCCATTCCAGCTATGTTGATGATCAAATATTTGCACGTGACTGGTCTTCTCTGTATCCATTCCAGACTTCTGTGAAAGTTACTTTCTAAGATTATTCCCAGAGATTAATTTTCTATATTACAAATGTGACAATCTCCCATCTAGCACGCTTACTAGAGTGGCTAGTGTAACACTTTAAAGTTCTGTAGGGCTATTTGTTTATATGATATCTATTGATGAACCTTGCAAACACCAATTCAGAAAATGAGTCTCTTCTTATTCACCGTTATATAACAGAGCAATGATAACAACAATGAAACACGACAATTTATGCAATCACATTCTCAGCCACAGCACCAATATAGAATGTCTCTGAAGATTCTTAGTCATCCAGGTGAGGTTATCCGGAAGTTGAGTCATGGCAGCTGGACCTCTTGTGAGATCGATACATTTCGCTACTCATCCAAGTAGCTTCATCAATATAAGGAAAATTGGTGCAAGGCTTCCAATTTATAATTGACCTTGGTTTCATGCCACCCTGGTCTGAATAGGCTCATTAGGCAGACAGTAGCCTGAATAGGCACATTAGATGTACAACTTTCACACACCCCAGGCCATTGTAACATCTAAATAAATTGAACATTTCCCATGTTTTTGCCCGGAAACTTCTCAAACCTGGAACCTCTCTTGGCTTTGAAGTACTGTAGTTCAGCAATCAACATTCAGTCTGTTTTTCTTCTCTGGCAGAAGGCTGCACAAGCATAATCATTTCTTATGACTAAGTTGCTGGACGCTGAGATCCATGCCCAAGCGTTGCCAAAGGCCACTCTTTTTCCCTACAAACACTTCTATTTAATTATTGATGTTTAATAGTATAAAGTGTATAAATAGTATAAATCTGAAGCCCACTAGTAAAGCGCACAGGCAGTGTCCTTCTGAACACATTTTGAATTCTTCTGTTAGTAGTTTTGCCAGTGCCAGGTCCTCATCACGCTCAAGGATCAGGCCTTTCTCACATGCGTTGGTCGTCCAGCAGGGTCTGACAGGGAGACCCTGTAAAGCAGCCATGTCCAAAGGCTGGCCAAAGGGCTGAATCCGGCCCGCCAGGCCATTTTGAGTGGCCCACAGCACCTCGACAACCCACCCTCCTGCTCCCGTGGGGGTTTATTAAAATTAATACATAAATAAATGCAAGGAGAGTGTTGGGGAAGTGGGCAGGCAAGCCGGAAGAAGAGCTTGGCATGGTTTGGCAGGGGTGGAGAAGAGTAACTAGCCAGGGAGGAAGGGGGTGGGGTGTTTGCAGAAGGGGACCCTGGAGCGTGGGTGTGCTTGTGTGTAGGGGGCTTTGCAATGTGTCCCCCTCCTCTGAAACATAAAAAAGAGGGGGAATTGATTTGGGGAGGAAACATGGCTTGTAAGGGGTCAGTGGGTGGGGCTTAGGGGTCAGTGGGTGGGACTTGCAGTGGGGGGACAGGGTCAGGGGGGCAGTTCCCCCCCCACATTCTCAGCCACCAAATCTGGCCCTCCTTACAAAAAGTTTGGATACCCCTGCTATAAGGTGTTGCCCTCTGAGCCTCTGCCTGTAGTATTTGTTTGAAAGCCGAGGTGGCTCATGGTCTAAGCATGGGGGGCGGGGGGTGGGAGCTCACGTCCAATTTTTCAAATTTCAGACCGTAGGGCTGCCCCTCTACCTAGAAGTAAACCTGATTTGTTGAGAAGGATTTACTTCTAAACAAACGTACAAGAGATGACAGCCCTCCGGTTGAGACTGCTTTTGATGCCACGTCTCAATTAAAAACAGGATTTAGCCCTTAAGGCTCTGACAAGTAGGGGAAAAAAGAAGAAGAAAGGATGTCTGCAAAGCACTTGTAGAAACTCCCTTCACCTCCCGTTTCTTAAAGCAAGCTTGAAGCAAGCACTTTTCTCCTTCACTCAGTGGTATCTGCCTGTGGCATTTGCAAATTCTGAATTGGTGAGACGTTTGGAAGGAAAGAAGAGACACTGCCCCCAAGTCTTTTCAGGAGCAGGTTTGTGGGTTTTTTTGCTGCATTTCAGCATTTGGCCAACAAACTGCTTATACATAGTCAAAAAGGAGGCCAAAAAGAAGGGAAAATATGCATAAGATTTTTTTCATATGCTACTTTGCATACAGAAAGGCAAGTTTGGAAACAATAGAATTTAAGCAGAGACCTTTGGGGAGTGGTTGGCATATAAATTGTATAAACAAATAAATAAATAAATAAATAAATAAATAAATAAATAAATAAATAAATAAATAAATATAAGCAAGCAAGCAAGCAAGCAAGCAAGCAGAAATATGATACATACCTCTTGCAGTCGGGGGTAAGATTTTGGCCAGCTGGATCAGTGTTGATGGGCAAACTTTTCAAGTTCTCTGTGGTTCTCCTTTCTTTTGTTGTTGTTGTTGTTGTTGTTGTTGTTGTTGTTGTTGTTGTTGTTGTTGTTGTTGTTGTTGTTGTTGTTGTTGTTGTTGTGTCATTACAGTCCTGACCAACTTTTTGTGACCCCATGTCCATGGAGTTTTTTGGCAGGAATACTGGAGTGGCTTGCCAATTCCTACTCCAGGCGCCTACAGCACCTGGTATTCCCTGGTAGTCTCCCATCCAAGTACTAGCCAGGCTCGACCCTGCTTAGCTTCCCAGATCAGTCAAGATCAAATGTGCTCAGGGCATCTAGGCAGCTTAGTACAGTGTAGTTCTTAATAAATATGTAGATTTAAGTAAAACGGAGAATGCCAGCAGTGCCACTTCTAGGACCCCAGTATTGCAAAGTCTTTAAAAAGAGCTTGCATTTGGTGCCACATCTTCCCAGTAAGAAAGTAAATGGGCAGTTATTAGGGTAGCAGAAGGGGAGAATACAGACTGTGAGGGAAGATATCAGAGAAGGAGCAGGGCAAGAAATTAATTCTGAAAGTACATAAGAACAGACAAAAGAAAATATTTTTTTTTCACCCAGCGCGTTGTTAGTCTGTGGAACTCCCTGCCACAGGAGGTGGTGATGGCATCTGACCTGAATGCCTTAAAAAGGGGATTGGACAGATTCCTGGAGGAAAAGTCCATCACAGGTTACAAACCATGATGGAGATGTGTAATCTCCAGGCTTACAACCGGGGTACTTCAAGGGCCAGATGCAGGAGAGTGGTATCAGGAGACAGATATCTAGTCTTGTGCGCTCCCAGATGCATTTGGTGGGGTCACTGTGAGATACAGGAAGCTGGACTAGATGGGCCTTTGGTCTGATCCAGCATGGTTCTTCTTGTGTTCTTGTAAGATAAATGGGGGGAAACACCTGTCACTACTTGGAGTATTAACAGCCTAATCTTGAGCCTCATCAAATTGTAAGTGAAGAAATCTGTGGTGCAAAGACAAGGGCCTTTGTTAGATTAGTTAAATAAGAGAAGGGGGAGAAATCCAAGGTCTTCCCTATGACAACTTTTAATATTAAAGCTGCAGATGTCAAACACTTTTTTGGGAGTAAGGCCAAATGAGATGAGTGGGGTTTGTTTCTAGGTAAGACCTTTGGATTGGAAGCTTCTCTCTCCATCCTTACATTTCTTTGTTTTTAATCTGGATTGAGACTGGATAGCTCTTTTTATTTTGCAGTTTTTCAGCTATCTCGCCTTTTAACGTCTGTCGGGAACACATTGATACTGTTATGTGAAGAGACTGTGGAAACAGTTTTTTAAAAACCCTGCATCTCTTTCAGACCTATTTCTCACCAGGTAGTGAGGAAATGAATTTAAAAGTCCAAATCCACTTGCTAGTACCAGCTAGAGTAAACTGATTAAATCAACTGTTTAGGAGTAATCCAACATTTTTTCCCTAAACACAATTGATTCCATGTATTTACTCTGCTTGGGGGTATTGCCATTCGATTCAGGATACTGTGTCTTTTCCAATACGTCTGGTTATAATGTTCCATCTTGTAAAGTATGTTGCTCGGTTTTGCCCACCAATGAAGTTCCAAGACTTTCTGATCATTTTTAAAGTTTTTTTTAAAGCCAAAATGTACAGAATATGTGGCCTCTGGTGGTTACTACTAGCTATTAACCCTCACAACTGAATACGGAGGCTATGAAGGTGGGAGTTGTAGCCCTGAAACTCTGGAGGGCAACACATGTCCTGCGACTAATATAAGCTCTTGGCATGCCAACATTCAGGGACTGTTTGGCACTCTGGGTTGAACGCACACCTGTGCTGGAGGTGGCAGGTTCTAAAGGTCTTTTTGCATCAAAACTCAGGATGACAATGGAATTAGTCCCGTGAACATGCATCTACATCCCTTCTCCTTCAAACTGTTGGATCTTGTCCCATTTCCGGCACACAAGAACCTGGCCAAGTACGGCAGACGCGCGCGCGCGCACACACACACACACACACACAGAGAGAGAGAGAGAGAGAGGGGGGGGGTTGCGAGCGAGGGGGTGAAGGAGAATACTGTATATGGGGGCGGGGGGCGGTGTCACACCGACCAGAACGGCCAACCGTGGATGACAAGACTCGATCTCCTTAGAACTAAATTTAAAAAGCACCCTGCCGCATCTGTTTCCATTTCGTCACGCGCCTGTTCCGAAAACGCGAGGAATCCCTGTCGGAATCGATTGATTCCAAGGAGGTTGTTTTAAAAAAAAGGTGGCTAAGTCTAGATCAGCAGATGTAAAGAGGAAGAGGCAGGAGGGGGCGGCGGGGAGGGGGTGACAAAAGAAAGCCGGAGGAGGGAGAGGAGGAGGCGGAGCCGTCCGGGTAGCAGTTGGTTTAGCAGCGTGCCCGCCCGTCCGTCCAGTGCGCCGGGGACTCGTCTGGATCGAGTGGCGGCGGCGGCGCTTGGATTTGCACCGCCGGGCGGCCGAGAAGCCCCCCTTCCCGGGACCGGAGCCTGGCGGTGGGGCAGCCGGAGCGCCCCACTTGCGCGCTGCTCGAGCCAAGCGCGCAGGAGGCGTGAAGGGTCCGCTGGGCTGCGCCCTTCTGTCCTTCCTTACGGGCGGATCTGCGCGGTTTATGAAGCCGTCGGGACCCGTTGCCGCGTCTCTCGGCCCCATCCAGCTGATCTCACGGGCACCCTCCTCCGTGTGGCGGGGATGCTCCACCTGCCGCTCCTTCTCTTCTCGACCTGCTGCTGGTGGACGTTGGGGCTGGTGAGTAGACAACCCCCGCACCCCGGTGCTGATACTGGTGGGCTCCCATCGCCACCTGCCTGGTTCTAGCTAGTCAACCACAGCAAGCCGAGGTTACCTTTCGAGCGCCTGCTTTGTCTTAGTTCTCTCAGCACTGCTTTTGTTGGGGCCGCACTTTTCCTTTCGAAACATTAAAAGCCGATAATTTTAAAGATCCTTCCTCCCCAACTGTCCCTTCTCAGGACTCATCTTTTTGGAGACACGCGTTGGCATCCGCTCCGATCATCATTGCGCTTGGTGTGTGTGTGTGTGTGTGTGTGTGTGTGTGTGTGTGTGTGTGTGTG
>JAHTLZ010003542.1:74854839-74898994 GCA_023846285.1 Phrynocephalus versicolor
TGTGTGTGTGTGTGTGTGTGTGTGTGTGTGTGTGTGTGTGTGTGTGTTTTAACAGCGTGATTTGTGAAACGGGGAGAAATCTCCCCAAGGAGACGCACCAATAGCGTGGGAGACTAGTTTTGTCGCGGTGCAAGGGTTCCCTAGCAGCCTCCCCTTCAAATACCCGCATCTATCCCAGCAGGCACATAATACCATCCAGGTGGAGGGGCACTTGGTGGTGAAAAGACCCATCCCCCTCTCCGTTGGATTTTTTTGAACCCAACCTCCTCAAAGCTTCTTGGGGTTCCATATCTGGACGTTCCTTGAATCATGGCAACAGGACTTCTTTTTTCTTGAAGTTAAATAGTTGAGCCATGTGACCAGAGAAACAAATTCAAAAGGAAGTTTGGTCACTGCTAAAACAAAAAAATATGAGCTAAGCTTTCCATAGCAACTTGCTATCTTTATCAAAGCATTGTACCAGAGATGCATTCTTAAGAGTAGGTGTTTATCAGGCGCAGAGAATCTTTTGGTGAAATGAAAAACACCACATGATGGTATCAGGAAGCAGGCTGATATTAGAGCAGCTTCAATGTCCCGGGTATGGTTTAACACACACACAAACAAAGCAGGATAGTCCTTGATCACCCCCCTTCCTTCTCACCCTCAATTTGGCTGTTTCCAGACTACAAGTCCCTGTTTGCCTTGAGGAATTGGGGGGGGGGGGAGAGGTGATGCAAAAAGCATATGTTCCATTTGAAAGTTGTGGAAAAATTAGCAAAACTCACTAGGAATAATCAGGGCCAGTTTAAAATAATAATAAATTTTACCTAGTGGCTAGTTTCAATCTCTTGAGAGATTGAAACGTTGTGCTGATCATCCAAAAAGCTTCGTCAGACTGGCGATGCAGTTTGGATGAGCAGTGAAACGTTTCAATCTCTCAAGAAAAATAAGTCCAGTTGCCATGACTCAACCTCCAGATAAACTCACCTGGATGACTGAGAATCTTCACAGACATATTGGGGTTCTATATTTTCCAGGTGTCCTAGATTAGAACTCCTGGTTCACTTTGATAACCCAAGTTTTAGCATCCAGATTGTCTGTGATGATGATGTACCGGTTACCAACTTAAGGGCGCAGATGAGGAAGGTGTGGCACTTGGGATGTCCTTGGAATTCAACACCTGTCACATCTTCGATCAGTGGGTTTGGGGTGGGGTGGGAGTTACAGCCCAACAATGCCTGGAAGGCCACATTTGCCCCACCCACAGGTTAAGAGCTTATTTAATCAGTTGCAACTGGTTTTAAGTACAATATTAAAAGCAAGCTCCTTGCTTGGTGAATTTTAGTGAAAGTGGGGAAAGGGAGGATATTAACTGTAGCAAGAGATAATGAAGACTGAGATCGGGACTTTGATTCCCCTCTCTGCCTTCCCGATGACCCATAAGGTCCCTTCCGGTTTTGCAGATGATAATGATGATTCCACTGCCAAAGTACACCTCAGGAAACTTCAACGGATCCAAAATGCAGCAGCCAGACTTCTGACTGGGGCAGGGTACAGATACCACATTACACCTCTATTAAGGCAGCTCCATTGGCTGCCAATCAGCTATCAGGCACAATTCGAGGTGCTGACCTTGACCTACAAAGCACTGTACGGCCTGGAACCTAGCTACCTCAAAGATCAAAGCTCACAGTACGGACCAACTCAGGTGTTAAGGTCATCAGGAGAGGCCCTTCTCTCCATCCTGCCATCTTCTCAAGTACGTCTCATGGGAACCCATGAAAGGGTCTTCTTGGCTGCTGCTCCCACACAGTGGAACTCCCTCATCTCTGTAGTCTTTCCAGAAACCAGCAAAGCCCTTTCTCTTCAGGCAAGCTTTCCCTGGATGATGGATTACCTATTATGTGTCTTTTATATGAATTGATAGGATCACATAGACTTTGTGTTTATAACTACTTATAACCTTATGTGTTTACATTGACACTATGTTTTCGATGTTAGTTTTTATCACTCATAACTTTTACATGGAATTTTACTCTCTTTTTAACTGTGCACATTTTCTTGTAGCTTTAATGTAATGTTGTCTATTAATGGTGTAAGATGTCCTTCAATTCCCTGTTCTCAATACCCGAACATGTCTTAATTGTACTGGACTGTATATTATCCCTCATTCTGTAAGCCCCCTTGGATCCTTTTTCCAAGGAGAAAGGTGGGATAAAAATACTCTAAAAGAAAATAAAAAAAATAAATATGTGGTAGAACTCAATAAAGGCCATCTTGGATCCAAGCCTTGGGAGTGGGGGATAATTTGCAATCTATCAAATCAATTCTGATTTATGGTGACCCTTTTCAGAATTTTCCAGGTTAAAAAAATACCCAGAGGTGGTTTGCTGTTCCTTACAGCATCCTGGGGCTGTACTGTTTGCCTAGGGCTACACAGGCTCTTCCAGGAGGCACAGTGGGCAACTGAGCTTGTGGCACAGTGGTTAAACCTCTCTACTGCAGCTATGACTGTGGTATTGATCTGGGGTTCCATTCCAGGTAGCAGATTTCTGATCCCCACGAACTGATGAAACCTATGGTATGACCCTGGTGTCATGCTCTCTGAACTTGACTTCCTCTATAGAAAGGGAGATGCTGCTTTACTTTGAGCTTATAGTTGTTTCAGGAAAGATGTGCTGTACAGTAATGTAGGAAAGATAAGACTACACATTGGTCCGGGTGGACAGAATGCTATCAGGCGGTGCCGCCTCTCTCGCTAGCCCTGCTGAGACTCTTTATTAGGAGTGATAAACAAAGCATCACACATGTGGGAGGGGTGGATAATCATTGACCATAGGACAGAGGAAGATGGAGGAAGGATGGTCTGAAGTCACATATGAATTCCATTGGTGGGGGGAGTATGCACCCTTATCTAGGAGGAAAAGCTGGCTAGTGAGGACTCATTGATAAGGGAGAGAGGAAGGAGCTTCGGGCTGGTCACAGACCAGATGTGCCTGATATCCTGATATCTGGGATTGCCATCTATTTTCCATTGCCACCTGAGCTATGCCAGCTCCAGGTCAGCTTAACCACACCAGGTTCCCTGCTACTCTCTGGTCCAGGGCTTAGGCTGCCTCAGTGCTGCCAGGTTATTTCGGGGTTCAGAGCCTATCGGGGAATGGAATCCCCACACAGTAAATGCAATTAAAATAAAGTGAAATGTAGGTTAGAAAGTGGGAAAGAAAATATGAAAGCCAGGCAGGAAGAAATGTAAGCTCATTTTCGTTAGAGGAGAAGTTGACCATGTTCATATATTTCAGCACTATGGAAAGAGGAGTAGAATACCAGCTTCCCTAATAGAATGGAAGAATGAAGTATACTGTAATATCATGCAGGGTTTCTTTGAGGCATTTCCTGCTGTTAAACCTCTGGATCATATTGTAACACAACAAAGAAGGTCAGTATGAAACTGAGGGGATTAATAAGTTATGCATCACCACCACTATAGGGAGTAACAGATATAATCCCTGTGGCTACTATGCATTCTGCACCACTCATACAGTTAGTCTAGCCCCAGGACGCAACATATTAGGAACTGCACTTTCACATTCATTTAATGCATCATGTATCATTACCTACATCCCACCGAGCTCCCTTTTTACTCAACATAGAGATACTTACAAACTGATAAGCATGTGTCCTTTCCCCGATTCTTCTGATGTACATTTTTAGTTGGAACAACAGTTCTACTCTGCATTAGTGATTTTGAACATGAAATAGATACATGCTTGTTATCGTGGATCAAGTATTGCAGAAGAGAGAGAGAGAAAAAAAAGTTATTCTTTGGGCATCTTAAAGAGATACAGATGTATGCTTTTGTGGACTAGAGTCTGAGGGGTGTGTGCACGCACTTTTAACAAAGGCTGTGGTGGAGTCATAATTTGTGGTTCCTGGAGGGATGGCCTGGTTTCCTTCCTATTCCACAGCTCATTCGTATCAAATGACAAGAAGCAGCATTAAAGTGATAGAAATATACCTCTATCCATTTATCAAAATAAATAGAATCGTAGAATTGAAAGAGACCTCAAGGGCCATCCAGTCCAACCCCCTGCCATGCAGGAAAGCACATCACAGGACTCCCGACAGATGGCCATCCAGCCTCTGCTTAAAAACCTCCAAAGATGGAGACACCACCACCCTCCGAGGCAGCTTATTCCACTGCCGAACAACTTTCAGGCAGTGTAATATCTTGTAATGTCTTCTTTATGCAGTGTAATATCTTGGGCCAAACCTGATCCACATTTTCAGTCATTATTTTTGAATATACAGTACATTTGTGGAAAATAAAAGAAAAAAGAGATACATTTGCCGCTGAAGGGACATAGCCAGCTCCAACTTTCTCCTAACAAAGTGGCACCACCCTGTGCCATGCCTTGGACTATAAACACTGAAGGTCTCAACCAGCAGGGTTATTTGTAAAAGCTGATGGAAGCTGTGTCCTAAAATACCTGGAGAGTTCCAGATTGCCCACTTCCTCTCTAATATGCTGACTGCCGTCAAGTACCTGTGACTCGGGTGAACCCAATTTGTGTGTTTTTTTATTGCATTTTGGTTGGTCCTAATAGATAACTTTGTGATTTGTGGCTGCCTGTAATTAATCTCTTGAGGTCAGCAATAAGGTGATTGAACAAACTGGTCCACTTGAATGTTCCGCTGTATTTAACATTCAATGTAGTTAGTATTTGCCGTTTCTATCATCGTGAAGATGGCATGGTGGCTTAAACTTTTCAAGTGTATGAAAGGTTTTTAAAATGTTTGTAGATCTTCTGTTTTAGCATATTCCAAGAATATAGGAATTTTTTAATCTAATAATATTGCTGAAGTGTAGACTTGTGGGAATTTTTTTTCATATGAAACCATGGCTGAACTGAGTTCATTTCATTTTTCTACATTACACAGTTATGCAAGGATACCCTTTAAATGGACAGTACACTTTGGATAGGGTCAAGTGAGATAAAAAATCTAAACTGGTTAGATGGGACAAGGTGTTAGTCATATGTAGAATAGATCCAGTGAAATCAGTGGGAATGAAGTCGCATTGATTTCAGTGGGTCTGTTTTTCTCTTTTTCTGATCAAAGCCTATTCATATAAAAGAGAAGTAAAAGACAGAGCAATCAGTGTGAAAATGGAACCTGAATCATGATGATTTTTTTAAAAAACAAAACAAAAACATTTAATTGTGAATTATCAATTGAGTCAATGACTGTTCTCAGGCAATTTAATTAAGACAGAGCCATGTATTGTTCAAATAAAATAAAATAATATAAAATGATAAAATGACCTAGTTTCATTTTCTTTAGCGCACACATAAGTGCCTGGGTCCTTTTGGGTGTTAGAAAGATGTTGGAAGAAAGAATAATTGATGCTGTGAGTTTGCATCAGTATACACAACACTGTGTTACTGATTTAATCATTAATTTATTATTTTTCTGTCTGACCTGCCAAGTGCAAAGCAGTGTCCATGTAATAAGGTCTTCCCCTCTTCATTTTGTCAGCAGAACAAATTTGTGAGGGAGATCAGGTGGATTGGCCCAAAGTTCATTTTGACAGCCAAGTGGGGACCCAAACCTGGTTCTCCCTCATCCTGATCCTGCACTTGGCCTATACCACCTTGAACAACATAGCATCTTCATCAAAACAGGGAGGCCACTGTGCCAAAGTACTTTGCAATCTATATTTCAATAATGTCATGGAGTCATGGCACAGAGGACAGAACAACAGGAGGCAGGTAAACTGAAGGCCAAGTGACATAATGCATGATGACAGGAATTTTCTTTTTTTTTTTATTCTTTTGTGAAAATGCACCACAAGTTGGGTAAAAGTAAAGGTTTCCCAGTCGTGTCTGTCTCTAGGGGCGGTGCTCATCTCCATTTTCAAGCCAAAGAGCCAGTGTTGTGCAAGTCCACGGCCACATGGCCTGCATGGCTGCAAGGAAACACTGTTTTACCTTCCCGCTTTTTACGGCAGTACCTATTTATCTACTTGAATTTACATGCTTTCGAATTGCTAGGTTGTCAGGAGCTGGGGTTAATAGCGAGAGCTCACTCCGCTGCATGGCACCCAGGATTTGAACCGCCGAGCTGCCGACTTTACAGCCAACAGTTTTCAGAGCCTTAGTCCACTGAGCCACCACACCTCTAGGTGGGAGGGGTTACCAATTTATTAAGTTTTGCAGCAGTGGTGTTGTTGGTGTTCTACCTCCTCCATCTCCTTTTCTTAATCCGAAAGCCTCTTTCCATTTGCTCTGAAATGCAAGGTGGAAAGCTCTACCTCGATGCAATTGGCAGTGGCATTTTGCTTAGGAATAATGACAAAGGAGTGATTGACTAGTCTCTGCATACGGCTCCCCATCTCCTTCCTCCTTCAAATGTATGCAGTTTGGCTCATCAACAAGTTTCAATGGTAAATTTAACAAGATTGGTGTAAATCAAGGTGATCATAAATCCATGTATTTTTTAAAAAAGCCAATTGATTTAAATCACTATTTAAATTAAAAAAAACATTTTTAAAATTTTTGTATCCAATCATGTCCTTACACTGGCACAGTGCAATAGGTGTTGCATTAGAGTTAATACAAGGATATTTTAAGAGTTAATGTAACATTGGTTTGTTCATTGAGGAGTCATAATCCTTGCACAACGGCTAGTGCAATGAGTGGGCAACATGTAGCCCAAATTACCTTCCCCGCAGTCTCCTTGGGCTCACTAGGGTATGTTATTGTTATGTGCTGTTAAATCACCTCCAATGTACACAGACCCCATGAACCAGCTGTCTCCAAAATGTCCTGTTCTCATCAGGAGCCATTTTTCCATGTGTCAAGGTGCTGCTGCCATCCCTGGCCTTTCCAGTTTTTTTAAAAGTGTCCATCAGAAGGTACAAAGGGCATGTATAATAACTCTTTGATTTTTGTAGGATAACAATGGGAGGGGGTAAGGTGAGTCCCCAAGATCTGGGAACGGGTGCGCTTCCATATGCTCTCATTCAGATGCACTAATGGAAATTTCACACAAGCCTTCTGTTGTGTTTAAGTCACCAAATCGTAATAGTAGTGGTTCAAATAATTGTACCATTGCCAAGAAGTTCCAATCTGTATTTCCTACTTATTGAAATGACTTTTTAAAAATTAAACATGCCTAGGGAAGTTTTGTGAGAGGTAAAGAATTTGTGAGAGGTGCAAGAATTCCAGGCAAAAAACAAAAAAACAAAAACAAAACAAAACAAAACAAAAAGACAAAAACATGTGCCACCTTAAAGACTAACTACTATATTTTAATGTGAGCTTTTGTGGACACTTCCACTTCTACATGTCTGAAGAAGTGGACATGTCCATGAAAGCTAACATGAAAATACAGTGGACCCTTGTATAACAAACAGTTTGTATAACATAAAATTTGTACAACATAAAATATTCTGGAGATAGGGGAAATTTGCTAAACAGAATCGCCTATGGGGAAAATCCGTACAACATAAAAAATGGGATTACTCCATTTTCAATGCATTCCTATGGGAAATTTGTATATAGGAAAATTTGCATAACATAATTTCATTTGGAACAAATTAATTCCTTTATACAAGGTACCACTGTATAATAGTACAGTATTTAAGCTGCCACGTGTTTTTGTCTTTTGTTTTATTTTGTTTGGATTTTTGCCTGGAATGCCAGGGGAAGGCACTCCAAACCCCAAGCATACATGGTGAATTCAGCTGTGGCATGGTGACATTTGATCATTGGTTGCTTCAAGGTATCCTATTTCATCAGGAGCATAGATGAATTAAACCGGTTCATTTGTTAGGAAACATGTGCTCTTACAAAATGTGACATGTAAGAAATATTCAAAGAATGAGTTGCATATCTTTGAGTGGCTTTGGCGGTGGCTGGTGTATATCTTCTAAGACGCACAGCATCTGTGCTAAATTACTGTTCAGACAAGATTTAAATACGTGCTTCAAGATGTGAAGAAAAGAAGAAATGTTGTCATAAGTTGTTTAATCAACATTGCTAGAGGCTTGCTTAGGGATACACAGTTCGCTGATGATGAATTGCATCTTGGATTTGTGCTTTGTGATTTTCATTGTAATTAATCATAGCAGGGAGTGATGTGTCCATTATAAATTGGTAAATAGAGATGTGCACAGGGAGAGGAAGATCACTAGGCGTTGCTGCCTTTTCATGGCCGCCAGCTTTCTTTCTGGCTGGGGACCTGTGTAGGAATTCAGGATGATTGCTGGGCCAGGTCAAGGGTAACAAAGGGTATTTGTACACGACCCCTAAACTCCGCCGCAAATGGCTCCCAGCTCCAGAGCTTAAAATTGTTTCCCCACCAGCTCCGGAATTTATAGATAATTAAGTGCAACCACGCCCACCTAAGTGCGTCCCAGCGCACTTTTCAGGTACCTGCTCTCCAGAGGTGAAAATTCCTGATGCGGATATAACGTAGTGACTGCCGGGCTCTCCTTGCTTCTGTTTGTTCTTTTTTTGCCCCCCGCCCCTTTAAGAGATCTGAATGCAGTGCCGGGACGGCAGAACGGAGGTGAGCGGCATTCTTTTCTTCCTTTTTTTCTCCCTCCCCTCACGCAGCCAGCAGCCAGGAGTGCGGAGGGGGGGGAACGCAGGAACAGCAACAAACCCCTAAGATCTCTGGTCTGAATTTAAGTGGCCAGCGGATCTTAGGGGTCGTGTGAAAAGGCTCAAACACATCATGCCATCATCCCCAAGCAGCAAATCCAGAGATGATGGGGAATGTAAGTTTAGGTCAGCAGGTGGAGTTCTCTGGCTTATCAAATGCAACCAAGGAAGATTCTCTAACACCAGTAGGATTTTTTTTTCTGATTTCTGACCAGTAACAGAATGAAGATAACAAAGTAATGAAAAGGGGGAAGTTGCATTTGACGGAAATCAACTCTGTTTTGATGCTCTGGAAGCTTTAGAATGAAATATGACTGTGGAAGGCGTGTGAGGAATAGGAACTTAGATTTGCAAGTTAGAAAAGTTTTGTATGCCTGAAAACTGAGGTGAATAGTTGAGATTTATTAAATTTATATACCGCTCCAACTAGCTACCTGGCTACTCTGGGCAGTTTTACATACAGATCCATTCTCTTTGCTTTGGCTCTGTTTGGGACCCACCCACTGCTGAAATTTATCCCAGACCTTGCCAAATTGGAATTCAATCCTGGGCCAAAACACCTCTGTGTTTAGGGATAAGGACCTTTTTCGAACATGGGTTTTACTGGTTAAATGCCTGAGATTATCCAACATTATCCAAAATGTCCAAGACATTTTGCTTTTTGGCCACCATCCCACAAGCACCCCAAATTCCACATGCAAAGACCAACTAGGGTCAAAACTGAATCTTACATTAGACTGAATTGGACCCTTTCTGCAGGAAAAAAAAATTGTGTGCCTTATCTGGTGGGATTGGTGGTGTGTCTCCAGCATTATAAGCAAAAAAGTGTGGTTTTTGCTCTCTGATCCTTTTCAATGGAAATAAGAACTTAAGAACAGCCTTGTTGGAACAGGCTGCTGCCCATCGAGTCCTGCATTCTGTGTCACACAGCGGCTTGCCATTTGCTTCAGGGTATTCCCAAGCAGATGTCTTCACCTGCTTACGATTCCCCGCAAATGGCATTGAGAGATATCCTGCCTATCTCTCCAACCCGGAGGTTGTCCTTAGGCATCCACAACGATAGCCTTTGATACCCTTGTTCTCTATGAACTTGTCCAATGATTGGATTGTGGCTGAGATTTCTCATAGGCAAATACTTTGTTCTGCTATTGAACTGTGGTCTTTCCTAGGAAGCCTGTGCTGTCCAAATCCTTGACCTCCCATCTAAAGAAAGGCAGGGCACGTACTGTAAAAAATAAAACACGTGGCTCATTTTAGACATTAAACCCCAGTTAGATAAACCCCAAGGTAGGGTAAAATACTCTAAATAAGTGGATAAATAAATTATCTTAGCACTGCCTGATAACTGGAGGCTAAGTATGTGAAGCTTTTCTCCTTACTTCCTCTCCACGCTAATGAAAGCTTCATCTGCAACATTTCCTTAGGCTAGGACCCAAGGACAGAAAAGAGTGAGGCTAGGGAAAAGACTGGGAATTTTGTTTTCAGGATCAGAGTATGAATAAATGATGTATTTATTTAATATTCCAGTTCCAAAGGACAATTAATGGAAGAAGTGATGGAATAGCTTTCACTGTATAATTGATTTGTCCGTTATGTACTGCTTAGTTTATACTGTGTTTCGTAAACACTCTATATAAAACGAGAGAGAGAGAGAGAGAGAGAGAGAGAGAGAGAGAGAGAAATGATACTCTTTTATCATTTTACAGTTTAGACATTTTGGTTTCCTGAGCAAAATATTCAGTCCTCTTCCCCCACTCCATGGAACATTTTTGCCTTCATAACACGAATATATCTAGTCTTGTAATTATTTCACGTTTGCTCTGCAAGCTGAGAGTTGGTCCAATCAACATCGTCAGATAGCCTGTGGTGTGCGCTGATTGTTCTGTAAAGCTGCATTGTTCAGTGTGGAACATTTGAGGCAGGAATCAAGGGTTTTCTTTTGCACAGAGGAGTACAAATTGAAAGCTTCACCTGGTGCATTTGATGAACAGCAAGAGTGTCTGATTTTAAAGGCCAACTTGGCAGAATCATAAGGTGTCGAAACTACAATAAACGTAGATATATGACGTTTAACAGAAAGTGCGTAGTTTATTAGGGGGACTTTGAGGTTAAGGCCATCAATGACAACTATGCAGATCTATCCATCTATCTATCTATCTATCTATCTATCTATCTATCTATCTATCTATCTATCTATCTATCTATCTATCTATCTATCTATCTATCTATCTATCTATCTATCTATCCATTTCAACCCCATAGGGGTCCTAATTTACCATCTCTGTAATGCCTCTGTTTAAGAAGCCCAAACAACACAGCTTGTGTTTGGAAGAGGAGATTCCTCTAGTCTCATATAAATTAATTTCTCACAAAAGCTCAAAATATCTATCTATTAATGTCAACAGTCTTTATGAGACCTGACACATACTTGATAGGTTTCTCATTGGCTAGGATGTTAATAACAGTAGCAATGACCCTACTCGGTGAATCAAAACAAAATGAGTAGTCAAGTTGTGTCTTTATTAGAAGTGTCCAAGAAATATGCAAGCTTTTGAGTTCTCTAAAATGCTTCATAAGCTGTGTTCTATTAATGAGTTAAGACAAAAAATAAATAAATAGAGGGATGTAATTAGAGTGGGGGATGGAGACACCCAGATATCTTCCACATTAAATTCCCATCTGGAAGTAATCCGAAACCTTACATTTTTACTGTGGTGGTCTCCAGATATGGTTGTAAGTATGTTCACCTGACTATGCTTATTGCATTTTTGTGGCTGTAGTCAGAGTTTCTGTTTTGGAAGGTTTGGTGCTGTATGTTCCTAAAAGTGCATTTGTAAAAACCATCATAGTGAATATCCAAGCATCTGTCTTATGTTTGGGAGTGGTGTGGACTTTCTACTTACCCATCATGCATTTAGCTCTCCATGTTTTCATGTTTAAAGTCTAAACAGCGCTACACAGTTCAAAACAATGTCAAACACCAAGACCACGACAAAGAAACAGAAAGCGGAAAGCAACAAAGTCCTTAAATCGGTCCACATGTCATAGCTATAAAGTTTGTAGCCAAACTCATTCTCAGGATGGAGATAGGAGACAGAATGATTCATTGCCAGATATCATCAATGTAGATATAATAAAGCTACGGCAAGCAAGCAATATGTAGGTAATGGTGTAGATGTACTTTTTGTAGGATTCTTTTATAGATAACATAAGTGAAATGCTTTGAACATACCAAATCCAGTTATGGCTGCTGATAGACCTCTAGATGTTGTTGGTGTTAGATGATAACAACAGTACTATTTAATTAACACCTGTTCTTCTATCAACATGTTTCCTCTCCCTTGCACTACTTAGTATATATGTGTTTACTGTTTTCATGTTAGTTTTAAATCTTGGGTCCTGCTGAAACTAATGGTTTTATTGATTTATTTTAAATAGAATCCAGATGTGTTACAGCTCTCCCCTCTCTTAACAGGTGAATGGTATTCATCCAGAATGCAGACTGCAGCTGGAAATTTATCAGGAGGAAATAAACTGTATGGAGCTTTTGAAGAATGCCAAGATTGTGGGATTTAAAGGTAAGATAATACCTTTAGCATAAACATAGCAGTTTTGTACTGGTTCACTTCTGTTGGTGTGTTCTGTGACAGTTTCATGGTGTGATACAAGGCTGTCATTTCGGGGCTTTGTCTGAAAGCGTAATTAAGATTCACCTGAGACCATTTACTTACTTACTTACTTACTTACTTACTTACTTACTTACTTACTTACTTACTTACTTACTTACCATCTGACTACAAGTCCACTCTGGACAGTTTATAATAATGAACAATACAGTTACAACCAATAATAATGTTAGGGCCAGTTAATTTTAACAAAATAAAATAAAATCTAATATACAATTACAGTACTAATAAATTAAAGACAATAATGATCAAAATAAAAACATAACCAATCATTACAACAACAATATAAACACAAGAGTTTCAGAGGCAAGATGGCAGGACGAAATTTAGTGCTGAAACCTCCACAGTACAGTCAAGGTGGTATATCTGGAAAACCCAGCCCGAGGTAAGGGAGAACTTCCATCAAAGGTGTTGGGAGAGAGCTGAGAAGGTTCTTCTTTCAGCTAATTTTGGAGATCATGAGCTGTGAGGAGCCTGGGCTTGGCCACCAAAATTCATATTTTGGTCCTGTTACCAATGCATTCTTGAAAAATAGGGCTAGCCATGCATGCAGCAGTGATTGCATTTAGAAAATGAAATGTAAAGGCTCCTTTGTGGGAAACTCACCTTGAGTGTGGAGAAGCAGGAGAGGAGGAGGAGGAGCAGGTCCAGCTTTTCCTCTTCCTCTGATCAAGTGACAGAAGATGTGGGATAGCAGTTCCCACGAAGAAGGAAGTACCAAAACCCCTACCTGCCCACCGCTGGGGGGGGGGAGAAAAGATTTTTAAAAAAATGTGTCGACCAGCCAGCTGTCTGGCGCTACAGGGGTGTGGGAAAAATTAAAAAAAAAAATTAAAAGCACCAGACCAGCCGGAGGACCAGCTGGCTGGCACTGGGGGTGGGAGTAAAAAAAAAAAAGCACTGACCAGCCCCAGGAATAGCTGGTTGGCGCTATGAGAAAAGAAAAGAAACCTGGATCATCTACGTCAGGGGTGCCCAAACTTTTTGTAAGGAGAGCCAGATTTGGTGGCTGAGAATGTGTCAGGGGCCAGTTGCTCCCCGACCCTGCCATCCCACTGCAAGCTCCACCCACTGACCCATAAGCCCCACCCACTGACCCCTTGCCACCCCACCTGCAGGAAGGAAGGTGGGAACCAAGGGATGGAGGGAGGAAGATGGAAACCAAGAGAGGAAGTAAGTAAGTTGGAGAATAAGGAAGGGAGGGAGGGAGGGAGGTGGTGACCAAGGGAAGGAGGAAAGAAGGAAGGTGGGGACCAAAGGAAGCACAGGGAGCCGTGGCCACAGGTCGCCCCTTGGAAGAGGTGATCTGTGCGACCTTCCACCCCCCAAGCCCCGCTGGCCTGCCCACCCCCCACAATTTCCCCTGCGGTGCCGGTGGCGGCAGACCACCCAGCCGCCCAAGCGTCCCAGCGGTGTCAGTGTTGGCAGATTTTTTTTAAAAAGACATGGGGCGAAAGAGGGGGAGGGGGGTGGGCCAGCCAGCTGCGGGCCACTCAGAATGGCCTGACGGGCTGGATTTGGCCCCCGGGCCGGACTTTGGGCAGGCCTGATCTACGTGTTCCCATGATGTCTGCCTCTTAAAAAGGTGAATTTTTAAGTGAGACAAAAAATTCCCTACTTCCCTGGTAGGTCTTGGAAACCTCGCTTAAGGGGGCGTTACCAGGGTTTCTTTTTCTTTTCTTTTTTCCCCAAAAAGCCCAGTGGCCATGGGGATGACAGTTTTGGACACAGTTTATCTTCAGATTTGATCTGCATTTAAAGGGGCGTGGGATAGAGCCCTTTGTCAATGCTTGTTGTGCCCATTTATGAGCCTTGTGGCACAATGATTAAACTGCTATGCTGCAGCCAAACTCTGCTCAAGACTGAGGGTTCAGTTCCTGGAAGCCAGCTCACGGTTCACTCAGCCTTGCCTCCTTCTGAGTACCCAGCTCATGGGTGGGGGAACAGGGCAAAATGCAACCTGAATAATTAACTTGCAAATGGCCAAGCGAGTGCTTTATACGGGGCAGTATATAAGCAGCACCTTTTTCTGTTTTGTTTTTGCCCATATATTTGTGGAGCTCAGAGGGCAAGCCATGTTGGCTGAATTATTCTAAGGGTCTTGTCTTTCAACGGTACTTTCCCAAGCTCTGGTTTTATAATATTTTGCCTGATACAAGTGACGTCCTCACATCTTTCTTGTCTTTTCCAAAGTCTGCACCATATTTTTTTTTTTAAATGTCAGAAATGTTATCGGCAACAGGGTGTTATTGTTTCCATTCCTGTTCATACAGTAATTTTTCACTACAGCTTAAGTGTGAGTGGAACGAAGGTTTAACCAAAAGCAAATACAGACATTTTCCAAAAGTAAGCACCTTTACCATCGCTACTTGCTCGCAATGTAAACAAATGGTTTTCCATTGTTTCCAGCTGGGAGACAAAAAGCAATATCATTCAGGAGGTTTAAAATAGAAAAAGAAACAGTGACCTAAAAGCACAAAGGAAACATATCAGTAGCAATGGATTAAATTGGTCCAGCTGCGGTGAGTCAGAACTCTAGAAGAGTCCACTGTACAATTTTCTTAATTGGCAATTTCCACTTTATATAGCATTGTCAGCCAACTGGAAGGGTGAACTGGGCATCAGCTAAGGTCTGGAAGATACGTCCTGTGTATCTTCCAGTTGCAGAGAACTAATGTTCTGGTGACAGTGAGAAAACTTAAATAGTTTGCTGTTCTGTGGTACTTAAAAAGAAATAATTGCATCATTATCTGATTCCTGTATATTCAGCTTAAGTGATACCCTCCCATTTGTTATAGCTTGGACGATGTGGGATGGGTGAGAAATTGGGCATGTTATTTTTTAAAAAAATGAATCCAACCAGACTCTGAAAAAAAAGCCCAACAAAGATTAAACTGTTAGAATTGGAAACAGAGTGTGGAGATATCTGGCTTAAAATTGCTTCCGACTTGAACGGAGGGAAAGCACTCCATCGTGCAGTTTCAGAAGAAGGTGGAAATGCTAGGAAAGTAGAAAGCAAAGGATTATGACCTCCTGTCCCTAATGTGTTCTATTTATAGAACATAAAACTATTGCTTTAACTCAGCCATGAATAAATTACACCTTTAATGGGGGTCCATTGATTTAAATGTAGATGCCATCACGTTGCTGTTTTATGACTAATCCCTGGTCGCAAAACAAGCTGCACAAAAAAGCTTGTACTGTATAAGGACAGGTCTCAGGATCAGAACATGGCTAGTGTCATGAAGCCTGGAGCAGCAAAGACATAATTTTTGTTTCTGAATGCTTAACTTGAAGAAAGTGCTGCTGTACTCCCATATCAGTTTTATTCTGAGTTTAGGCATAAGAGGATGGAGTGGACTCCAACTTTCCCTCTGGATTGTCTTATACCTCTGTCTGAAGAACAGTGCTTCTAGAAATATATTCACTTTCCTCCACTGCAATCATTGGTTTATATATTATATTATTTTAATATACGCAGACAGATGCACAGTCTTGTACCAGTATGCTAACATGACATTAAGTGGCCTGTCCTGGAAATATTCCCATGGATGTTTAAGGCTAGAAATGTAATCCACAGAAGTCCCGGGAATTCATCTGTGGCTTCTATGCTGTATAGAATCATGTTAAGAGCAGAACATGGAGCAGAGTGGCCCATCTACATAAGCCCCAGAATTCCTCTGTGATCGCTGGGGAATTATGGGAACTAGTCCAAATGTACCCCCTTACCCAGTCAGTGCCTAAGAACAGACTGTGTACTAATAACAGCCGAAATATTGAGCTTGGATGGGTTGGATTGGGTTGAGGTACCTTTAACAACAGCCAGGATTTTATTGGCACAAGTTATTTCCTTGATTCATGCAGATCATAATTGTGCCACAGAACATTGTCATGGCATTCATAGTTGGTATGGACATTTTGGTGAGCAGCTCTTGGGTGACAAATCTGTCTGTACGTATTGACACTGATTTTGGGACTAAAGCATTTTGAGTAAGTGGGTTGTCAGCTCCATATCTTAGGGGCATTTTAGAAGAAAGACCTAATGGCAATTTAATGGCTGGGTCAGTGACTTTAAAGTGATCTTGACATGTGTCTCTTATGGGGAGGGGGGAAATGACATGTTTGTTTTAAAACTTGGTAGCATTTAGCAATGACTGCTGTAACAATGCATTAAAGGAAATCTCCTTGCATAACTTCTAGAGGAAAATTGTGCCAGTTAACAAATAATCCTAGATACAGTGGACCCTCGTTTAACGTACAGCTCGTATAACGGAAAATTTGTACAACGGAAAAATTTCCATCACCCCTCCCCCTCCCCCCTCCCTGTCCAACATGGGTGCAGGCAGTCTCTGGGGCTATTTTTCGAAGATACTACCTGGCAATGGAGGAGGAGGAGAAGGGCTAGGTCAGCCCGTGACAGCGGTGGCTTTGGCGGGGGAGGAGGAGGAGGAGGGCTCTGCTCGTCTTGGCTAGGAACCCACAGCAAAGCTTCCTCAGGAATGTCTGCTGTTCTCTTTTCCTTCCCCCTTTCCGTCTCTCTTTCTCTTCCCCCTCCCCACAACTGCAGTGGTATGAGCGACAACATTTGGATGCTTTTCTTACATCCTCCTCCTCCTCCTCCTCTCTCTAGACCTAAGGAATTAACCCTTGTGCTGCTGCATTCTGCCCGAAATCAGTGTGGGTGGGTGGGTGGCTGTTTGCATTTTTGCAATTCTGTTCCCCAAAATTATACATGTACTGTAGTTTGTGTCATTTTTCTCTGCATTGGAACGGATTATTCCATTTTCAATGCATTCCTATGGGAAATTGCAATTTGTATAAAGGAAAATTTGTATAACATAATTTCATTTGGAACGAATTAATTCCTTTATACAAGGTACCACTGTATTTTCAGTTGCATGCTGAATCACACAGCACAATACACAGCAGATCATGTCCTTGGTGATTTCATAACTTAAGCCAATTTGCCTCCAAAATTATGCTCTTCACATTGTCTGCTTAACTAGGAAAGAGGATTTGCACCATTGTATTTATGAGTCCTCCTAACAGCAGCCACTAACTGCAGTACATCAAAAATCTCACATTTTGCGGGAGGGCGTTAATATTAAGGCCATACAAAAATGGCTGAGAACTATGGTAGTAATAAGTTGCAACTAGAGTGACACACTGGATCAGAGCAAAAAAGGGGTTGAGCTGTGTGGCCATCACAGACCACAAATGCAAAACGTGGCCAGTAATAAAAACAAAAACATTGCAATCTTTTGAGTGCAACACACTCTTCTTCAAAGCAAGTCCCAAAAGTTCAAACATGGCAAAAGATGTCCTTTCAGGAGGTTATTCTCAAAGTTCTTGGCTAGATGGTATACGCCAGGCAAGGAGTCTTCTTAGGCTGCTTTCACACGACCCCTAAAATCCACTGGCAACTTAAATGCGGATCCTCCCAACCAGAGATCATATGTTTTTTGTCCTGGTTGCAACTTTCCCATCCTCCTGCACTCTGATTCTATTGCTTCTGTCTGCTGTGAGGGGAGGGAGGAAAAAAAATGAAGGCTCACCTCCGCCTGCAGTCGGCAACACCTACAGTAATTGTAGCAGGACAGGAAGCATGTCTGATTCCTGTCTGTTAAAAAAAGGGGGGGCAGGACAACAAAAACAAACAGAACGCAGAGGAGGGCCAGGCATGCAATGCTTTAAAATCCACATAGGAACAGCAACAAGGTTTCTACCTCCTTGACACCAGGTACTTCTAAAATGTCCTGGGGTGCGCTTAAGTGGGCGTGGTCATACTTTATTTTTTTTTGAAGTCCGCTGCTGGTGGGAAAACAATTTTATGCTCCGCATCTGTGAGCACTTTGCAGCGGATTTTAGGGGTCGTGTGAAAGCAGCCTAGAGGCAGGAAGTCGGAGTGTAGTTGTAAAAGCTGCATAAGCATTGGGTTTCACACCCCCATTCTTCAAACAAAGGAATATGGATCATACACCCCTCACTCACTTACCCTCACCTCCTTTTGGGCAAACATGAGTGTGAGTTGACTTCTTTCAATGGTGAAAGAAACATTCAGGGAAATGAATGTCCCTTCTCTTGCAACATTTCCCCTAAATCTTCTTCGTTTGTTATGCATTATTTCAACAATCATGCCATCAAAAGAATTTGGTGTTTCTAGACCTGTGATCCATCATGCTTCTCCTTTTCACATGGTTTACACTCAGATGTCATTTGCTTTATCCAGTAGCACTGGTACTAGTTACAGGATCAGTGTCCTCCTGAGTTTTGCCCTCAGCATTGTTTTGCTTCAGCAACAAAATCTACTGAGGCTCTTGCACATTTTGTTTTCTGATCTTGCTTTTTGGTCCTTGTTCCTGGGTTGCCCTTTGATCTTCACTGGTGTTGAGATTTGATGCATTTTAGTGTGCTGTCCACAGCCCAGCCCTGTCCATGCATATGTGAAGAAACACAAGCTTCTAAGCATCATCTTTCAATTATTTTCCACCAGCAAGGAAAGTATGGGCCTTTGCCCTTCCTATTTGGGACAGATCCAACTATATAGCTCTGGAGTGCAAGAAGTAATTTATCCTTGCGTCCTTTACCACTGGTATGAATTATGCATCCGTCAGAGCCAAAGACTTACTCGTTTTTAGTATGTGCGTGATCATCAGCATTGCCAAAATTTATTTTATTTTTTACTTTAAAAAAAGATTTATTGTCTCTCTCTTTCTTTTTTGGATTCTTGTATGTCAGGTTGCTAATGCTGCTGTTGGCTTAAAATCAACTGAAAAAAGGAAGTCTGGCCTAAAATACAGCTGGACTTTTCTTTTAGGTGCTAGTTATAGGTGTCCTAATAAGTAAGGATTAAGCTTTGCTAATGATAGCTAAACACAAGATTCCTCCAATTAGTAATGGAACACTGCCTGCACACTTCTAAAAACAGGTTATATTTAAGCTCTTAAAGCTGAACAATTTCCATTCCCATAAACAACTTAGTTCTGTTAGAGTGAAATAAAAGGGGGGAAGCTGTGTGGCCATTACAGTATGGAAGTTGTACCCATCGGGATAGGACAGTGTTGCACAGAATCATAAGAATTGCGGAGAGTATGGTGGGCTGTTCACTCCCCACACTAGAACAAAATTTATACTACCAGGTGCCACTGTAAAGCATTAGATACAGTATATTAAGACAGGGGTCTTCAAAGTTTTCAAACAGTGGGCCGGTCCACCATGCCCCAGACACCACTGGGGGCCGGACCACAGCCCCCCAAAAAGAGGCCAGCATGGAAAATGGGGGGAGGGAGTGGGGGACCTTGCCGTAGCCCTCCCACTTTGAATGCCCCACTAGCCAGCATGCTAGATCAGCATGCTGATCATCTGGGCGGTAGCTGGGGGGAGTGGAAGAAGCGACATAGCACACTGCTTTGAACTGCCTCAGCAATAGAAGCAGCTGCAGAGGCTGGCTTGCTCGCAAAGCAGGGGGTAGGTGGGGGGTTGCAATTGGTCCCGGGTGCCGGATTCAGGACCTTGGGGGACCGCATCCAGCCCCGGGGCCTTAGGTTGAGAACCCCTGTATTAAGAGATCCATCACATCTTGGTCATCGCCTCTTTGAGTTGCTGCCATTGGGACCGAGATATAGAGTACTGGGGGCAAGAAGAAACCGTCTCAAAAATAGCTTCTTTTTTAGAGCAATATTGGCCTTAAATGGAAATTCTGGACTTTGAAGTCAGCTTATTTTATATGTTATATTTTATGTGTTGTAGCTGTTTTTAAATCTATGTGAAATGTTTTATATGAGTTGAATATAGCAACTGTGAAATGTCGTTGTTCCTGAAAGGGGGGGAAATGCCCATAAATATTCCTATTCCTATTCCAGTGGTACCTTGTATGAAGGAATTAATTTGTTCCAAATGAAATTCTGTTAAGCAAAATTTTCTTTGTACAGATTTCCCATAGGAATGCATTGAAAACTGATTAATCCCTAATTGCGACTGTTTTTCTGTTGTGCGGATTTGCCGATTCTGTTAAGCAAATTCTGTTAAGCGATTTCCCCCATCTCCAGAATTTTTTCCTTTAAGTGGATTTTCTGTTAAACAAACCTCTTGTTATATGAGGGTCCACTGTATATGGCCTTTAAGCCAGATGGTGTGGTGTGGAAGTCAAATCAATCAATCAATCAATAAATAAATTATAAAATACAAATGCAATACTAAGTAAATGCCTTTAATAAAACATAATTTAAAATATAATTGCAAGCTTCCATGGACAATTATCTGTTTAATCAAAGCAAGCACCAAAAGTCCAAATGGAAAACTAGAGGCCAGGACTGCCTCATCTCTGTTGTCTTTCCAGAAACCAGCAAAGCCCTTTCTCTTCAGGCAAGCTTTCCCTGAATGATGGACTACCATGTGTGTTTTATATGAATCTATGGGTTCACATAGACTTTGTGTTTATGACTACTTATAACTGTGTGGCTTTAATGTAATGTTGTCTATTAATGCTGTAAGATGTCCTTCAATTCCTTGTTCACAAATACTTGAACATGTCTTAATTGTACTGGACTGTGTATTATCCCTCATTACTGTAAGCCGCCTTGGGTCCTTTTCCAAGGAGAAAGGTGAGGTAAAAATACTGTAAAATAAATAAATAAAATATAAGACTGGTTCTTCTATGGAATGTCCCCAAGCTGATGCCCTCTTTCCCTCTTGATGTGGCTACAGATTTTCTCCCATCCACTGAACTGGCTACTGCTTGTAGCACTGGTGGCATGATTGAAAGAACTCTCTGCTTCCTACTTCAACACCCTGCTAAGAAGCATGTGAGCCACAACAAGGCCTAAGAAATATAAGAATTATAGATGCGAGTCACCCTTGTGAAAGAAACAAAGAGCCCCAGGTCAACTTGTGCATTATATGACTGAGTAGAAAGAGTACTCTTGACACCAGCGGTGATTGGGTCCTCCCATTTCATGCTTTGAATCTACTCCAGGATTTTAGTCTGCAGTTCCCAAGAGCTGTCCACAGTGCTGAACCCTAACCAAACACTGTCCTTTTAGCACCTTGACAACTCCCATAAAACACAGACTAAAATCTGGAGTGGATTTACTGTGCCTCCAAAATGGGATTCACCTGGTGCCAAGGAAGGAAAGATGGGCTGACGCTGCAAGAGCCAGGGAAGTAGGTAGGAGCAAGTCTTCAAGGTGCTTTGGGAGCTCTGGCTGATTTGTAGGTATAAAAGAGATATAGAATACTTTCTAGTTCTATTCTTAAAACATCTGTTGGTTTTCTTATTAACATAACTAACAAACCTTCTCTCTTAGATAGCCATGCTCTTTCTGAGACGATTCCTGGAGCTTTCCCTTCTCACCAGGGAACCCATGCCAATAATATAGATAGCCAAGAGGTGCTATCAGTGGTGGCAAACCTTTGGCACTCCAGATGTTTTGGACCACAACTCCCACAGTCCTTTGTCATTGGCAATACAGGCTTGGAATTCTGGGAGCTGAGTTCCAAAATTCTGGAGTTCTGAAGGTTTGCCAGCATTGTCTAGGCCAGTGATGGCGAACCTTTTAGAGACCGAGTGCCCAAACTGCTATTCAAAACCCACTAATTATTCACAAAGTGCCAATGCAGCATTTTAAACTGAATACAGGTGGCTGTGAAGGGGTGATGTCAGGTGCCCACATAAAGGGCCATAGGTTCGCCAACACTGGCCTAGGTGTTCAGAACCCATGATATGCAATTTCTTCTTTCCTTAAAAATAAAGTACAATCACATTTGACAGAAGTTCCTTGGAGTCTGCTAGCTGTGTTGATTGCCTCAAGGTTATATATGGACATATAAAAATGGCACACACACACACCACCCATGAGTGCCATGATGTTTTTTGCTTGTGGTTCTCTATATGGTGACTCCAATATGGTTTCCAAGGTATGTGAGGTATTTAAGGAAAGATTTTACCACCACCACTGGTTTTGCATCTGGCTCAGTCAGTCCCTCAGAAGATGATCCCACAACAAACATTATCATACAAAAATGTTGAAAATCATGGGATCCATTTTGTTTGTGGGACAGAGTCGTGTTTTACAGCCAAGGAAAACAGGCTACATTTGCATTCAGGGTGAAAGAGGCAGAAAATCATTGAGCAGACAGCCATCATGTCAAATAGATTATTGATAGTTAGGGATGGATGAAACTGTCATTTGCCCTTTCGATAATGCCTGTGTTTATTTTTTTTGAAGCATAAGTTCATTCTGTGCCATTCCATGTCAACTCATGAAGACTGAGTATGAGAATTATATATGAAATTTTATGCACTTTTTTGCAAGCACCTTTCCACAGTGTATATTCTTTTGTATGTCCTTCCCCATAGATGTATGCATTTTGGTGGGAGAACAACATTACAACATTAAGAGAAGTATGAAATGTATTATTAGTTTAGGAAGTGCAGATTGGATTGATCTACTGTATATTAAAATGCATGCCAAATAATTTTCCTTCTGATTTTCATGGTCATGTAGGCCTTGCTGATGGTGTGCAGACTTACTTTAAAAAAAAATCAGGATGTGATGTTTTTGTGAGCATGGGATAAGTAGCATAGTCCCATGCATTTTAAGTCAAAGATAAGTCCCATCAGCTCTTTGTATGGATGTTTAGTATTTGCTCTAAGACAATTTTGGAGACAAATGCAAAACCACACTATCTGAGAACTTCATGAGTATTACTCATGTGTCTCCCCCATTGCATTCTTTTTCACAGGAACTCGGTTTATACGAAAGGCTCAAAACATGCCCTGTAGTTGCTAAGCAGATTCGGAAGTTCCTTAAAAGGAAAAGACCTTGAGTTGCCAACTTACCATTAGAAATTTTTTCTGGCTTGATCTTGCACTTTCAATTACTACTTCTATGCAAAAATTAGGAAACAAAAGTTTTCACTGGAGAGAAACTTTATTACAGGCTGATCATCTGGAAGCTCCATATTGCTGCCAGATGGGTGGTATGTATGAATGAATGAATGAATGAATGAATGAATAAATAAATAAATAAATAAATAAATCTAACAGTTGCTAGATGTTGATGCTCAGAAAAGTTGCTTTGGGGGCTTTTTTTAGGCAACAGGTGCCAGAATCCCGAGTTAGCATTGCCAATGGCTCTAGCGGGCAGCCATTTTGAACTTTGGGGGAACAAACTCTATAATTCCCAACCTGTCTATTGCTTGGGGATCATAGGTGATGTGATCCAACTCATTCAGAAGGAATCAAGTTAGGAGAAGATGATGTAGGGACTGGAAAACTTGGTGTTGGAGCCCCCCCCCTCAAAAAGGTGCAGTCTTCTAAAGAAGTTACATTTCAGTCCTTCTCATATTTGAGTGAATAGACCAGGTAGACAAACAGTTGCCATCACTGGACTGCAGGGCTGTGCTTCCCAGTCTTGAGTGTGGGTTTGTAACCTAACATAATAAATACCTGTAGTCTAATGTATACTTCCTCAGAACTCCTGATTTACTAGTTTTGCATTCCATATTTCACTATAATGTACTTTTCATTAAGAAAAAAACTAGTTGATGTTCAGTGCAGAGCAAACATTATAAAGCAAAGCAAAGCAATCTAAGTCAAGTAATCAAATTAAAAAGTGTGCCAATAAGGGTAGATACAATTACTAGCACAATCTGGTATAACAGAGACATGGCTGGGAAGATTTTATAACTATTGTCATAGGATGCTTTCCTTTCATAATGCTCAAAGGACTCAACCTAATATGAACTAACTTTGATTTCCAGTTCACCATTATGCTCAGCCACCAGTTAATCAAAGTAATTACCTCTGCTACTTTATTCAGTCATTCCTTTGTTGATATAACAGGATATTTTCCCTCCCATAAATCATGTTTGATTGGGATTTAATGTGAGTGAGGCAGGTGCAATTCAGATAGGAGCCAAAGTCTTTACATAGTTAAGTATGTGCATTAAGGGTTCCTAGCAATACAGGGGCCAGTGTGTGAGTTGCAAGAAGATCATCCACAGTATGACTCGTTGCCTTCTAGTCCTCATTGACTTTGGTTGTTGGATGGGTGCAGTGGTTCCCAACCCTGGGACCCCAGAAGTTCATGGACAACAATTCCGAGAAATCCTAGCCAATACAGCTAAAAAGCTTCTAGAGGTTTAGTCCAAGAACATCTGGAAATTCAAGGTTGGGAGATACTGGATAGAAGATTCATCATCTCTTATCACCGGCTATGCTGACTAGGACTCATAGTAGTTGCAATGTGGTGGGTTGAAAGTAACTGCCACTTAATAACAGACTTGTTCTTCTTGTTGCATATATTGGGTAATTTTTTTCCATACACTTGTTGCATATGATAACGCCAACAACTTTCTGTTTCAACCATCCATCTTAACATTTAAGTAAATAAAGGTGCAAAGACCAGCTGTTGGCCATTCTCTTTCCCTGCTTGTTTTTGGTGCTGAGCCTCACCATGACTGATCATAGAAATCTCCTTGTACAAGGCTGCCTCTTCTTTTGAGTGTGTACAGCTTTGCCCCATCCCCTTCTTTACCCATCCTGGTAACAAAAGAACATATTTTATCTTGCTTGGCTGAAACTATTCAAAAGACTCGTATTAAGTGCTGAATTGGTAAATACCACTCATATAAATTCTACTTACAGTAATCTTTTCAGGAAATAAATGTCCATTTTACTAAGGACATTTTATTCCCAATGATTCGATGAAATTTAGGGCTGAATTCTTGGAAATGTACTAGACTTGAATTTTCAAATTCAGTACTGTACAGTACTTCCTCGAGATAAAATGCATTCAGACAAAAATAATGGAGAAGATAATGAAGTAACTCTTAATAGATGCTCTCCTTCCGTCAGTGATTTGGAACATACACTGTATCTAAGGAGAAGCATCTCCTGGCAGGCTGAATACACTGTAGCAATATATGATTTCTTCCTTGGTACTTGTTTTTTGGTCTAGATCAGCTGTTCTCAACCTGTGGGTCCCCAGATGTTCCTGGACTGCAACTCCCAAAACTCTTCATCACTAGCTGAGCTGGCCAAGATTTCTGGGAGTTGCAGTACAGGACCCACAGGTTGAGAAACACTGGTCTAGATTGAAACTAGTCAGTGACACAGAGTTTGAGACAGTGGTAGTGTTGATGGAGGACACACCAAACCCAAGCACCATTACAGAATTAGAAGCTTCCTGCTCAACCACCCACCACTTCCTTGGCACGCACCCTGTCTTTTGCTGTCCAGGGAAGCTGATGACAGGTGCAAATCTCATTAACCAAGATGGCACAGGGCTATCTGAGTTGGCATTAAAACCCCTGAAGCTCTGCAGAAACCTAACACCTCCCATCCTAGGGAGTGTCCTCATAGGGCAGGCATGTCCAAACTTCATCCCTCCAGATGTTTTGGACCACAACTCCCACAGTCCTTTGTCATTGGCAATCTAAGCTTAGAATTCTGGGAGTTGTGGTCAAAAACATCAGGAGGACCAAAGTTTGGACATGCCTCTCATAGGGGCTTAACATTTTACTGGACTACTGACTGTGAGCTTAGATTGAGTGGATTTAGCTAAGCTCCTCCCTTTTCCACCCCACCCCTTTTTTTGGCTCTCCTATTGGTTGATCTTACTTGACACAGCAGTTGTGCTGGCAGATCCAGGTATGCCAGCAAATCTGATATCAGCTGGACCAAGAGGATAACACCCTTTTGGCCAAGATACCCCTGAGTTTGGGTTGCCCAGGAGCAGGACAATATAAACTCAAAAAGGACCACTTGTCTATATTTCTTCTGCTCCCCCTGTTTGTGTTCTGATAAAACTGGAGTGATTTGACTTTGCTTTGGAGGTTATAATTTCCTAGATCTATGTACTGCTTTTACTCTGATTCTGGGCTCCCAAGGGCAAGCTGGTTTTGTTTCTCAGCCTGTCCAGACAGACCTTGTCTTGGGGGCCCACTGACCTGGGGTACAAGACATCCAGTCACAGGATGACTGGTTTTTATTCATCCAAAATCTCAAGTCTTTTCTTTTTTAAAGTACCATATATACTCGAGTATAAGACGACCCGAGTATGTCGAGGACCCTAATTTAACCCCTCAAAACTGGGGAAACGTATTGAGTATAAGTCTAGGGTGGGAAATGCAGCAGGGCCTGGCAGCTCCTTCTTTGTGAGCTGGGGGAGCGGTGTGTGATGTTTAAAATGACTTTTAGCCACTGATGTAAGTGCTTGGGTCAGTGGCTAAAAGTCATTTTTAAACATCGTGCACCGCTCCCCTGTGATGCAGAGGGGGAGCATGAGAAGCGGCACACAATGTTTAAAATGACTTTTAGCCACCAACCCAAACACTTGCCTCAGTGGCTAAAAGTACTGACCCGCATATAAGTCAAGGGCCCCTTTTTCAGCCCCAAAATTAGGGCTGAAAAACTAGGCTTATATTCGAGTATATACAGTAAATACTATTCCAAAGTATGTTAGATCTCTTGCACACTATTTGGCTGCAGATTTTACCAGTGGTGAAAAACAGGAGACATTAAGCAGATTTCCACGTGTACAGGTCACAGAATGAGCGTGTTCAAGATCCTGCTGATGTTGGGGGCAAATGGTGAAGATAAATTGTAGATAAATTGCTTTGTGCCGGACACTTTCTCACCCATTGATTGCTCTCTTGAAATAGAAACTTTGTTAATTGCATCTAAATGCCAAGTCACTGATGCCTAGCAAGAAACTCCATTGGCCTGGAAATATTTCTTTTCATTATCATGAAAATGAGCACCCTATGCTGATGGGGGTAAAAAAACCAAAACCCAGCATTACTGTGTTCTAATGATCTATTTCATCTCAGTTCATTTTTCTCTCTCAACATTTTGCAGCTAGGCGGTACCTTGATGCTCTCTCCTGACCTCACTGCACCTCCCTCACAATTTCAATTGATATCACAAACCCATAGCCAGTGGTGCACTGAATCTGGTTTTGATGCCCTCTGCTGACAAGAACAAACTGACCTTTAATTCTACAGTCCTTATTATTTCAATTTTTGGACTGGAGCAGTTCATGAAACTCTTTTCCAAATTTGCTCATCTTTGTGATTTCCATAAACGTATGTGTAAAATTGCCTGTTACTTCTGTTAATTAGCGTCAGCATAACGCTAGCCTGTAGGGTAGAGTATCAGGAAGATGTCCTTGCTTGATGAGAGTTATTATTTGGTCTCTCACTGCACACAGCCTCTCATTCTGTTGATCCAGGGTGCTGCTGTTATCTACACCCTAATTCCTTTTAGAACAGAGGACCAGCCTTACCATTAGGCAGAGTAAGGCAACTGGCTCAAGTAGCCGATCCTGGCGGCAACAGTGGCAGCCGTCCAACATTTCTCTTAGGTGTCCTGGCATTCCACTCCACTGGAAGACATTACTATGCATGCATGGTCACATGGCCTCCCATAATTTGATCTCTTGCCTACAAGGGAGTGAAGGACATGGTGCCTTTGCCACAACTGAATTAAAATGCCACCTGCTCATTAAGGTTGCTTCCAGTTATCTGGTTGTTGAGTCATGGCAACTGGACTTAGTTACTTGTGAGAGCAAAACGTTGCGATACTCTTCCAGTGGCCTGTCCACCTAATGTGACTATTGAGACCGGGGGGATGTGAAATCAAGGTGAACTATAAATTAGAGGACTCACCACTAACTTTCATCAAACTGATGAAGCTGCTTGGATGAGTAGTGAAACGTTTAGATCTCACAAGAAAAGAAGTCCAGTTGCCATGACTCAACTTCCAAATAACCTCACCTGGATGACAGAATCTTCGCTTGCTCATAGCTTTCAGTTGTTTTCAAGACTTGGAAGGCACCTTCTCAGTGTAATTTTTATTTTATTTTTGCTTTTGCTTTTGTCTCAGGCTGGAGAACATTTTCCTGCTGACCATGCTAGATCAGCACTGTTCTCTTTGCAAAGATTTGTATGTCTGGCACAGAGAATTTTTGAATATATTTCTTTTATTTAGAAAGAACGGAATAGAACCAGACAAGATGCAATGTTCACATTTGATGTTGTTTCTTGGGAATACAGCCTACATGCTGCTCTACTCATGCATAATTAGTCAAACATGACAAGGAGTGGCCTAGATTGGGGATATGCATAAAAGATGGGAAATTGCTTTACACTGATCAGATCATTGCACCCGCTAAAATCTTACTGCCTATACTATCCTCCTGAAAGCTTCCACTGCTCTCCTCTCTCCTGATGTTTTGAGGGCTAGCGAGCCCTAAATAGCAGCAGTCACTAGGGCAGCGGTTCCCAAACTTGAGTCACCAGATGATCTTGACCCACAAGTCCCAGAAATTCTTGCAGGCACAGCTAGTGGTGAAGGATTCTGGGCATTATAGCCCAAGAACATCTGGAGACAAAAGGTTGAGTACCATTACTCTAGGGCAGTGGTGGCAAACCTTTGTCGCTCCAGATGTTTTGGGCCACAACTCCCAGAATTCCGAGCCTAGATTGCCAGTGACAAAGGACTGGGATTTGTTGTCTAAAACATCTGGAGTGCCAAAGGTTTGCCACCAGTGCTCTAGGATTTCAACAGCGAGTTGTTTTCCGGCTGTGCCTGAAGGTACTAAGACCTGGGGGTGGGGGGCGAGAATTAAAAGTTCTCAAATCCTCCCCTCAGTCAATATGCTTGGATGGCCATAATGGTTGGTGGGGTAATTTAGGGTGATGTAGTACAGAAAGTAACTTTTCCAAACTCTACATGATGTGCTCCTACCGCAACCAGATAAGCATTCTAGACAGTGTCAACTTTTTCTGGTGATAATTGGGATTGAATCCAGAGTATGGAAAAGTTATGGGCTTGGCATTCTCAGTGCTTACAGCTCCCCAGGCAGTACATCATAAAATCATAGAATCATGAAGTTGGAAGGGGCCTACAAGGCCACTGAGTCCAACCCCTTGCTGAAGGCAGGAATCATAGCATATCTGTCAGGTAGTTGTCTAAATTTCTCTTGAATGCCTCCCATGCTGCAGCCCTCATCACTTCTTGAGTCAATCGATTCCATTGCCATACTGCTCGAACAGCTAGGAAGTTTTTCCTGGTATTCAACCAAAATCTGGCTCCCTGTAACATGAACTCATTGTTGCGTCTTCCGCATTCTGGTTTGATCAAGAAGAGCTCCTGTCCCTCCTTTGCTTTTCAAGTATTTCAGAACACGAGAACATAAGAACATAAGAAGAGCCATGCTGGATCAGGCCAAAGGCCTGTCTAGTCTAGATTCCTGTATCTCACAGTGGCCCCATTCAATAAGTCTGGGAACGCATGAGACTAGATATCTGTCTCCTGATACCAGTCCCCTGCATCTTATCCTTGAAGTACCCTGGTTTTAAGTCTGGAGATTACACATCTCCATCATAGTTTGTAACCTGTGATGGACTTTTCCTCCAGGAATCTGTCCAATCCCCTTTTGAAGACAACCAGGCCAGATTCTATCACCAATCCTGTGGCAGGGAGTTCCACAGACTAACAACATACTGGGTAAAAAAAAAAATTGTTTCCTTTGTCTGTTCTCACTCTCTCAACCCTCAATGTGAGTGGATGTCCCCTAGTTCTGGTATTTTGTGAGAGGGAGAAGAGCGTCCCTCTATCCAATTCACTCATGCCCTGCATTATTTTGTATGTCTCAATTATATATCCTCCACCAGGGGATATGAAAAGTGTCATCATATGTTCCCTCAGTGTGTTGTAACTCTAAAGGCAAGCTGAGGAATTTGGGGAGTTATAGTTAAAAAAAAACTAACTTTTTCAAGTGCTGAGTGAACCTGATATTATTTGTACACAATGTGGGTATCCTTTTGACCACACAGCTGAAGCCGGCCCCATTGCTGGTGTACCTCAAGAACAATTTTTGATTGAGAAGCTGGCTGTCAGTTTCACAAGTAAAGACACCCCCATAAGTAAAAAAAATAAATAAATAAGTGGATCAAAAGATACATCCAGCCTTGTCACTGGGGCAAGATAAGGAACATGATTTATTTTTATTTATTTTGCATCATTTGTAAGCTGCCTCTCTGCCAGTGAAGGAACTTAGGGTGGCTCACAAGTAATACTAAAAACACAATACCGATTAAAAAGCAATTAAACTGCAATCATAATTTTAAAACCATCAAGTAATTAAAATCGTTTAAAAATATGAGCTTTTTGGAAAAGCAAAAAAGCGGGAATCCAGGGAGTCAGTCATAGTTATTAGAAGCCTATCTCAAGAGGTGATCCTTCCACCATCAGCAGAAGAATATAATGAAGGGAGATAATATAACCTCCAAAGGGAGAGCATCCCAATACCTTGGAGGAGCCATAGAGCCATGCATGCAATGGAAATGGGACTGAGAGAAGGATCTCCTCTGAAGATCTAAAGGACAAGGAAGGCTCATCTTCATTGTGTCAGTCCTCTTGAAATCCCCTCCAGCAGATGGAAGGACATTCAGGAGCCTTGTTCAAGGAACCCCTGGGGATCATGTGCAAGAAAGCAGGCCAACGTGGAGCTACAAAGGTTTTTTTCCCCATTTCATGCACAAAAGTCAGTGGGAAAGGCAGATCAATCTTCTTCAGTGCTTGCAGTGGGGGTTGCTGCCATCAGATGTTTCCACCTTTGGCAATTTGCTTATCTTGCCTAATGAAAAGGCTGGCCCTGTCAAATAACCAGTTTCAAACAGGCCAAATACTGGTTGAAATACATGGGAAAGCATAGGGACCAGAACTAAAACAAATTTGGTACAAACTCCATATGGAGCAGGGAGTCCAGCATTACAGGAAGCTAGAATGTCTGGGATCAAGGGTCTAGCTATATATTTCCTCCTTCTTAAAGAGAAAAGCAGGGTAAAGTGATTTAAATAAATATGATGACAAATGAGCCATGCAAATCCCCTGCTTGTAATTCTGTGTTTAATGAGATTTTCAGCCTCTGTTATCAGTTGAATAAGGATTACAGTGCTAATAAGACAATGGAAGACATTTATAAAATGCTGGTAAGATCTCAACAGCTGTACCATGATGTGTACTGTAGGATCATTCCAAGAGATAACATCTGTCTGGTGCACATTTGCTCAATATCCTTTTCCCACACACTGGGCTCTTTTAATAAGTTTGAAAAATGCTTGTCACCAACAGATATGATTTTGTTAAAAGGGATTCGTTAAAGTTTGCTGCCTTTATTGTTTTTTGTTGTTTAGAAAAAACCATAGAGTCAGTTGCATAAATTACAAAGCAGCGATGCTGTTGATTCAATGATCTTTGTAAACAAACACATTCTGCAAACAAAGGAGATTATTAACAAAGTACCTTGTTAATTAGTATACTTATGAAAAGACAAAAACCTGCTTGGAAGACCTATAGGGGAAAAGACAACCAGTGCTGTTCATTATGGAGCAATATTTGGAAATCGTCTTTGGTGCGACACCATCACAGTTTCACCCACTTAAGAAAGAGAATGTTTTGATTTTCTACATATCAGTTACTGGAGTGGATACATTATTTGTAAGGCGATCAGGGATTTTTATGTGTGTGTGCTGTAGGGTTTTTTATTTTATTTTTTTAATGTGTGTGAGAGTGTTTGGAGATTTGTGTGTGTGCATGTTGAATCTGGTCTCTGGGTGTCTGAATTTCGTTGTATGTGTATACTGTGTATATACACACAATGACAATAAATTATTATTATTAAATCTATTCTGGCATCCAGAACTTTGTTGGAGAATTTGATACCTAGTACAATATGTGGCATCCTTAGGTGTTTCCATTTCTTTATGGTTGCAGACATTCTTCAGAATGGACAAGAATTCTCCAGAAACTTTTCAGAAACTGGGTTGGATCTTGCAGATGCACAAAGAGCGCAAGTTTATTTAGAAATGTCTGAGCCAGCTATCGGATTCGGATACACACTGCCCTAACCTTCTGCACCTTCCTGTTGTTATTTTCACCAGCACTTGTCTAGTGACAGGGAGCCATCTGGGCATGACCTGTGTTGTTATTGTTGTCATCTGTACGCCTTCATTGATATGCCCCATGTTTGATGAAGTGGAGAAGGACACTCGCTGCTTCGAAGAGCTTACAGTCTAAAATCCAACACAGCAGGGCTAACAATGTAAGGGGGATTTGGAGACAGGATTACAGGAGCAGAATGTGAATTTACTTCATTTGTATGTGAAGAAGCTTAGCTATACAGCTGTATTTATTTCAAGAGTTTTCAGGAGATGTACTGTATATTTGTTCATACAAATATACCGGTATAATGGTCTGTGCATTTCTTATCATTGTTTGCATTGTATTATTTGTGTGTCATTTGTTTGTGGCCTCTATATTTCCCATTTTTCCTGACATAAATACCAGGTTTATTGAAAACTGATGTATTTACAGGAATTACATTTTGAAGTAAGATGTCAATAAATGGTTCACTTATTTATTTTTGCTAAGTTAATTCAAGGAATTTTGACTTACCTTTGGCAAACATAACCTGTCAAAAATCCATTTTAAAAAATTTAAAGAGCAATTTAAATCACATTGATTTAAATGGAATCCATTTTGGTTCGAACCATTTGTAAAATTCTGTCTTTTGAGACAGAGTCACTGCAGATGGTGACCGCAGCAATAAAATTAGAAGACACCTGCTTCTTTGGAAGAAAGGAATGGCAAACCTAAGTGAAGCTCCAATACTTTGACCACCTCATGAGGAGAGAGGAGTCCTTGGAAAAGTCCCTGATGTTGAAGACTGAAGGCAAAGGGAAGAGGATGGCAGAGAATGAGATGTTTGGAGGGTATCATTTATACAACAAAATGGATTTGACCAAGCTCCAGGAGGGAGTGGAAGACTGGAGGGCCTGGCATGCTCTGGTCCATTGGGTCACAAAGAGTCGAACACGACTGAACGACTGAGCAACAGCAACTGTATCCTAAAAATGCTATATGGATTTTGGTATGTCAAGATTGTACTCTTCCTATAGTGAACAGATCTTTGGGAAGATCAGAGAGGACTTTTTGAATGAAAGGAGTCCAGCAGACTCCAGCAGCTCTTCAGGAAAAAACAGTTCATTGACTATTTACATTACTGCTCTTTTGGAATGCACAAATACAAGATGAGGAATGTTTTACTGGGTGAGCTCTTCTGTCATGTCAGATAATATTATGAATCTGGTGGTTGTTATTCCTAATGCTATATACAGATTGGAAATTGAAGCTGAAAAGAAGTGCTTTGAACTTACTCTTAGGGAGCGGCCATGAATGAGTCTATAGCTTCAGTTGATTTATTTGAGCCTATTCTACTGTGTATCATTTAATCAGAGATGACAAATGTTTTGCTCTTGGACTATGGTTCCCAAAATACCATGGCCATCGTGGTGACTGGCCATGCTATGTATGGAATTTGGAAGTGCTAATCCAAAAGTACATGCTTCCTATCTCCGCATTTGAACCTCCGTTCCATTGCTGTGGGAGGACACCAGCACCCTTTGTGTGATTCTGGTAGCCACAGGATTAGCCGTAGACAAGTTCATGAAGGAAAAGGATTTCAGTGTCCAGCAATAACATGAAATCTCCAGGTTGGGAGTCAATGCCAGTTCCTGGAGAACAAGAGTGGGAGTAAGCTATAGTGTTCATGCTCTCACATTCCGCTCATGGAGCCCCTGGGAAGTGGGGGTCTGGATTACATGCAGAATAAGCCTTTGGGCTGATCCAAGAGTGTTTATATAAAGTGCAAGACCCATAGCCCTAAATAATCATAAATCTCTAGCCCCACTTTCAAAATTATGTGAAAGGATACTTCTCCCTGATATTATGTGCTTCGTGCTTTTTCTTTATTTCTGCCACAACTTGGTTAGGGGTGTCCATGACAGAAATCAAGTGCCTTCCTTTTGGATATATGCCCTGGTTATAGCAAGAGAGGAATGAAAGGAAATGCCAGTGTATTTTGCAAACTTAACTATCAGAGTATTTGTTTCCTGTATGTTCAAAACCCATAAATTCAGAGGCTCCCGGAATGGTATGTATGGTGGGGGAAGGAAGCAGAAGAATGAGATTCCTCCATAAATCTCACCTTTCCCAAGGGCTCAATGTACTTTGATTTCTATTCTAGAAAGATTAATTCTGCTCAAGTGGATTCAAGTTAAACACTTTCTGCTTATTTTTCCAGGATGTCTTGGCTTCTGGGATAACCTTACATGTTGGCACCCTGCAGAAATTGGGGATACTGTGACAGTCCCTTGTCCGAAAATCTTTAGCTATTATTTCAGCAAACCAGGTATTGCAGTTTTGAAATATTAATACAACTATGTGGGTTTTTAATAAAAACAGCCGGAAGTCAAAATTTTATTTTGCAATTGATGACCTGCCATATATGGAAAGGGACATTAATGTAAAGTTTTCAGGTATTATTGTAATACCTGAAACCTGCAGATGGGCCAGTTGCATATTTGTTCTTCTGCAAGAGTGTAATCTAGACAGTAATCCTGAACATGTACAATGATTGTGACATTTTCTGTAAGAATGTTTTTCTGTGCAGACTATACATAGACTGGTAGCCTTGTATAGAGAACCATGTGCAACTTGCTTTGGCTACCTGTTCAGGTGTATCGAAACAGAAGACGAGAGTTTGATTCACCACCTGGTACACCACACAATAGATGGTTGGTGAACAGCGTGTGACTAGAATCATAGAGTTGGAGAGACCTCAAGGGCCATCCAGTCCAACCCCCTGCCAAGCAGGAACCCCATCACAATATTTCTGACAGATGGCCATCCAGCCTCTGCTCAAAAACCTCCAAAGAAGGAGACACCACCACCCTCCGTGGCAGCATATGCCACTGCCAAACTACTCTAACTGGCAGGAAGTTCCTCCTAATGTTCAAATGGAATCTCTTTTCCTGTAGTTTGAAACCATTGCCCCACCTTCCTAGTCTCTGAAGCCATGGAAAATAAACCTGTTCCCTCTTCAATATGACATCCTTTCAAATATTTAAACATAGATATCATATCCCCTCTCAGCCTTCTTTTTGAATGGCTAAACATTCTTAGTTCCCTAAGCCGTTCTTCATAAGACATTTCTCCCAGACCTTCAACCATCCTGGTCACCCTCCTCTGTACCTGCTCGAGGTTGTCAACATTCTTTTTAAATTGAGGTGCACAGAACTGGACACAGTACTCCTGGTCTGACTAGTGGTTACAAGTTATGTAAGCCTACCTTTGTTTGGATAGTGGGTCAGATTTGGCAATACCTATTCATGCCATATGCAAGGCATGTAAGACAGAATGTGCCTGTAGACCACACTGCGACGCTCCAGCCCTCTTTCCCCACCCGTCTGATTCCAGCGCCAATTTATGCAGAGGCATAACTTTTGATTAAGATGTGAGTACATGAAATCCCAGAAGACCAGCTGAAATCTTGGCATCTACTGTGACTTTTTCAGAAAGGTACTACTCATCGAAAGGTGAGGCTGTTGAGAATCTGATTTCTCCCTCACTGATTTTTCTGACTAAGGTATATATTGGATTGCAAAGTTTTTTTAAAAAAAAATTCCACAAATGTTTGTACATGCCCACACACTAATCATATGTATTTTAGCCCATTAACTAAAGCATGCTTGTGGACATGTTTCTGATTTTTGCATTTGATTATTTTTGCATTTGATGTGTCCTTTTTCAAACCTATGTATCTACAGAAGGTATCTACTGCTCAAATCAGATTGCAAGCTTGTAAATGTACTGATTTCCAATTATGTTTGGGTCTTCAGTTAGTCCCATGGACTGCAAATCTGAGAATCCAAGAAATTTCTTCCACATCTCTAGCACTTGGGGACTGCATTCAAACAGAGCATAGATCTTATTCAAATGTTACACCTTCCGATCTGGTGTGCCCATAACTGCTGGATTGCTCAGTAATTTAGGTATCCGGTTTGGATATCTGGTTCCTCACTGTGCCTCCTTAACAGGGGTTGCGCTCAGTGATCCATGGGGTCCCTTCCAGCCGTGTTGTTCTGAAATGATGATAATGATGATTAGTAGTAGTTAACAGGCTTAAGAAATTCCATGCCTAAGATGGATCCAAAGACAGGGCACTGTCTGGCCCAACCTATTGATCATACAAGAGTTTCTTCTTTGAAGCCCATGGAATTGAATTTGCATCCAAACATGATTTTTGTTTTTATTCTGAAGAATGAAGGCTCCAAGCCTAGTAAAGATAAGTCATCTTGTTTAGCAGATGCCTATTTTGATATTAGCTCACATTAATTTCCTTATGTGTTCTCCAAGGGTGATAAAGAAGCCCTCTGATTTCTCATTTATTCTCTAATTAATCTTCTGTCCTGCTGGTCATCCCTTGATTGGAGAAGACTTTTAGAAATGCATTGCAAATGGAATTGGAATTTGTGGTGTGCCAGAAGTATGCTGATTCCTCTAGGTAGTTACAGTAATCATCACTACCAGCCTTCATGGTTTGAATAGTCCTGCCAAGAATCATTCAGCATCACCTTAACTAACACTGTAGCATAATGAGGATATTTTATGAAGACAATTTCATTCAAATTACACTCCTATCAAACACACTTATAGTCCCAATTACTTTTCCAAAGTACTTGAAGATAATAACACACTTTTCAACTGATTTTAAATGATATTATGCAGGTCTTCCTGGACAGTTGCAGATGAACTGTCATAGTTACTTCAATACGTGTCTAGTCTTTTTTAGAAGTTATGACACTTATCTGAAGTTAGAATAACTTTGAGGACAATAGTGGATAGATGTAGAACCATAGACTCATAGAAAAATTAAGTTGGAAGGGCATCAAGTCCAACCCCCTGTTCCATGCATGAATCCAAATAAGCAACTGATCAGACAGATGGTTGACCAGTTATCTCTTGAATACCTCCATCCCACCCTTGAGCTAATTGGTTCCATTGTTACACTGCTCTAACAATTAAGAAATTGTTCCCGATATTCAGCCTAAGCCTGGCTGCCTGTAGCTTGCATCCATTATTATGTGTCCTGCACTCTGAGATGTGCAAGAACAGATCCTACCTACCCCTACTTTGTAGGACTACCTTTCTGCTGCAGCCTTCTCCAAATGAAGAATCATCCAGATGTACAGAACTTGCAATCCAACCATTTGCAACCATTAGTCCTTTAGTGGTCTAGGGATGTTGGAAGCTGATGGAGTCCACTCCCTGGAATATGACTTGTGGTGACTGATTTTTTTAAAGGCTTTGATGAGGAAAATCTGTGGTTCTTTTCTTTCTTCTTCCTTTCTCCCCAGGAAATATTAGCAGAAATTGCACCGGTAATGGCTGGTCAGAGACATTTCCACATGTCTACGTAGCTTGTGGATACAAAGAAATTGAAGATAGCTCGGTAAGAAAGCCAAAATGATTGTTCAGAATAATAATAATAATAATAAACTTCTGGAGTCATGCTGAAGCAGTGGTCACCTCAGATGGTAGAGCGTTGAAGGTGGTAAACACAGTTACTGTGTCAGAGGCACCCCCTCTGCTTGGAAGGTCGGCCACTGTGGTCAGTTTCCCAAACTGCCCCATTGCCTGAAACTGAGGCATGCAACACCCTCTATTGCAGTGGTTCTCAACCTTCCTAATGCCACAACCCTTTAATACAGTTCCTCATGTTGTGGTGACCCCTTGCCCTGCTTGGAAGAGGCCACAAGCCCCCTTTGGCAGGCCACTGGCGCAGGTGCCATAGAGAACTTCCCTCGACGGGCACCCTCAGCCAATCGCAGCCTCCGGTGCCATTGACTGACATCCCCTCCAACCTATGAAGCTGTAACTCACTCTTTCCCCCCTTTCCTCCACATCGTCCTCCAGAGAGACCCAAGCTGTTTGTGCCTTTTTCTTCACTGGTTCATGGCGACCCCTCTGAAATGGTCGTTCGACCCCCAAAGGGGTCCCAACCCCCAGGCTGGGAACTACTGCTCTATTGGTACTGGCAGCAACTCTGTAAACCAGTTGAAACTAGCTTGTTCTTTCCTGCTCTTGCAGTGAAAGCAGATGGGTTGGATGCCCAGAGAAATCACCAATGCCAGTTTTTCAGGCAGTGGTCACCCTCAGGACATGAGAAAGCTCTGGGTGTCCATATTGTCTATCAGCCTTGCTCTTAAAGGACCTCACAATGGCTGACAGGAAGTGGTGGGGGAGCCAGCTTCCAACTTAAGGCAGTTGGCATGGCATGCTACCTACTATTTATGTCTCAATTAACAGATCATGGAGGAGGTTGTGGAGATGATGCTACATCTATTATGGAGGCAGCTGACCTTCTTTTCCGTGGCCGAGTAACATAGCAGCAACTTTGCTCTCCCCCTGAGCAGTGTTTCCCACCTGAAAGAGCAGGAGAACTTGGGTTCCCCCTGCATTTTGAATGCTCACATATACAAAACAGACCTAGTATACAGTATGCAATAGTTTTATGAAGCTGGCCGTTTATTGCCTGCATTACCTGCCTGAGGAATTCTGGGACCTGCAGTCCAAAAGCACAAACCTGCATACCTCTGGTTGTTGTTATTTTAATATCCTGTTGTTGTTGTTCAGTCGTTCAGTCGTGTCCGACTCTTCGTGACCCCATGGACCAGAGCTCGCCAGGCCTTCCTATCTTCCACTGCCTCCCGGAGTTTGGTCAAATCCATATTGGTTGCATCGATGACACTGTCCAACCATCTCATTCTCTGCCATCCTCTTTTTCTTTTGCCTTCGATCTTTCCCAACATCAGAGACTTTTCCAAGGAGTCCTCCCTCCTCACGAGGTGGCCAAAGTATTGGAGCCTCAGCTTCAAAACCTGTCCTTCCAGTGAATATTCGGGGTTGATTTCTTTCAGGATGGATAGGTTTGATCTCCTTGCAGTCCAGGGGACTCTCAAGACTCTCCTCCAGCACCACAGCTCAAAAGCATTAATTCTCCAGCTTTAATGTCCTAGAACATTGCAAAATTGCTTTCTCTCTTTCTATTCCTATCCCGACCATCCATTCCCTCCTTCTGTGAAATGTGTAGAATAATGATAAGACGGCTTCACATTCCCAGCTTGGAGGTTTCTGACCTAGCCATATGTCACGTTTCTGTAGAATTTATCTTTAGAAAGTGACCTTTGGGCTGAAACTTCAGCTATGTTTCCTCTTATGAGTTTTGGCTATAATTAGTTTAGTTCTGGTCTTTCTCAAGTTGATCTGTAGAGCCATGTATGCACAGCTTGCATATGTGGTTCGTAGCTGCAGGCCCTTTTTTCAGTTATAAAGAAGGGCTACCTTCTAATTACACACACACACACACAGAGAGAGAGAGCGAGAGCCTGTTTTCTTCTTTTAAATCTCATGTGGTTTTCATTAATTAAGGGATTTTAGAAAGCTAAACAATATAAAGTTCTCAAGGAAGCAGAATGGAAACATTTAGGGTGTTCCAGCTGGAAGGCAGATTATCTCTATATATATATTCTTCTGAGATATTAAAGTTATCAGAATAGTTTTTGCTCCATGGGAGCTTTTTCCCCCCTCATGTGAGTGATGCACATCAGATTATATTATTGTTTGCAGAGGTGGTGCTTTAGTTACTTGTAATTCGGTTCACCAGAGGTTTTTCATGAATAAGGAGGACTCAGGCCTCAAGTCAAGATGAGCATTTACATTAAAAAATGAACACATATATTTCTCCTGTGACGGAGAATTTGTGTTTTGGGGCTGGTGGTTTGGGGGCTTTTTGTTTTTGTTTTGCTTTTTGCTGTCATTTTGTTTCTATTTGTTTTGGGCTTCAATGCAAACGTGTGCATTTGTGACCTTCTTCTGCACATATTGAGCATCCGGGAATTGGGCAGCTCTGAAATTTGGTATTGCAGATATATTGAGGGAGAAGAGCTTATCTGAGGCTGCTTTTACACGACCCCTGAAATCCGCTGGCATCTTAAATGCAGATCCCCCAATGTGGTTTTTGTTCTGCTTCCCGTTTTCCCACCTCCCGCACTCTATTGCTTCTGTCTGCAGTGAGGGGAGAGAGAAAAAATGCAGGTTCACCTCTGCCTGTTCTCGGCACCAGCTAATTGTTCCAGCCCATTAGGATTCCTGTCTGTTAAAAAGAGAGGGGAACCCAACAAAAACAAACAAAAAGTGGAGGAGAGCCAGGCATGCAATGCTTTAAAACAGCAACAAGGAACAGCGACAAGGATTTTACCTCCTCCAGACCAGGTACTTGTAAAATGCGCTGGGGCGCGCTTAAGTGGGCGTGGCTGTACTTTATTTTTTTTAAGGTCCACTGTTGGTGGGAAAACAATTTTATGCTCTGCATCTGCAAACATTTTGCAGCGGATTTTAGGGGTCATGTAAAAGCAGCCTGAGTATCTTTGCCAGATGTCCCATCGAGCCAGGCTGGCCAGCCAGAGGTAACTTGTTCAGCAATGCCTGGAGTGTTGTGGAGACATTGCCAAAATGTTGCCCTGGGCGTAACAGCCACTGAATGCCTGAGACAAACATGTGCACTGACATGGGTGTGTGTCCCAGAACATGTTTCAGAGTGTTGGAAAAGGGAGAACATTGTTTTCTTTGGGCTTTGAGGTGATGGAAGTTCTCATTCTGGTGGACATCAGTGGCTGCCTTCTGACTCTGGGCCGATGTGATGTAGTAATTTAGTAGTTGAAGTTCTGAGCAAGGGTTTTGGGAAATCCAGAGAATTCCCCATGGTGCCTTGAAACTCATTGGGTGGTCTTGGGTTGGCCACTCTGATACAACCACATGGAGTGGTTGCATGGATGAGGTAGAGCAGAAAAGAGCTAGGCAAGCATTGTTTTGAGCTCATTGGGGGATGTGAAAAATAAATGCAACAAACAAAAACAAGAGCTTCAAGCTCCCAACTCTGAGGCTCAGTTCTAGGTAGCCAAGAGTGACCACGTGTCCATATGATGCCTCTTCTAAGAGTGGAAGTCCAAGAGATCATTGTTCCACCAGTAGCATGGACACCTGGTTGCAACACAGAGTATATCTGTGAGTCTAGGTGCAGGTGGCAAACATCATCACGCATGGCGGCAAAATAGCTACCATTCTGCTGCTGTAAACCAGGTTCTGCAGGCTACACATTGCACCCCCCTCCAGCAAAGCTGGGTACTCATTATACCAACCTCAAAAGGATGGAAGGCTGAGTCAACCATGAGCCAGGATTGAACCCCAGGTTGTGAGCACAGTTTTACCTGCAGTACAGGCATTTAACCACTGAGCCACGATGCTCCATCTGGTTGGTTTTTCTCAGTATACAGTTATGCCCTTCTTAAATGACTAGGAAGATTCATAGCTGTAGTTCTGCTTGTGAGGTGTCAGTGACTGTCCTATGTCTGAGGCAGCTGGCTGGTTTAGGAGGCTCATGCCAGGTTTTGTTGGCATGCACAGTTCTATTTGTCAAGTACAGAGAATTGAGGAGGAGGAACCAGAAAGCTGCCTCTGCTGTACCCACACCCTCTCCTGGCTGAATCAATTAGGTCATTCTTTTTTTGTGATCAACCAGGAGAATGGATAGGTGTAAAAATACTAACCCAGGGCAGATCTCTAGTATATGGTCTTTTAAGTACAAATGTTCACTGCAATAGTCAAGCATGCAGTTTATACCCTTTGCATTTGCTTTCTCATTATTTTGAATTATCCTCCAGTGCCCTATGATGAATGCAAACATCTCCATACTAACATCTTCCTCTGCTTCATGTATATTGGCCCATACCTCAGTAAATTCATTAAGAGATGTTCCAAACATAGCCTTTTGTGGGCGAGCTCAGCAATGCACAAGTCAAAACATTTAACTCTGAGGAGTTGCTTAGGTTTAAACTGGGAACCCTCACAAAGGAGCTTACATAAGACAAGACTATTTTTAGCACACTTGCATCGTGTTATATTTTGGTCGTTTTCATTTCAACTTTTTTTGCCTTATCATTTTTTTAAAGTACCCAGTACAGCATTGCTCTTACACATTTGTTTCTCTGACTCAGCTCCATTTATCTCTGCTGCTCCATCGTGCTTTACTATTTATTTATTTATTTATTTATTTATTTATTTATTTATTTATTTATTTATTTGTCTTGTATCCCGCCCATCTTCCCAGTGGGAACTCTGGGCAGCTTACAACAATAAAAACGGGTAATAAAACACAAAACAGAAAGACAAGGCAAGGCATAAGTAATGCAGGGAGGCAAGATGGCGGCAAGACCTGTGCGTTAAAAAAATAAATAAATTCAAAATCAGCAGTCTCCTAAAAAAAAATCCTTTCAGAAACTCATTAATTTATCTGGAGGCTGTTTCCTGGATGTTTGAGGCAAAAGATGGGGTTCTGTGCTTCGAGAGAACATATAAAAAACAAATGTGTGTTGTGTTGTTACAGTCGTGACTGACTCTTTGTGACCCCAGGTCCATGGAGTTTTTTTGGTAGAAATACTGGAGTAGAATTCCTACTCCAGGTGCCTATAGCACCTGGTATTCCCTGGTGGTTACCCATCCAAGTACTAACCAGGCCTGACTCTGCTTAGTTTCCAAAATCAGGAAGGATCGGATGAGCTTTGGGCATCTGGGCAGCTCATAATGGCAAATTTAAATTATTATGTTATGGCCCCTTCCAACTTGTTCTTCTGTCAGCAGGCGGAACCCTTGTTTTTTAGGTAGGCTTTTGCAGATAGTTGCTGAAGAAGAAGGCTTATGCCAGATCGGTGTCTTAACTGATATTTTTAATTGTATCTTTAATTTTTTAAATGTTTGAATTTGTTTTGTCTTTTATTTTTTTAAAAAAAGATTTACCTTTGCTTCTGAGGGCCCATGAATCGTAAGCCTTCCCTGACGTGATGTGTGGTGAGCCAGTTCACTACAGGGTGAATTCAGTGGCACATTATGACCAATAGAAAGGAGAACGAGAGCAGTGCTGCTGTTCTTGGAGTTCTTCCCTAAATCTGGAAGCGCAGGTGCTCATCACATCTGTCCTCATAGCTAGTTGTCCACCCTCTCTGTTGGAGACTCCACGAATGTAGGCTGCCAAAGCAGTAAATAAGAAGCAGCTCTTTTGGAACTCCCATTAAAACCATTCCACCCTTTTGTGGTTTGGCTCTTTGTGCCATGTTATGGAAGGAAAACCTTGCAACAATATACTGTTCCTGGGAAAATCCATTTCTTTCCAGCTGCTGTTAGTATTACATTTATATCCATAGGGAACAGAGAGATCTGAGTGTATGTGTTGGGAGGAGCACAGTGGAGGGAGCAAGTAGTAATCTCATAGTCCCTGCTGTTGAGAAAATTCCAGGGCTTCACCACTGCACGCTATGGATCCAGTATGCTTCCGTTAGTAACAGAGTGATGTCCATAACATGTGGTTGAACCATGAATATTAATAACAGGAGAAGGAAGAAGAAGGCAAAATACTGTATCTGAGAGCAGGTAGGTAGGTTTATTATTACGGGCAGCATTGAGCCAAACATTAGATAAAATAGAATAAAATAAAACATAATATGCTTGACATTGGTTGGGAATTTAAAAACTGGCATAAAACTACTGTGACTTATATAAAACACGTAAAGCATAAACATATTTTAGGACAGCAGATGTAGCAATCTATAGCAATATAAAACCAAAATTTAAGAATTTAGCTATCTATTCTGGCTGCTATGACATGCCGTCCAAACTTTCAGCACCAGTTCTGTAGTAGTCTGACTTTGGTCAATTAGCAATTGGTTACAATAGTCCGAATCCGATTGGCCTGCCAGGTATGATGTATTTTGGAGAGCATGAAGAAAGACTAAGGGAAGAGTCACTTTCTTCTTCTTCTTCTTCTTCTTCTTCTTCTTCTTCTTCTTCTTCTT